>JANFOE010000168.1:0-600000 GCA_025667525.1 Glebionis coronaria
TCTTGCTCGCGTGTAAGAACCATCTGACAGTATAAAACAAAATACATGATTAAACTGATCAAACATAAAATATATACGTGAAAAAAAAATTATACCAATAAATCATGAGAAAATTTTTATGCAGGAAAACTAGTACATGAATGCATGATGCAGTTTATGAAAACTTTTATATGCGCGAGAGTGAACGCCCATAGTCAGTTCACTCAAAACAAAAGACATGGCGAGGCGACGCCAATGGATCGGTCCCAAAGTTAAAAGTTTCGATAAAAGCACATGCGACTAAATAGGGCCAGTCCTGTACCAACCATTACTTAGTCATAAACCTACGACAATGACATATATATGAATGCATGAAAACAATGAATGCATGAAAACCGACTGTCAGTTCTAGGAAGACCATAGTGACTACCCACTAATCACAGGTCGTGTTTTGAGAGCCTACAGGTCGAAGCCTTGGCTCTGATACCATAATTGTAACACCCCATTTTGGTAAATGGAATGTCACGCGTGATTATGGCGTGTCATCAAATCATACAAGGAAAAATGTCTTAAACATTACATGACCATAAAGGAAATACCAGAAACAAACATCAGTACCCCTAAGTATAAGCTCATCACACACAAACATAAGTACTGTAAAGGAAAAGGACTAAACAATGTCCATGGAAATAAGTATCAAAATGTATGATGAAATGCCTAAAGTAGAGAAGGCTAGAAAGCTTCCAATCCATATGCACGTACGCTTAAAGTCTACGAGCGCCCTTGAGTACCCGCCATTTGGGAACATGAAAGGAAAACGACTAAGCATAACGCTCAGTGCACGGATATATAGAATGAATAACATAAGCATATACGTCATATAGCACCGGGATTGATTAAGTCTTGGAAAACCTGGTATAACTTAGTAAAACTGGTTTTATAGTTTGAAAAGCCTTATGTGTATCTTATAAAAATTGTTTAACATGTTAACCATTAAGCCAATATAGGTCATGAAATATCAACGTGCATGAATACTTGGAGGGGTGACCTCATCATGCAATTAGAGGGGTTGCCTCTAATTAATATAAGTTTGGGTAGGATGGATCAACTCCTTGTGAAGGATGCAAGGCGCACACCACATTCACCTGAATAATCTGCTAAAACATGTAACCTAGGATGCACCCATATGCCCACATGATAATATAATAATATGGCCAAAAGTTGAAAGGGACGCCACGAGCTATCACTCAGCCGTGGTGAAGTCATAACACTGGTGCCTCTAGTGATATGGTTATGGTACCTCCATAACTAGGTGAAACTGTCATGCATGTATATGGCTTAGGCATTTCATATACTGGGAAAACAGTTGGCTGCATACGGGGAATCCTAATAAGGAAAGAATGTCCATACTAAAAGACAGAGAATCATTACCTTGTGTCTAGTGAACGAAAAAGAAGAACGAAAGGAAGTCCTACTCCGATCTCACTAATGCTACAAAAAAGGGTACATGTATAAGTATTCTGTTTACTGCGTACGTAACTGATTATAGTATGTCTTGACTTGTTTTATATGTTTTAGTCTTGTTTTACTGATTTTGATGTCATACTGTATTTATCATGTGTTTTAAGTCTTCTGATTAAGTATTAACTGATATTCTTGTACTATTATACTTGTTGTGTAATAATAAGTAACTTTCTAAAAGTAGCAGGTTTCCTAAAATAGAAAGTTTCGAAAAATAAAAAGTTTCCAAAAATAAAAAGTTTCCAAAATAGATTAACTTCTTAAAATAGATAAGTTTCTAAAAATAGAAAGTTTCTAAAAATAGTAAGTTTCCTGAAATATAAAGTTTCCATAATTAGAAATAAGTTGGATTAATAAGCTAATAAGATAAGTTTAAGTTTTACTAATTAAATATACTAAGTCATGTGATTAATAGTATAGTTTATTAATTATAACATGTTAATTAAATAAACTATATGTTATACGATTTAATTAAATATAATCATGATTTAATAAACTTAAAGTGTATAAAATACTTAGGTTAAACATGTATTAATTTTTATATTAATATAACCTAAGTCGTGATAATTAATTAATTATATGTCATGTTTTAATAATTAATTAATTACTATAGGCTAAATTACATAAATAAATATTTAGGTTAAAATCACGTATTATTAAATATTAATAATAAACCTAAGTCCATGTTTTAATTAAATTAATAATATGCCATGTTAAATTAATTTAATTAACTTGTAAAATGAATATACTTGTAAAACTATTAAACTTGTGAAAATAATAAACCGAAACCATGTATTATTTTATTGAAACATATCGTGAACCGGCCCGTGAACCCGTGAACCGGCCGAACCAAACCCACCTGAAAACAATGGTAAACCGGCCTAAGCCGGTTGCCCCTGCTCCCGGCAACACTGCCACCGGTTGCTGCTGATGGTCTTGTCCTTCTCGGCCATCCGCTGACACCACAAGGGTTCCCACCGATAGTGCGTCGGTGGCCCCTGCTGCCTGCACGTGGTTCCCCCCTGCTTGCCTAAAATAGCCACCGGCTTAAGCCGGTGGTGGGGCTGTGTTGCTGCCGAGACCAAACAAACCACAAGACACCCCCGACGCATGTCGGGGTGTCTTGTCCCTGTTGTTGACCGAAACCCACCACCACCGAGACATGGGTCTCGGTTGGGGTGCGAACTAACGACGCCGAGAGCCCTTGGCTCTCGGTTTATGTTACGGCCGAAACAAGGAAAACCCGAAAACACCCTAATTAATTTCCCCACCATGATTATACCATGTTAATTACTCTTGTTTTTAAACCCTCGTGATCACATGTTCATAAAAACATAAAAAGAATAAAAAGAAAGGTTTTCGGATTACCAAAACACGTGGAATAAATGGAGGATGAATACACGAACACGTTCTAAAGATTTCTTGAACAAAATCATCCCACCACCCTTGTGTGGTGATGTAGCCGCCGGCCTAAGAGAGAGAGAGAGAGAGAGAGAGAGAGAGAGAGAGAGAGAGAGAGAGAGAGAGAGAGAGAGAGAGAGAGAGAGAGAGAGAGAGAGAGAGAGAGAGAGAGAGAGAGAGAGAGAGAGAGAGAGAGAGAGAGAGAGAGAGAAGAGAGAGAGAGAGAGAGAGAGAGAGAGAGAGAGAGATATATATATATATATATATATATATATATAGAGAGAGAGAGAGAGATAGAGAGAGAGAGAGAGAGAGAGAGAGAGATAGAGAGAGAGAGAGAGAGAGAGAGAAAGAGAGAGAGAGGAGAGAGAGATCTAGGGTTTTAATTTTCTAAAATTCTTCTGTGAATGAATAATGTTTTCCCATAATTGTTACTTTAGTAAAATTAAACATGGGCTGGGTCCCCTCTTCTCTTGTTGTCGCGGCTTGTAGGGCCCACCAAGGGAAACCCGCAACTTTTCCGTGTTTTAATTATTTACGTGTTCGTGTGCTCGTATTTATGTTACGTTATTATTAAATATTCGTGTTATTATAAATACTTGTACGTAATCATAATAATAATATACGTAAATACATAATTATATGTTCCTGATTCTTACGTTCATGATTTGATGTTCATGATTTTAATTATTATTGATAATAATTATCGTGCATTAATGCGTACTTAATACTTATCGTGTAATAACACGTACGTAGTTCTTGTAATTTATATCCATGAAACGTATTCATGTTATAAAAGGAAAGTTTTAATCTTGTACGTATGATTATAAGTGTACTGTTCATGGTAAAAGCATGCGGGTTTTACACTCCTGCTCAGTATGTGGAAAGTACTGATTAAGGAAGAGCTCCTTATACTGGTCCCATGTCAGCAGTGCAACCCAATCATCACCACCATTGGACTGCTTGACTGACTTTCACCACTACAGTACATAACCTTCAAACTTATAGCATGCCAGTCTTGCCTTGAAAACACCATCACAACCCATCACATAAAATATCTTCTCAATGTCAGAAATCCAAGCTTCAGCCTCAGAGGGGCTCTTAGTCTGCTCAAACGAACGGGGTCTTTGTTTGTGAATCGCTTCAACCAAGTCATAAGGGTAACAGGTGGTGGAGGTGGAGGATTGTTGTTGTGCTGCTGATGCGGGCCGAACTGAACGCCTTGAGCCTGAACTTCAGCATGAACTTCATCCCTGATTTCATTGCGAAGTTGGGAAGGAGGGATTGTAAAGCTGCATTGAGTGCAGCCAACTCTTGAGCATTGCGTGTGTTCACCATCTGACAGTTTTAAACAAAATGCAACATAAATAATAAGTTTGATAAAATATGACATGAATAGAAAAATGCATGAACAGTGTATAAAACATGAATTTATTTATGATGCATAAAACAGTTTTAAAATACATGGTCAATTTAAATATGATGGTATGTCCATGAGTGAACGCCTATGGACAGGTTCACAAAACAAAGAGGCAAGTGTGGACGCCTATGGGTCGGTCCACTAAACAAATAAAATGTTTCGATAAAAACACATGCGACTAAATAGGGCCAGTCTTGTACCAACCATTACTTAGTCAAAATTCCTGCGACAATGAGATGAATGCATGAAATGAATACATGAAATGAAAATAAAATGAATGCATGAAAACCAATTTTCAGTTCTAGGAAGACGCTGGTGACTACCTGTAAGTCACATGTCATGTTTTATAGAGCTACAGGTCAAAACCTTGGCTCTGATACCATAATTGTAACACCCCATTTGGTAAAATGGAATATCACAGTAATATATGACGTGTCATCAAAGCATATAAGGTAAATGTCTAAACATTCATGACCATAAAAGGAAATACCTAAAATAAACATCGGTAGTCCAAGTAACTCAAACACAAGCAATTATAAGTATTGTAAAGGAAAGGACTAAACAATGTCCAACATCAAATAAAGTAAGATAAAGTATGATAAATGCATAAGATAATAGAAGACTGGATAGCTTCCATCCAAATGCACATACTCTTGAGATCCTACTTGCGACCTTTGGTACCTGCCGTTTGGGAACATGGAAATGGAAAACGGCTGAGCATAACGCCCAGTGAACGGATATATAATAAAGCATGGAAAGCATAGAATAATGAAAGCATAATAAGAGCGTATAAGGCATGAAAGCAGCGGAAATTAATAAGTCATGGGAAACCGAGACGTATAACATGTTTACTGGTTTTAGTTCTAAAAACATAGCTTATGTTGACTTATGAAAATCTGTATTAGTTTAATATACCAAAAGCCAATATAGGTCATGAGGTCAACAACATGCATGAATACTTGGAGGGATGACCTCGTCATGCTATTAGAGGGGATGCCTCTAATTAATATGGTTTGGGTAGGAGGGATCAGCTCCTTGTGAAGGATGCAAGGCACATACCACATTCACCATGAAATCCTGACTGACATTGTAACTAGGATGCACCCATACGTCCCACATGATACTATAATTATAATAAAGCCAAATAAACTGAAGGGACGCCGTGAACAATCACCTCGCCGTGGTGAAGTCATAACACTGGTGCCTCCAGTGTTATGGTTATGGTACCTCCATAACTAGGTGAAACTGGCATGCATGCATATGGCTAAGGTAACTAATAAAACATAAGCATTTAAATTTGTAACTACTGGGAAAACAGTTGGTTGCATACGGGAAATCCTAATAAAGGAAGAGATTGTCCTTACTGAAGGACGGGAAATCCGTACCTTGTGTCCAGTAGAAGCTAACAGAAACGCTGAAGAACCTACTCCGCCTTGACGGATAATACTACATAAGAATAGGGACGTGTATGAGTTGTTTGAAATACATGTGTTTTACTGGTTCTGTGTGTTCTTAACTTATTATTCATGTTCTATCATGCTTTAACTATATTAAGTGTTAATTGTAGTTATTCTTGTATTCTATTGTTTATTATTCATGTAATAAGGTATTATAATACTTGAATTGTAATACTAAGAAACTTTCTAAAAATAGCAGGTTTCCTAAAATAGTAAGTTTCTAAAAAAGAAAGTTTCCAAAAATAGTAAGTTTCCATAATTAGAAATAAGTTGGATTAAAATATAACATAAAGTTTATTAGTAAAAATACAAGTCATGGATTAAGTATTAAATTTTATTAAATAATTAACATGGTTGATTTAATAAACTATAGGTTATATGAATTTAATTAAAATACATGATTAATTAAATTAAGCTAAGTAAATACTTAGGTTAGTAATGAAATATTGATTTTAATATTTTAACCTAAGTCATGTATTTATTTAATTTAAATAGTCTTGGAAATAATTTAATTAGAATAATAAACTGCTTTTTTAAAATTCCCGAGCCCGTACCCGTGTTTAAAAATATCCCGAGACTGAAAATGCCTAGCCGACACCACATAGCCGGCGGCTAAAAACCAACCACGCCCCACCAGTGGCTAGACCGGCTAGCCGGTTGCCACTGGTGGCCTATCGTTCCCACTGTCGAGCCTCGACTAGCCACTGCCGAGCCTAGCTCGACCCCGGCTTAAGCCGGTTCCCACTGTTCTTGTTATTAAGTCCCACCGAGACCTTATTGGTCTCGGTTGACATGATCATCAAACCAACACACCCCGACGCGAGTTCGGGGTTCCCTCTTTCTTGCGTTCGACCCAAAACCAAACCATGTCGAGACCCTTGTGGTCTCGTTGGTGGTGCAAAAGCCACGCCGAGAGCCTTATGGCTCTCGGTTTGTGTCTTGGCCGAGCAAAACCAACCCAAAAACCCCTTTAATCTTGGTTTATAATCAATCATAACATGTTTTCATGATTTGTTTTTAAGATTAATTATTATGAAATCATGAATTCAATAAAGAATTAAAAAGAAAAGGGTATGATGATTACCGAATGCGTGGATGATTAAAACTAATGAACACGAACACGTAGCACTAAAAATCAAAGATTAAACTCGACCCGAACACCCCTTGGTGTTGATGAAAACCGACAGCAAGGAGAGAGAGGCACAAGGGTTTCTTGATTTTTTGTAAACCTAAATTATGATAAAAATCTCTTGGTGTTTTTCTTGTTATTGGATTATACTTGGGTCATGGGCCAAAAGTCCCATTCTCTCCCTCTCTTTTGCTTGCGCCGCGGCCAACATAGCCCAAAAGGCAAACCCGAAGCCTTTTTGAGTTAAGTTAAATATTCGTGTGTGTTCGTGTTTTAATTATCGTGAATTATTATCGTAAATGACACATTTATAATATACGTAAATACATGTTATCTAATGTCGTGACACATGTAATATATTATAAATGGAAAGTTTTAATATTATCTTATTTTCGTGTAATTATTGTTCATGTTTACTATTCATGGTATTTTAATGCGGGTTTTACATATATTTACACTAAAAAAAGACGTAGAAGTAATAGTGTAAAAAATAACCGCCTTATTTGGTTTCTCCTTCCCGAACACAACCTTATTCCTGAAGTTCCATATCATCCACCAGATTCCATAGTATATCCCTTCAAAAACCTCTTTAATTTTAGACTGCATACGAATCGAAATAATCTCCATTCCTCATAAGACTCCGCAACAACATAGTCCACGTTCCACCAAGAACACACTTTCCGTCCGATCTGCCTAACCAAGGAGCATTTGAAAAACGTACGGTTGTTGGATTACACGCCTTCATTACATATGAGACACGTAATATCTCAATTTCAATACCCGACGAGACATATTAAACCTCAAAGGTAATGCATTAGAATACACTTTCCATGCATTTACATTAAGCTTGATCGGAATCGACTTAATCCATCTGGTCTTCAGATTCGAATTTAGTAACTGGTTATTATCAATGACTTTTTGAAACGATGCCACCGTAAATTCCCCAGAATTACCTAGCGTCCACACATATCTATCAGCAATCGGGCTTAGAACTACCTATCTCGTTAAAACAGAAATACTTGTAATTGTGATTCTTCAATACCACTCCTTGCGTTCCTACGAAAAGATGAATCCAAACCTGCCTCGTTCAACTTCATACTAACGAATACTTTCTTATCCAACTCTAACACATATAATCTTGAAAATCTGTCTTTGAGAATACCCTCATTGCACCAACGATCCTCCAAAAACAAACAGGATTCCCCATTCCCTAACTTGAAACGAACATAATCAAAAAAATTAACTCCTTTCTCCTGCATACATTTCACTTCACGAACAATGTTAGTTGATATTTGCATTTTGTATGGGTTCAATTTGTCTCTCGATCCTCTCGAATTGATCTCGGCTTTAAGTGGAATGATTGTTCTTGGTTACTAAAGGGGGTTTTAGTTTTCTAGTCTACTAAAAGGTTTAAATGTATTAAAATGAGAACTTAAATCAAAGATAATTAATTTAATGACAATTAATAAAAACTTGAACTTGAATTAAAATTAAATTTAAAATTAAAACTGAAATTAAAGTTAAAATGAAGAAACAGTAACCTAAAGAAACAGTAACAATTAATGAAGCTCAAAAGAAACTTGATTCGGAAGTGTACCCTTGATTCGGAACTTTGTTCATCCGGAACTTTTCACTCGGAAGTCTTCATTCGGAACTTTTGAAAAATCCTTCATTCGGAACTTTCTTCGGAAGTTGATTCGGAAGTTGTTGATCCGGAAGTTGGTTCGGAACTTCGTTCGGAAGTTTGGCTCGGAAGTTGGGTCGGAACTTTTCACCCGGAACTTTATTCGGAACTATGGTTCATTCGGAAGTTTTTACTCATTCGGAACTTTTTGAAAAGAAATTGATTCGGAACTTAAAAACATGCATTCATTCGGAACTTACTGTTCATCCGGAACTTCAGTTCATTCGGAAGATGGGATTCATCCGGAACTTTCTGTTCGTTCAGAAGTTTTGATTCATGCGGAACTTTTTAAACAAAGACTCACTCGGAACTTTTAAAGTACATATTCATTCGGAACTTGGGTGTTCATCCGGAACTTTTGGTGTTCATCCGGAAGTCTGGGAAACCCAGATACAGTCGTTTTACCCGAAGAACAAGGAAACCAATTTTAATCCAAAAATCACCAAGTTTTTCAACAAAAACTTAAATAAACTAAACACAAAGCATCTACTAACCATAAACTACAAATCCCATCAACAAAAACACAAATCCCAACAACTTTTGAAGATCAAATCAACAAAATAAGAACTTAAGAACTAGGAAAGAAAAATGATGATGAACAAGATAAAATGGAAAGATTGAACAAGAACTTGTATTGATGATTGATGTTTTAACAATAACATAACAAAGATGAAAATTACAAGATTAAAAATCAAAGATCAAGATCACCAAACACCCTAGTGGTGTTTGTGATGATACGAACTAAAAAGGAGAAAAAAGGGGAGAGAAGAAAAACTAAAAACTAACTGGCACTATGTGTGTGAGGGGATTCCTTTTATAGGCTTGTCTTTTGGTTGGTGAGTGGGCTTTCTCCCGTTCTTCTTGTCTTCTCGTCTTTTCAGAAAAGTTGACGTTTTCGATTCTGATTCGGGATTTGTTGTCGATTAAATTCAACTCGTCTTTTAATTTCTTCGTTTAATAGACTTGAGTTTCTTCGACTTATAAATCTTCCATCTTTGGTCCTTTTCTTCGATAAATCTTCGAATAGGCCCAGTGACTTCAAATCTTTTGCATCTCTTGGACAATAGACTTCATTTTGAGTATTTTTCTTCGATAAACCCCGTGCAATCCCATGTTTTCTTCAATATTCATCCGGTTGGCTCTGAAAACACAATAAACACAAAAACCACGCATAATTCCAAACAAATGATATTAAATACATGTTTTGGTCTCGCTTTACTCAGAATTAAGTGGTAAAAGGATGGGTGTTTACACACCTATCAAATCCCCTACACTTAACCATTGCCATGCCCTCATGCAATGCTTAGTGATAAAGCCATTTTACACTTTCCTCATGATTAATCAACCTTGGCCTTATTCAAATACTACTAAACAAAAATTAAAGTACTAAAAGAAATTAAACTTTAAAGGAAACAAAAGGATAGAAAACCATTTTCACTAGAAAATAGCTACATGGAAATAACTTTCAAAGAGATCAATGACTTACATTAGGGCTTTGGTGCTGCGAAGATTTATCACCCTCAAGTTTTACGTTCCCCAAACTAAGCTTAAAAACGAGATCATTGTTATTATAAGTTAGCAATTCAAACACTTACACACATGGCTTAATTAAATGCTTAAACTCCCTTATTCCTAGGTGTATCTCTTATATTTTATGTTTGTCTTAGAATGATCATGAAGATGCATTTTTGGACTTATTTCGATAGTTTATTTAGGCCGAAAGCAAAGTAGGACGATTTGATCAATAGTTAGCTAAAGGACAAAATCTCTTAAAACTGCTTCTCGAGATATCAAAAAGTTCATATCTTGGCATAACTTGGTTCGCGATTTGAGACCTTTCTCGGGCCGATATTTGGCATGTACTTCATACTTCATATCTTGAGAGACGTGCTTGAGATAATGGTCTTCTCATCGTTCATAGAGTTTCTTCACTTGGAGACTTTTGAGAGGTACCCCAACTTTGTTGACCACGACTTCATGATTATTTCTTCAATCTCTATTTGGGATTTTGAGATACAACGATTCGCCTCCTTTTCGGACTTGGGTCTATTTATCCTCATACCTTGTTAGGGTCTTTTCGGATAGACTTCTCCATGATCTTTATGGGAGTTGATTGCTTTTCGTCGTGAGTCTTGATCCTTCATATTGACTTTGGGAATAATGCTTTTCACATCACTTCGGATCTTTAGCAATAAAATGGAATCCTCATGCCTTGTTAGGGCCTTTTCGGACTCGCCAATCTTCGCGCCCCGCTTCATAAGTTATGCCTTGGCTATGAACTCTTATCATTACCGAGCAACTTTTAAACGATCTTGGGCTAGAAGCTAAGTAACTTTTCAAATCGTACGACCTTACTTATTGCAGATAAATTATTAGCAAGTGATGGGAGAAAAGGCAAATAATTACACCAAGTGAGCTTGCGCAAGAATACCGACTTATAATTGATTCTATCATTTCTCGTCCTCCACAATTTAAAATCTCAAGTAATGAGACTCGTGGATGCATAGCCTAATAAACCAATTAAGGTCTACATGGTTAAGGATACTAGCTAGAATAAACTTGAATAAGTCTATTCGGGTTGAGTCAAAATAAACGCAACGGGCCTAATATGTCAAAGACTTCTAAACTAGCTACACCACTTTATTAAAAATTTTGACTTTTTTTTACGGGATATATACATATGAAAGCAACGATAAAAATTTAAACATTACGACTAAATGGCCAAAGTTAATAAAAAATTTGAAAAATGTTGAAAAATAGGATTTTCCGGTTAAATGAAGGCATTTTCATGGAAAAGTCCACTTAAAACTTCGATAGAAGTCCCCCTACACTTAAGATAAACATTGTCCTCAATGTTTAAGCATGCGGGAAAAGTCTCCCCTACACTTATGACATTGTGCACGTTGGTTAAATCAAGTTAAGGAAGAGACGACTAAAGTGATCAATTTCAAATGTGAGTATGAAGAAAACTGAATCACGATAGTTGAGAGATAGAACCGAATTTCGGATAACACGGGAGTACGGTTCTTTAGAGATTCCAAGAGTGCACTTATCCCTGTAATCACATCACCACACAAAGACAACACGTATACAAGTCCCCCTACACTTAGGAGGTTAAAACATAAAAGGATAGATACTCGGGCTGCCTCCCGAGGAGCGCTTGTTTTTGATAACCGAGTCACGAGCCTGACTCGACCCAAAATTAGTTCATGGGGAACGTGGTGAGGGATGGAATCACCTCCTGAGAGGTGTCCTCACCAAAGTACAACTTCACTCGTTGGCCATTCACCTTAAAATTAGGTCCATTAGGTTGAGCGAGCTCGAGAGTACCATATGGAAAAATTTGGGCAATGGTGAATGGGCCGGACCAACGAGATTTGAGCTTTCCCGAGAAGATTTTCAACCGAGAGTTAAAAAGTAAGACTTTGTCGCCAACATGGAACTCTCGGTTTTTGATCTTGGAGTCGTGAATGAGCTTAGTCCTTTCCTTATAGATCAAAGAATTTTCATAAGCCTCATTACGGAGTTCATTGAGCTCATTGAGTTGGATCTTGCGTAGGTCACCGGCTTTGTTAATATCAAAATTAGCCCACTTCAAGGCCCAATAAGCCTTGTGCTCCAACTCAATGGGGAGGTGGCACGCTTTCCCGTACACAAGACGATAAGGCGTACAGCCGATCGGGGTCTTGTAAGCAGTACGGAAAGCCCACAAAGCATCATCAAGTTTATCAGCCCATAAGGCACGATGCTCTCCCACGGTTCGTTCCAGAATTCGCTTAAGACCTCGGTTGGATATTTCAGCCTGGCCATTAGTTTGTGGGTGGTAGGCTGTGGAAAGACGATGATTTACACCGTACTTAGCCATGACCCTAGCAAATTGGTCATTGCAAAAATGAGTCCCACGATCACTAATAATGGCACGAGGCACACCGAATCTAGCGAATAGAGCTTTCAAAAAGTTACAAAGCACCCTTGCGTCATTAGTAGGTAAAGCTTTGGCTTCAACCCACTTTGAAACGTAGTCAACGGCTACAAGGATGTATTTGTTTCCTTTAGAAGAAGGGAATGGCCCCATAAAGTCGATACCCCAAACATCAAAAATTTCACATTCTTGTATGAAATTTTGAGGCATCTCATCTTTATGTGTGATCTTGCCTTGTTTCTGGCAAGCATCACATCGTTTAACCATATCGTGAGCGTCACGATAGATGGTGGGCCAATAAAATCCCGAATCAAACACTTTTTTGGCGGTGTAGTTGGGACCAAAGTGACCACCGGTGGGTCCTTTGTGGCAAGCATCAAGGATTTTCGAAGCTGCCGGTCCATCAACACATCGACGGATAATCAGGTCGGCTCATTGTTTGAATAGGTAAGGGTCGTCCCAAAAGTAAGTCTTAATATCGTTGAAGAACTTTTTCTTTTGTTGGGACGTCAACCCTTCCTTGAGAATTCCACCCGCCAAGTAGTTTGCAAAGTCCGCAAACAACGGGGTTTCATTAGATTTGGAATTTATAGACATTAAGGTCTCCAAGGGAAAAGAATCATTGATTTCTTTGTTCGGATGATCCCCTTGGTAAGGATCCTCAAGTCTACTGAGATGATCCGCGGCTAGGTTTTCAGCTCCTTTTTTATCGCGAATTTCGATTTTAAATTCTTGGAGAAGCAAAACCCAGCGAAGAAGTCTTGGTTTGGAATCTTGCTTTGTCAACAAGTACTTCAACGCGGAATGGTCGGTGTAAACGATTGTGGTGGAAAGGACAAGATAGGGGCGAAATTTTTCAAAAGCATAGACAACAGCTAAAAGCTCTTTTTCGGTTGTCGTATAATGCAATTGTGCCCCTGTCATTGTCTTGCTAGCGTAATGGATTGGTTGGAAGTGTTTGTTCACTCTTTGTCCCAGAACCGCACCAATAGCAAAATCACTAGCATCGCACATCAACTCGAAAGGCAGCTCCCAATTAGGGGTAACCAAGACGGGTGCCTTAGTAAGCTTATCCTTAAGCGAGTTAAAGGCTTCAAGACACTCTTTGGAAAAGATAAAAGGAGTATCTTATTCCAAGAGGTGGGTCATCGGGCGAGCGATTTGAGAAAAATCTTTGATGAATCGACGGTAAAAGCCCGCATGACCCAGAAAACTTCTCACACCCTTCACGGTTGAAGGTGGAGGCAACTTGGCGATAACATCGACTTTAGCACGGTATACTTCAAGACCGGCTTTGGAAATTTTGTGTCCCAGCACAATGCCTTCTTTTACCATAAAATGGCATTTTTCCCAATTTAGAACAAGGCGAGTGTCTTCGCACTGCTTGAGCATACGTTCCAAATTGGCAAGGCAAGAAGAGAAGGAATCCCCAAAGACCGAGAAATCATCCATGAAGACTTTCATGGTTTGTTCAACCATGTCATGGAAGATAGCTAGCATACACCTTTGGAAAGTCCCGGGGGCATTGCATAAGCCAAAAGGCATTCTTTTGTAAGCAAATGTGCCATAGGGACAAGTGAATGTTGTCTTTTCTTGATCTTGGGGATCGATGGGTATTTGGAAATAACCCGAGAAACCATCAAGAAAGCAGTAATATTCATTACCCGCTAAACGTTCAAGCATGTGGTCCATAAAAGGTAGAGGGAATGATCCTTTCTCGTGGCATCATTGAGTTTGCGGTAGTCTATACAAACTCTCCACCCAGTAACGAGACGAGTGGAAATCAACTCGTTGTGTTCATTGGGAACAACGGTTATTCCGCCCTTCTTGGGCACACAATGGATTGGACTAACCCATGGTGAATCCGAAATAGGGTAAATCATACCCGCATCAAGAAGTTTGATAACCTCTGTTTTGATGACTTCATGTATTTTTGGATTCACCCTTCGTTGGCTTTGAAATGTGGGCTTAAAGTCGTCCTCCATGAGAATTTTGTGGGTGCAGAAGTGAGGATCAATTCCACGAATATCAGAGATTTTCCAAGCGATAGCTGTTTTATGCTTCTTCAACACGGCGACAAGTCGAGTTTTCTCTTCATCCTTCAAATCCTTAGCAATGATGACGGGTGATACACGGCTTTTGACACCCCGTATAAAAATTATTGTTCGTTATGTTGGTCTAATCGAATTGATCTAGGCTCTCTATGTGACTCTATTGTTCTTTGGTGAAAGCAAATATTTTTGGTTGTTTTTAAATTTAAATGTGCGAGGACTTGAAAGTAAATGTCGTTGAAAGTAAAGTGGCGTGAAATTAAATCTAAGTCTAGTTAAAATTAAATGTGCGATATTTAAAAACGTGACGGAAAGTAAATTAATTAAATAACCTAAAAATTACAGCGTGACGAGAATTAAAGTTAGACAAGTATTAAAATGATAACGTAAAAATTAAACAAGACAAAACATAGAAAATGACCCACCGTCGGAATATATTCCGATCGACTTACCATCGGAATGAGAACACACCCCCTATCGGAATGTTGAATGAATCCAGATCGGAATATGTCACCTTTTCAGATCTGAATAACCAAACACCCCAGATCGGAATGATGTTCCGATCGCAAAGATGTAACCTGTCGGAATGTACCTATCGGAATGTGGCTAAGGAAAATTGGGCAGCACTTCGTCTAAGTAAAACCTTAAGAGCCGTCGCAATCCCGATCGCAATGTGCGATCGGAACCTTGATCGGAATAAGGGGGTAATTCACTCTATCGCAATCCCGGATCGGAATGCAAAACCCTTTTTGCCAATACTGTCACTATCGGAATGTGGAGAAGCAAACCGTCGCAATGTGGAGAAAACCCTAGCTTTCCGATGGAGTACCAAATTCGTAATAAGCTCAATTCTAAATAAGCTACTTCTAATAAGCCGTGACCAAGAACTTGAATGAAATGGAATCAAAACATGACAATAAGCTAAAAAGTTAAAAGCTTTTAAAATTTAAAAGACAAAACTTAAATGAAATCAAAACTTAAAAATCAAAACTTTAAAGAAAACTTCCAAAACACTAAGACAAAGTACCAAATAAGCACACAAGGTTGTCAATCTCGTGGCTTATTTCGTATGAGGAATTAAAAAGGGACGAGACTTTAATTAAAATAAGCAAATGGATTAAGCAAAAACTTGCTTAATCCTAACTTGTAACCGAATCAAAGAGTAAGAAAAGTAGAATGAGATTGATAAAAAGAACTTGATCAAATGATAAAGAAAGATTAAAGACACGAATTTAAAGAACAGAAATTAAAAACTTACTTGGAATTAAAAGGATAATTAAGGTGTAAAACATGTAATTAAAGGTTCAAGTAATTAAAGGTGCATTAAAAGTAAATGTGGAAGAACTAGTGTCACTCTAGCCAACAAGAGCAAAATGAAATGAAAAGGGAAGTATTTATAGGTGATTAGGAGGAAGGTTAGAGGAAGCTTCCTCCTCTCCTTCCTTTCTTCTTAATTGCGCCCTTAAGTCCTTCCTTCTTAATCTTTTTGTTAATCTTGGAATGTAAGGACTTGCGGCTCGGGATTTCTTTTGAACTCTTCTTTTAATTCTTCAATAAACTAGACTTGAGTTTCTCGGCTTTTGATAAACTTCCGTCTTTTGACTTTTTCTTCGATAAATCTTCAGAATTGGTCTTGGACTTCCGTTCTTTTTCCACTTTTGACTTCTCGACTTCGTCTTTCATCTTTTTCTTCAATAAAAGTCCGTAAATGCCCGTGAATTCCCGTGTTTTCTCCACTTTTCACCTTTTCGTCCTAAATTACAACAAAAACACAAACCACGCATAATTCCGACATAAAAGGCATAAAATACACGTTTTGGTCCGGTTATTATTGTAATTAAGTGGTAGAAAAGATGGGTGTTTACACACCTATCAAATTCCCTACACTTGACCATTGCAATGTCCTCATGCAATGCATTAGTTACAAAGCAAGATTACACTTTTCATCATAATCAATCCACGTTGGCCTTTATTAAAGGGATAGAAATATAAAAACATACAGAATAAATAAATCAAAAGCATACCTTGGGTTTTGGAAATGTTATGAATAATCATCATTCTCAAGTTTTCACTTTCTCCACACCAAGCTTAAAAACGAGATCATTGTTATTATAAGTTAGTAGACTATCACGAACTCATGTGGGCCAATTACTCACTTAGACTCCCTTATTCCTAGGGGTATCTCTTATATTTTATTTTTGTCTTGAATGATCACGAGGATGCATTGTTTGACTTATTTCGTTAGTTATTTAGTCTGAAAATAAAGTGAACGATTTAATCAATAGTTAGCTAAAGGACCAAATCTTTTAAAACTGCTTCTCGGGACCTCATAAAGTTCATATCTTGGCATAACTCGCTTCGCGATTTGAGACCTTTCTCGGACCGATATTTGGCAGCGACTTCATACTTCAAATCTTGAGAGACGTTCATGAAATAATGGTCTTCTCTTCATATAGGAATTTCTTCACTTGAGGTTTTGAGAGATTCAAACTTGGACCACGACTTCTTCATTTTTCTCCAATCTTTATTTTGGACGTTGATATACAACGATCCGCCTCCTTTATTGACTTGGATCT
Organism: Glebionis coronaria; assembly: GCA_025667525.1. Classification (NCBI taxonomy): domain Eukaryota; kingdom Viridiplantae; phylum Streptophyta; class Magnoliopsida; order Asterales; family Asteraceae; genus Glebionis; species Glebionis coronaria. The sequence continues at coordinate 17,141 of JANFOE010000168.1, forward strand.
ATTTATCCTCATACCTTGCTAGGGTCTTTTCGGATACACTTCTCCATGACTTTTGGGGAGTATTTGCTTTTCGTCGTGTGTCTCGATCCTTCATATTGATTTTCGATAAATGATTCTTCACATCACTTTGGATCTTTAGCAACAAAACATAGCCCTCATGCCTTGTTAGGGCCTTTTCGGACTCGCCAATCTTCGCGTCCCGCTTCAATAAGTTATGCCTTGGCTATGAACTCTAATCCATACCGAGCAACTTTTAAACGATCTGGGGCTAGAAGCTAAGTAACTTTTCAAATCGTACAACCTTATTTATTAGCAGATAAATTTATTAGCAAGCGATGGGAGAATAGGCTTATAATTAACTCACATAAACTCACGAAAGAATACCGAACTTATAATTGGCTCTATCATCTCTCGTTCTCCACAGTTTAAAATCTCAAGTAATGAGACTCGTGGATGCTTAGCCTATTAAATCAAAGTTTTGGGTTTTCGAGTCGCCTATAGGATCTTGCAAATTCTTGGACTTTTTCAAGTTTAGAAATCACATTTTAAAGTTCCCTTGATAAACGACTCTCTAGGATCAATTATAGGAACTTGCAAAAAGTTCTTGTTCTTAACCCGTAAGAGTTAAGACTTTCTCGTTTTATAGCTCCCTATATAAAAGCCTAGCAAAACTTGACTTAAACATGTTAAGGATACTAGCTAGAGTAAACTCGGATTGAGTCAAAAGATTCACAACGTTTGAAAATTAAAACCACTTATTAAACATTTATTCTAATAAGGAAAGAAATTAACTATAAAGGGAAAAATAAATAGGCCAAAATAGATCAAAAATTTTTGAAAAATGTCGAAAAATTGATTTTCCGGTTAAAATGAGGACAAAAACAAGGAAAAGGCCACATAACTTCGATAGAAGTCCCCCCTACACTTAAGATAAACATTGTCCTCAATGTTTAAGCATGTGGGAGTAAACTCCCCTACACTTAGGACATTGTGCACGTTGTTTAAATCTCGCTAAGGAAAAGACAACTAAAGAGATTCCTATTTTAATATTGAGAAAATATAAAATAGTGAATCGAAAAGAGTTTAGGATAGAACCGGGAAAATGTCGAACACGGAATCACGGGTCGTCAAGAATCATCAAGAGTGGATCGTTGAAGCTCGAATCCCTGATTAAGAAGTGAGGAGAGGAAAGCAAACCAAAGGGTCCCCTCTAAACTTATGATAAAGAAAGCGAAAAGATAGATACATGGGTTGCCTCCCAAGAAGCGCTTGATTTTTGTTAACCGAGTCATTAGCCGGACTCGACCTTGATCATCAACGGAAGGATCATGAAACATATCCACCAGGATCAAAGACATAGTTTTCATCCATTAATAAGCAAGAGCTTAAGGTGAACAAGGCAAGCCAAAGAAGAAGTGGCAGGGTTCCCTTAAGCAGCGATGGAGCACGGTGGAAGCAAGTAGGAAGCGGTGCAAGCATGTCTTCAAAATTTCCAAAGATTTTTCCTTTTATTTCATCAGGTGGATACTGAGATGGCTTAAAGACTTCAATACCAGGGTCGAACACCTTTCCTTTAAGGGAAAATAGCACTCAGGCTCAGCCGAGTGTGAAGAAGATCCGCAAAGAAGCACAACCTCGTCCTCAGAAGAAGGACAAAGAGGTGTCAAATCGTATGTGCAACGGATTTTGGTGTCGATCGGTTTCTTCTCCTTTGACAGAATGCTCTTCAAATCCAAAGTAGGATCAAGACGATAATCTTCAAAGTCATAAGGAGGGGCATCACTCTCATGAGGGAAGTAAGTGTTGTTGGGAATCTAAACTTGCTAGATTCCCTGATCATTGATTTAAACATAATTAGGCTGATAGATAGTCCCTTGCCTGTGCCTAGGAGGCAGGCAAGTTTCGCAAGACTCACAGAGATCCAAGTCTCTGTGAGCAACCTCAGAGGAGTCCGTGTCAGAGACATTGTCAGGGAAGTCGAAGATTACCTGAAGACATACTCCTTGGCTGTGATGGATAACAGCCAAGATGTATTAGGGACTCTGAGGGGTTGAGAGTTAACAGGGGTGGCAATACCCTGATAACTCTCAGCACACTTTGGACATGCCATTTGTGTGTTCGAGAATATGAAGAATAAGGAAACTGTTTTTGACAACTGTTCCTTAAAGCATAATGGAAGACTACCAAGAATAGAAGGACATCATGTGACTGATGTGGGAACTTGTAAAAGCTTGTGTAGTCGACATCAAGTACTGTTTAAGTCAAACTCGTAACACTATAAATAGGATGTGTATCCATGCATTAATGTTCAACACTTTGAGATATTAAGAACATTAGTGCGTATAACTTAGTGAATCAAACAGCTACGACTGTATTCATAAGTTAAGGTTATTGTTGTTCAAAGTGTGCACAACACATTGTCATCAAACGGTGTTATCCATAACACTTCTAATTCTTTATTATACAATAATAAGATTACGTTTGAAAAGTAATACCTTGTGTTGATTAAGTTAAGATTAGGGTTTCTTGCATTGATTAGGGACTTTCAATTGGTATCAGAGCGGTGTTTGATATTAAAACCTTCAAGAAACATCGTTCTCAGTTTTATAATCAAGATCCACCATGCCGGAAACTTCTAGCCCACACTCACCTTCCACAAATCCATCTTCACCAAGACTTAACCCCCCAGCAAATGACGATGATCTACCCCAACTTCTTGACTCAAGAGGTGGATCACACGTAACCAGTGTACCAGTCTTTGATGAAGAAGACTTTGCCAGTTGGAAGAGTCAATTTCTTGTATACCTTGATGGACTTGAACCTTTTCTCTTAGAAATTTTAGAAAATGGTCCATATATTCCCATGGCGCTTACTTCTACTGAAGAAAACCCTCTTCCCAAGCCTGTCAAACAATGGACCGCAGCTGATAGGAAATTAGCAAACCAAGATAAACGTCTCAAAAGCATCATAATTTTCTGTCTTCCCACGCATATCATGAAGTCTGTCATTCAGTGTCCCACAGCTAAACAAATGTGGACAGACCTCATTCTTGGCCATGAAGGACCCTCTGAAATAAGAGAGACAAAGATTCAGGCACTCAGACTTCAGTTTAATGCCTTTAAGTCACTTGAAGGTGAAAAGGTTCAGCAAACATATACTAGGCTGAAGATTCTTCTAAATGACCTTGCTATGAATGATGTCACTATTGGTCAAGCTGAGATCAATGCTACTTTTGTCAACAGCCTTCCAAGAAAGTGGCTGAGCATGAATCAGACTCAGAGAGCTAACAACTCAATCAAAAATGATACCCTTGCTCAGCTCTATGGTAAGTACAATTATGAAGAAGGGCTGATCGATACTATCTACAAATCAGAGACTGAAAGATTTGTTGTCCAAGGAGCAACTTCCAAAGCTTTGATCTCTGCAACACATCCTCATGACAGCGACTCTGACATTGAAGAAGATACTCGTAGCAGCCAAGAATTCTTGTGAGACCTCAATGCAGAATTTCATGAAAGAGCACTGCTAGCCAACCAAAGAAGATACTACAAAAGATCTGGAAGAGTAGGATCTGCTAGCAAACCAACTGACAGGTCAAAAGAAACATGTTTTGCCTGTGGAAAGCTTGGACATTATCAAAAAGAATGTCCTTCTACCAAGACATCCTCACCCTCTTATCCATCATCTTCATCCAAACCCTACAAGTTCAAACAACATAACAACTCATCTCAATCCAATTCTTCAGACACTGAGAAGAAAGATTACAAAAATAAGTACAAGGCACTTAAAGCTGAGTTAGAACAAATGAACTTGAAGATTGAAGCTATGTCCAAAAAGAAAGGTGGTGAGAAAAAGACTGAGAAAGGGTTGGTTGCTGAAACTTATGATTGGAATGATGAACCATTGACTTCAGATGAAGAAGACACCACAAGAGTCAGGGCTTTTATGGCGATAGCTGAAGATGAACCAGCTGTTGGAAAAGGTGATGCAAGATCAGGACAATGGGTTGACATCACAATGAAAAAGGTACACAGGCTTTTATCTATGTCTGATAGTGATGAACGTAAGCATGTCCTTGATTACACCATTGTTGATCTGCACTTTGTTGAGGAACAAAGGAAGAACCTACTTGATAAGTTTCACTCTGTTAAAACTGAAATGATTAATACTAAGGCTGAATGTGAAACTCTCAGGCGGGTTAACTTAGAGAAAATATCTCTGTAAAATGAAGTAGCTAGATTAACCTTGAAAAACATAGCTTTAAATGATCAAGTCACTGAATTAAACAAGATTATTGAAAAATGGTTGTGTGCTAGGTTTACAATTGATGAATTGCTTAGGGATGAAGTGCCTGCTGACTTAAACAGGGATATAACTGCTAAGAATAAAAAGCTGAGGATTCTCACCAAACCCAAAGACATTGTCTTTAAATCTACAGAGACTATTCATATGTCAGATACCTCTTTGACTAATGACCCTGTCTCTGAAGATGTGGCTGAGCTACCACCTTTGCCCAAACTCTCTGGAGTTGAACCTACCAGTTCTTCTAGATCTGCTAAGGACGAACTTAGAACAGACACTGAGAATCCTCCAGCCAAAGTTTTTCGTGTGCCTGCTAAACAAACTGGTAAACAAGTAGCTTTTAAACCTGTTATTACTAAAGCTGTGAATAAGGTTAACCCCACCACTGAAGATCGCCTGTTGTCTCTGATGAAAGAAGTAGAACTCTTGAAACAACACATTAAGCCTTCCGCTGAATGCTCTACTTCTCATGAACCTAAGTCAGTCCTAGGTGAACCCAAAGGGGAAAGGTTAATCAAACCTTATTGCAATGTTTGTAAAAATTCTCACCATTCGACCTTAGATCATGACAGACACATGGCTGCTAAAAGAGCTCAGACACCCTCTAGGGACAGACCACAGAGTTCCAAAAGACAACAGAAAAATTACAAATCTTATCCTCCCTGTAAATTCTGTGGGTTCACAGACCATCACTCAGACGAGTGTGGTGACTTCCCTGGGTGTGATATCTGTGGGAGTTATAACCATGAAACAATGAACTGTCCATCCCAACACCAAAAGTTTTTCAGGAACACAAGAGTTGCTAACAAGCAATTCAGGGAACCCACTGGAAAGTGGGTTCACCATAGGAACTAATCTGTTTCTATGTATCTGTGCAGAAATATCTCAAGGAATCGGTATGGTATCTAGATAGTGGCTGTTCTAGACACATGACAGGGATTCAACAATACCTGCACAGATACTCAAAGGAGCCAGGTCCCAAAGTGGTGTTTGGAGATAACTCTTCAGGTGACACAGAAGGATATGGCTCAGTGAATTGCAATGGGATCACATTTACCAGGGTTGCATATGTGAATGGTCTTAAACACAATCTTATTAGCATCAGCCAATTATGTGATGCTGACTATAAGGTTTTGTTTACTAAGACTCAGGGAACCATATTCAACAAAAATAATGATGTTGTGCTGGTTGCACCTAGAAGGAGAGATGTTTATGTCATCAACATGGTTGTGTGCTCTGAAGACAGTTCAAATTGTTTTCTTGCCAAAGCCTCTGAAAGTGTCAACTGGCTGTGGCACAAAAGACTGTCTCATCTCAACTTCAAGAACATCAATAAGATAGCCACTCAAAACTTGGTTGCTGGTCTACCTTCAGTAATGTTTTCCAAAGACAAAACTTGTTCTGCCTGTGTCAAAGGAAAACATCACAGGTCTTCATTTAAGACTAGGCAATCATTCTCTATTGACAAGTGCTTACATCTCCTTCACATGGACTTGTTTGGGCCTGTCAAACCTCAAACCATTAATCACAACAAATACACCTTGGTCATAGTTGATGAATTTTCAAGATATACATGGGTGTTCTTCCTCAGAAGGAAAAGTGATGCAGCTGATACCATCATGTCCTTCATCAGACAGGTTGAAAATATGAATGATGTTAGAGTCAAAGCTCTAAGAAGTGATAATGGTACAGAATTCAAGAATCATCAACTTGAATCATTTTGTGATGAAAAAGGGATTTCTCAGAACTTCTCTTCAGCTGGCACTCCTGAACAAAATGGTGTGGCTGAAAGAAGAAACAGGACTCTGATTGAAGCAGCAAGAACTATGTTAAATGGTGCAGCCTTACCAAAGCAATTTTGGGGAGAAGTTGTACACACTGCCTGCTACACTCAAAACAGATCAATCATCGTCAAAAGACATGGCAAAACCTCCTATGAAGTTTTCAGAAAAAGATCTCCAGACGTCAGCTATTTTCATGTGTTTGGATGCCCTGTGTTTATTTATAACTACAGGGATAAACTTGGAAAGTTTGATGAAAAAGCTGATGATGGTTTCTTTTTGGGATACTCTCCAACAGCCAAAGCCTTCAGAGTATTCAACATCAGAAGACAAGAAGTAGAAGAAACTTTCCATGTCAGATTTAATGAAGATGATGAAGTCATACAGAGGACAGGAACAGAGGGTGATGAAGTAGATTTTAATGAAAATATTTCTTTCCCAAGTGATGAGTTCACAGAACCCAGACCTACCAGTCATCACCACTCCAACACTCTCACTCCTTATGTTCCTGCTTTTGACCCTCTGTCTACTCACAAAATAGAAGTTCCTACCTCTCAGGAATTTGATGAAGAAGAACCTCAAATCTCTGATGGTCCTTCTCATGATATTGATGACTCACCAATTCTTCAAACCTCTGAAGATTCTCCTGCTGATAATGAAATAGCTTCCCTTGATATGGCTGAAGAAGACTCAGACACTGAAGTCGTCTTTGAAGAAAGCCCTCCTAGTCAGCAGGATGAGACTCAAATTGTACCAGCTGTGCCCTCAAGTACCCCTGTTCTTGAATCCCCAGCTCCTCAAAATAAGTGGTCAAGAGATCAACACATTCTTCTTGTCAACATTATTGGGGAACCAAATGCAGGGGTCACAACCAGACAGCGAATCCAAGACTCAGAGTCAGCCTCAGCCAATGAATGTCTATTTGCTGAATTTCTTTCTCAAATTGAACCTAAAAGAGTTGCTGAGGCTCTGGTAGAAGAAGGATGGGTAGCTGCTATGCAAGAAGAAATCAATCAGTTCAAAAGGAACAAAGTATGGACACTAGTGCCAGCTCCACCTGGAAAGAATATCACAGGCACTAGATGGATCTATAGAAATAAGATGGATGAAATTGGGAACATCATCAGAAACAAGGCAAGACTGGTAGCACAGGGATTCTCTCAGACTGAAGGAATTGATTATGATGAAACTTTTGCACCTGTTGCTAGACTTGAGGCCATCAGAATCTTTCTTGCTTATGCTGCCTATATGAACATCACTGTCTATTAGATGGATGTAAAGAGTGCCTTCCTCAATGGTGATTTGGCTGAGGAAGTCTATGTTGCACAACCTGAAGGATTTAAGAACAGCGAGTTTCCCAACCATGTGTACAGACTTCACAAGGCAATGTATGGTCTGAAACAAGCTCCAAGAGCATGGTATGAAACTCTTTCAAATTTCTTATCTGAAAATAAATTTATCAGGGGTTCTATTGATAAAACACTCTTTACCTTCAAGGACAAGAGTGATTTCATCATTGTGCAGATTTATGTGGATGATATCATCTTTGGGTCAACAAATGTCAATCTTAGTAAACGTTTTGCTAAATTAATGACCAAGAAATATGAGATGAGTATGATGGGTGAATTAACTTACTTTTTGGGATTTCAAATTAAACAATGTCCTAAGGGAATTTCTATTTGTCAAGAAAAGTATGTTAAGGATTTACTTAAAAAATATGACTTAGCTGATTGTGCATCAGTGAAATGCCCCATGCTTCCACCCAACAACTTGGGCCCTAATGAGTCAGGGGTCTCTGTCAATGAGACATTGTATAGAGGCATGATTGGGTCACTGATGTATCTAACAGCCAGTCGTCCAGATATCCAATTCTCCACATGTCTCTGTGCAAGGTACCAAGCTAACCCAAAAGAATCCCATCTAGTGGCTGTTAAGAGAATTTTCAGGTATCTCAAAGGAACACCATCCCTAGGTCTATGGTATCTAAAGGAATCAGGCTTTGATCTAAAGGCCTATTCAGATTTAGATTATGCTGGATGCTGTATTGACAGGAAAAGTACTTCAGGCAGCTGTCAAATCCTAGGAGGAAAATTGGTTGGATGGAGTGCTAAGAAGCAAAACTCTGTGGCTATGTCTTCAGCTGAAGCAGAATATGTCGCTGCAGCCAGCTGTTGTGCTCAGGTGCTCTGGATGAAAAGTCAATTGGCTGACTATGAAATCTTGTATGACAAAGTGCCAATCTTTTGTGACAACACCAGCGCCATTGCCATATCCAACAACCCTGTTCTTCACTCTCGTACCAAACACATTGATATCAGGTATCATTTTATCAGGGATCATATAATGAAGGGAGATATTGAGCTGCATTTTGTTCCCACAGAGCTGCAACTAGCTGATATCTTTACAAAGCCTTTGGCTGAACCTTCGTTTAACAGGCTAGTTGCTGAGCTAGGGATGCTCAATATCTCAAAGCCTGTGGTTTGATATTAAATGTGTTCATTAAATGATTGATTCTATATTAAATGTTTTATTAAATGTTTTTCACATGAAACTAGGTAGTTACTTTCCAAGTAAATGCAAAAAACATTCTCACATTTTTTAATCATTTATTTTTCAGATAACGAGGAGACAAACTTTTTGAAAGGTCAAGGGGACCCACTTGAGCAGTCATTTTCGCCCTTGCATTTAATTCGGTTGAATAACTGTTCACTTAAGTTTGAATATATATATTGTCTTCTTTCTCTTCTCATCCACCACCATTCTAAAATCAACTTCTCTCTCTAAACTCTTATCTCTCTCAACCATCCGCCATTTTCATTCTCCTTCAACCTTAAATCAATGGCGTTTCCCGTACCAAAAGCCTCCAATGTGAACTTCGAGATCAACGAGAGCATCATCGCCTCCAACAACGCCATTGGATGGATTAAAGCACCAAACAGCACCTATTCAGATCTGGTAAATTTCATGCAGAATTGTGACCTAAATGAAGCCTTCACCAAATCTCCATCCACTTTTTACCAAGAATACCTTAGGGAATTCTGGTATTCTGCTGAAGTAGTAGAAGACACCATTACATTTAGCCTCTCTTGCAATGAACATCCTTTTGCCTTTTCCCTTAACGATTTTTCTAGTGTGGCCGGACTAAAACATGGAGATGAATGCTTGAAGACTGTTGACAAAAAGGCTGTCAAGGAAGCCCTGGCCACACTAAACCCTTGCCATGATGTGAACCCTGCCCTTACTCCAGCTGAGGTCCTCGCCAAATCACCTCTGAAGATCAAGTATTTTACCCCTATGTGGCGTATCCTCTTCACCCACATTGTGAAGTCCCTGGGAGGAATGCAGGGATCACAGGATCAGATGTCATCCAATCATCAGGCTATTGCGTATGGATTAATTTGGGGAGCTGATGTCGACTTTGGAAGCATCTTGTTCTCAAACCTGGTAGAACAACTCAAGGGAAGGAATCAGGTCAGGGAAAAGAACATCTGTTATGTGCGCTTCCTGTCCCTAATCTTTGAAAGTTTGCTGGGAGATAAGTATCACAACAAGGCCTTGACTGTTCTTAAGCCCTATCGCATCACAGGCGCCATCTACAAGGAGATAGGAGCTGAGGATATCCCTGTCACCGCCCACATGCTGAACGTGGCCAACCAGGTACCCAACGCTGAGAAGCCCTTGCTCCCTTCCTCTGAGAAGATGAATACTTCTAGTGTCGCTGGCAAGTCTACGTCTTTGACCTCTGGGCAGCACACTACTAAGTTCAAGGCTTCATCTGGCCAACAGCCAAAGAAGAAGAAAATCCCCTCTTATTCCCACTCCAAAGCTGTTAGTAAGGCCAAGGAAAAGAAGATTGACACCGCCTCTGGTCCAGATACTCTTGTGGATTCAGAATCTTTGGCTGACAAACAACAGGCGTCTAGTGTCTCTAGGTCAGCAGAGACAACAGGAAACCAGCCAAACCAAGCTGATATCTCACAGGTAATCAGCGTACATTTTTAGAGGTTCATAAGCAACCACTCTCATTTGTCTGTAGGAGAGAGTGGTGAAGTTTGGGTAATCCTCGACCCTTAGAAGTCTGTCATTACACTTAGAATACTTTAAGACTTCTGTACACCTGTCTTTGCACCAGGGAATGATTCATTTGTGTTTATAAAGCACCCCGATGACCCTGAACCCTCTAGACAGTATTCAGGCTAACAACAACCTGAATATATTAATGTCTCAACCTTGATCAGCTGTACTTCACACAGCCTCTTGGTTCCCTCCTTAAAAGAGTCCCAAAGGATTTATCCTTTCAGGGGGAGCTGAATCATCACCCTCAGCTTTCCTAGGGGCAGCGTAACAGGCGACCTACAACAACATATGTTTCACTCTTAAAAGAGTCCCAAAGGTTTTACCTTTTGGGGGGGCTGAATAATCACACTCAGCTTTCCTAGGGGCAGCGACTGGCGATCATTAAACAACATATGTCTCACAATCAAAAGAGTCCCAAAGGTTTTTTACCTTTTGGGGGGGCTGAATAATCACACTCAGCTTTCCTAGGGGCAGCGAATGGCGACCATTAACCACAATTCATTCACACTTAAAAGAATCCCAAGGATTTATCCTTTGGAGTGGCTGAGTAATCACCCTCAGCCTCTCTGGGACAGCGAAATGGCGACCATTCACCTTATATTTTTTCCCTGTTACTAATTACAACAAACTTGCAGGCTGAAATTGTACAGCCAGTCAAAGAATCTCAGGTACATGAAAAGGAGGCTGAAACAATAACTCAGGACATTCCAAATGAAGAAGCACCTGTGCTCAATGCTGATGAAGAAATGCTTTCAGTAGAAGATTATGTCTCTGAGTTTGAGCCCATGCCTGAAGATGAATTCCCTGAGGGAATGTTTGATGAAGAGGATGAAGAAGATGAGGATGACCAGCTGTCAGCCTCTCCTCCTAAAGAAGATGACAAGACTTCTCCTCTCAAGGAAGCTGTTGACACTCCAAACTCTGCTACATCTGCAACAACAGTCTTCCAAAGACCAACATATGATCCAACAGCTGAATTCCTCATGTTTGATCATCCTACCCAGACCAACTTCGACTTAATTCCAAGGGGGGATGATTTTGCTCAACAAAGCCTCAATATCAAGAATCTTCAGCCCGTACATCATCAATCTGATATTGAGCGCTTATCAAGGAAGCTGGACGTGATCAAGTCAGAGATGCACAATTTTACTGTCACTTTTCCAGGCATTATAAAGAAGGATGTGACTGAGGCTGTCACTGAGCCAATTCAAGAGGGTGCAAGAAAAGGTGTGGCCCAGGGACTAAGTCATCTCTCGACACGAATCAAGGATGCCATTGACTCCGTTGTCCCTGCTATGTTCCATGAATAAGAAAACAACATGAACAGGCATTTCAATGCGGTTCGCAACAGGCAATACAACCATGCTGGCTTTATTGTCAGGCGTGTTCAGGCAAATACCAATGCCAATGCCAACCTCTTGCTGAAGATTGCCAGGGCTTCGAGGAAGAGACAACGTGCCATGGCTGCCTCTGTGGAGCAGATTGCAAGACGCTTTCCGGCACGTTCATCCAAACATCAGGGAAGTAAGGATGAACGTGAGGGGGAGAAGAATGCTACACTCAGCCTTGCATCTGCTGAACAAGGCTCATCATCAGCCAATCCCTCAACTACACCTGTTCCTCTACAAGTCATCACACCAGTTATAGTACATGATGATGAGGCTGATACTCAGGGGGAGCAACAAACACAAGATGGAGCTGACTCATCTAAATCCATGATCTTAGTTAACATCAGCAAGCCTGAGGATGAGGATGAGCCAGCGGCCAAGAAACTAAAATTCACTGTGAGCTCTCTCCCAAAATCTATTCAATCTCAGGCTCAGACAGCATTTCTCAAAAGAGCTGATGATTTGAAAAACATAAGTGTGGAGTCCTCTGTCTCAAAGAAAGGGAAGGAGATAGTTTTGGTTGATACTGACACCAAACTTAAGAAGATAGCTGCGATGCTAGAGACATGAGGATCCACCACAGACCTTTCCCACTTTTCAACCTTTACACCTTCCGATGAGAGTCCTTTAACTCCTGAATAAATAGAGCAACAAGCTGAAGAATTCAAAAGACTAAATGAGCTCAAGACAGCCAAAGAATTAAATGAAGCTACTCTGAGGAAGATGACACCACCTGAAAGGGAAAAACAAAAACAAAGGTTGAGGGAAATGGAACTAAAACGCGCTGAGGCCTTAAAGAAAGTCAAAGCTGACTATGATGCCTGCGTGAACAACAGGTATGCTGCTGGCAAGATAACCAAGTTTAAATACACCATTCACAAATCCACAAACACCCCACAGATGATCTTATGGAGGGAAAATCAACAGAGGAATATGGATGTGTTTGACAACTTCAGGTTAAAAACACTTGGGTTATCAGAATGGTTTGAACTCGAAGCCTTAGCTGCCAAAAAGTCTGGACAGGCAAATTTCCTTCTGCTTAAAACTCTTAAGGCTAAGTTCAACTGGATCAAGGAAACAGCTGCCAAACTCAAGATTGATCCCCCACCACAGCTTTTCGAACAAGAACCCCCAAAGACAGGCAACAAAAGAAGAAGAATTTCCCAAATTATTGATGAAACTTTTGTTACTGAAGATGTTCGTGTGGATGGTATGCACAGGGATCTGATCCTTCCAAATGGTATCGTTGGCCCTGTTGATGGTCAGACATACTCAGTGCCTGAAAGAGGAATGGCATTTATGAACAAGGCCTGCCAGTATGCTTTTCAGAGGGAAGATGAGCTGTGCCTGGCTTCAACTATTCAGCTACTCTGTCACAAGAAGTGTCTCAAGATCAACACAGAGTATTCCAAGAAGTTTGCAAAGACTTTGCAGGATGAAATTGATAATAGATTAGATGTGGCCGAAGCTAAAGAAAGAAACAAAAATGATGACTATTGAAGATGGTGTCAGCCCTTTTTACCTTCATCTTTTATTTTACTTATGTAATGAACTTGTAATTTTCTTTAAGTCTTAATAAAATCATGAGGTATGTTTGTTTAGATCTGTTATGTGTAAGAAGAAGCTGTTAAACTCACTTACCTTAACTTAGTTAGATCTAGCATTATTTATGTTTAAATAGGGGGAGATTGTTGGGAATCTAAACTTGCTAGATTCCCTGATCATTGATTTAAACATAATTAGGCTGATAGATAGTCCCTTGCCTGTGCCTAGGAGGCAGGCAAGTTTCGCAAGACTCACAGAGATCCAAGTCTCTGTGAGCAACCTCAGAGGAGTCCATGTCAGAGACATTGTCAGGGAAGTCGAAGATTACCTGAAGACATACTCCTTGGCTGTGATGGATAACAGCCAAGATGTATTAGGGACTCTGAGGGGTTGAGAGTTAACAGGGGTGGCAATACCCTGATAACTCTCAGCACACTTTGGACATGCCATTTGTGTGTTCGAGAATATGAAGAATAAGGAAACTGTTTTTGACAACTGTTCCTTAAAGCATAATGGAAGACTACCAAGAATAGAAGGACATCATGTGACTGATGTGGGAACTTGTAAAAGCTTGTGTAGTCGACATCAAGTACTGTTTAAGTCAAACTCGTAACACTATAAATAGGATGTGTATCCATGCATTAATGTTCAACACTTTGAGATATTAAGAACATTAGTGCGTATAACTTAGTGAATCAAACAGCTACGACTGTATTCATAAGTTAAGGTTATTGTTGTTCAAAGTGTGCACAACACATTGTCATCAAACGGTGTTATCCATAACACTTCTAATTCTTTATTATACAATAATAAGATTACGTTTGAAAAGTAATACCTTGTGTTGATTAAGTTAAGATTAGGGTTTCTTGCATTGATTAGGGACTTTCAAGTGTTGAGAAATTCAGAGAAATCTTCCTCAAATGAGTAATCGTCCACAGTAGGATCGAGTGATGGCGGAGGATCTTCATTGTTTGAAGAATCGCTCGAAAGAGTATCAGCCTCATCAAAATCATCATACGTGGGCAGCTCGGGATACTCAGAAGTACAATCAAAATCATCCGAATCTGAGCTAGAATCATCATCATCATAAGCATCAAAGACCGGTGGAGAATCATAAATGGGAGAAGCGTCCAAAGTGGAGTGAGAATCATCTACATCATCGTCAAAGAGTGGATTGTCGATGGAAGAATCGAATAGAGGATTGTCATAGACGGTAAAGTCATCGAGCACATTAATCATATTCACTGATTCGCGTCCAAAAGATTTTCCTGTAAGCTTCCCCATTTTAAAAACTTTTGAATCATCCCCGACTCGTAAGATTAACTCACTTCGGTCACATCTACTAAAGCTCGTCCGGTTCTCAAGAATGGCCGACCAAGTAGTAAAGGAATACGAGGGTCCATTTCATAATCAACTACGACAAAATCGACCGGGAAAGTAAATGTGCCAACTTTGATAAACACGTCTTCGGCTATACCAACGGGGTAAGCGAGAGTGCGATTTGCAAGTTCGAGAGTCATCTTTGTTGGAATGAGGTCGGGTAATGATAGTGTTTTCCAAACACTCAATGGCATCAAATTAATACTGGCCCCGAGATCAGCAAGGGCAGTAAATTCTTCAGTTTTGTTGAACACGCAAGGCAACACAAAACGACCGGGATCTCCAAGCTTTTCTGGAAGTTCTCTAAGAAGGACTGCAGAGCAGTTTTCATTTAATCGTGTGTTGGCGAGTTCAATCAGCTTCTCTTTCTTGCTAAGCAATTCCTTGAATGCTTTGACAAATTTCGGCATGTGGCAAAGTGCTTCAACAAAGCTAATGTTGAAGTTCATTTGAGAAATCATCTTGATATAGCTAGTCACTTGAGTGTCCTCCTTGTTTAGCATTTTGTTCTTGCCCAAGCGAGAAGGATAAGGGATATTAGGTTTGGGTGGTGAGGGTGCAGGTGTAGGTGGTAAAGGTTGAGATGTTGAAGGGTGATTGGTGGGAACTTCATTACGTCGAGGCGGAGATGGTAATGGTGTACCAATACTAGGTGTAGGAGGAGTAGGGATAAATAGTGGTAGAGGAGTTATAGACGATGGTGGTGGGATTGTTGGTCCTACGATGGTGACTCCACTACGAGTAGTAATAGAACTCACATTAGCTCGCGGATTAGTGACGGTGTTTGAAGGTAGAGAACTTGAAGAAGAAGGTTGAGCGGCGGGCAAGAAACTAACAAGCATATTCTTCAAATCATTGGTTTGATTGCTGAAGGAGGATTGAATGTTATCTCGAAGCTCGGATCTTATCTCATTTCCTTGCTTTGTGATATCTCCTTTTAGATTGATAATTTGGCTCTACAGATTCTTAATTTGCTCACCTTGAGTTCTCATGATGGCTTCAACATCGGGATTAAAGGGTGGGTTTTGTTGGGTGGGTGGTTGATAAGGGTTAGAAGCTCTTGGTGGGATTTGGTTGCTTCTATTATAGTTGGTGGTGGGGTTTTGGTTTTAAGGAGAAAAACCGGGTGAAAGGTAATTGTTGGAACGGTAGCTCAGCAGATTTCTATCCCCTTGTTGTTTAGCTTGGTAATTTTCCGGTGAATAATTACCATAAGCAGCATACACATTTTACGGATTTCCTTGTGTCGAAGGACAATCGGTGTATGAGTGAGGACTGCCACATGTTTCACAAGGATTAGCAACCGCTTTAACTTGTTGTTGTTGTTGGTTTGAAGCGAGAAGCGTAATACTTTTGCTCATTTCGGCCATCATGCGGGTGAGTTCGGTCATCTCAGGGTTTGCTGAGGTAGAGGAAACATTGACTCTCGGGTTGTTCCTAGAAGATGCAGAGGAATCCCAGTTCTTGTGGTGAGTAGTCATGTTCTCAATTAACTCTCTACACTCCTCGGGTCTCCTTTTCATGAATGTGCCACCGGCGGCCGCATTTATCGTATCACGATCTCGAAAAGTCAATCCGTTGTAGAAAGTATCGATTAAGGTAACAGGGAGCATGTTGTGGTTTGGACATCTATCGATCAAGACATTATATCTCTCCCAAGCGTCGAAAAGAGATTCATCGGGATCTTGCATGAAACCGCTGATTTGATTGCGAAGGTTTGTGACCATGGATGGTGGAAAGTAGCGTGATAAAAATCGTTGAGTCATATCATCCCAAGTGTGAATAGAATTCTTCGGGAGACGATCAAACCATTTCTCGGCATGATGTGATAGAGTATGTGGGAAGAGTTGTAAGCGAAGAACATCCATTGTGGCCCCGGGCAACTTCATGCTTTGGGTGATTGTAATGAACTTGTCGAGGTGTTTGTTGGCATCATCATCAGGCAATCCTCTAAATGGGTTTGTTTGTACTTTCTGAATCATGTGGTGCTTCAACGAAAACTCAGGAGCGTTGATTTGCATCGGCGTAATCGATCCTCCTCGTCCAAACATTGTTGGTTGACAAAGTTCCTCCATGGTCCGAAGATCGGGCTGTGGAAGAGCATTGTTGTTATTATTATTATTGAGGTGCGGTGGAATGTTGTTGTTGTTAACACCTGCCATATCTAAATCTTCTTGAGGCTCGGGCTCTTGATAATTAGAATATCTAGTACGCATACACCTAAAAATGCAAAAGAAAACAAAACCAAACACAAAGACAATATATATACACAATACACATAAAATCTTTTTGGATTTTTGAAATTTTTAGTTTTTATGGTTTTTTATTAATGTTTAATTTTTTTATGATTTTTTGAATTTTTAGGCAAGAAAAATAACGCTCACAAGTGAGCAGATCCCAAAAAGCAACGCGTCTTTCACAGAAAACCGTCAATCTTAACGAAAAGAGCCGGCAGCGGCGCCATTTGATACACGGCTTTTGACACCCCGTATAAAAATTATTGTTCGTTATGTTGGTCTAATCGAATTGATCTAGGCTCTCTATGTGACTCTATTGTTCTTTGGTGAAAGCAAATATTTTTTGTTGTTTTTAAATTTAAATGTGCAAGGACTTGAAAGTAAATGTCGTTGAAAGTAAAGTGGCGTGAAATTAAATCTAAGTCTAGTTAAAATTAAATGTGCGATATTTAAAAACGTGACGGAAAGTAAATTAATTAAATAACTAAAAAATTAAAGCGTGACGAGAATTAAAGTTAGACAAGTATTAAAATGATAACGTAAAAATTAAACAAGACAAAACATAGAAAATGACCCACCGTCGGAATATATTCCGATCGACTTACCATCGGAATGAGAACACACCCCCTATCGGAATGTTGAATGAATCCAGATCGGAATATGTCACCTTTTCAGATCTGAATAACCAAACACCCCAGATCGGAATGATGTTCCGATCGCAAAGATGTAACCTGTCGGAATGTACCTATCGGAATGTGGCTAAGGAAAATTGGGCAGCACTTCGTCTAAGTAAAACCTTAAGAGCCGTCGCAATCCCGATCGCAATGTGCGATCGGAACCTTGATCGGAATAAGGGGTAATTCACTCTATCGCAATCCCGGATCGGAATGCAAAACCCTTTTTGCCAATACTGTCACTATCGGAATGTGGAGAAGCAAACCGTCGCAATGTGGAGAAAACCCTAGCTTTCCGATGGAGTACCAAATTCGTAATAAGCTCAATTCTAAATAAGCTACTTCTAATAAGCCGTGACCAAGAACTTGAATGAAATGGAATCAAAACATGACAATAAGCTAAAAAGTTAAAAGCTTTTAAAATTTAAAAGACAAAACTTAAATGAAATCAAAACTTAAAAATCAAAACTTTAAAGAAAACTTCCAAAACACTAAGACAAAGTACCAAATAAGCACACAAGGTTGTCAATCTCGTGGCTTATTTCGTATGAGGAATTAAAAAGGGACGAGACTTTAATTAAAATAAGCAAATGGATTAAGCAAAAACTTGCTTAATCCTAACTTGTAACCGAATCAAAGAGTAAGAAAAGTAGAATGAGATTGATAAAAAGAACTTGATCAAATGATAAAGAAAGATTAAAGACACGAATTTAAAGAACAGAAATTAAAAACTTACTTGGAATTAAAAGGATAATTAAGGTGCAAAACATGTAATTAAAGGTGCAAGTAATTAAAGGTGCATTAAAAGTAAATGTGGAAGAACTAGTGTCACTCTAGCCAACAAGAGCAAAATGAAATGAAAAGGGAAGTATTTATAGGTGATTAGGAGGAAGGTTAGAGGAAGCTTCCTCCTCTCCTTCCTTTCTTCTTAATTGCGCCCTTAAGTCCTTCCTTCTTAATCTTTTTGTTAATCTTGGAATGTAAGGACTTGCGGCTCGGGATTTCTTTTGAACTCGTCTTTTAATTCTTCAATAAACTAGACTTGAGTTTCTCGGCTTTTGATAAACTTCCGTCTTTTGACTTTTTCTTCGATAAATCTTCAGAATTGGTCTTGGACTTCCGTTCTTTTTCCACTTTTGACTTCTCGACTTCGTCTTTCATCTTTTTCTTCAATAAAAGTCCGTAAATGCCCGTGAATTCCCGTGTTTTCTCCACTTTTCACCTTTTCGTCCTAAATTACAACAAAAACACAAACCACGCATAATTCCGACATAAAAGGCATAAAATACACGTTTTGGTCCGGTTATTATTGTAATTAAGTGGTAGAAAAGATGGGTGTTTACACACCTATCAACGGGCGACTTCTCGTTGTCTTCAAGGAACACGTACACAAGATGAGGCGGCAACTCCTTAAGCTCTAAATCCGGAGGATTTTCGACGGGAGGCGTATTCGAGGTCGGCATATCGATAGCAATAACCGTGGGAGATGGTGGAGAAGGATTGTTTTCGTTGAGAAGGTTGTCAAAGAAATGCATGTCTTCATCCCCATCGGTGAGAGAATCATCAGTAGCTAAGTTCACATCTCCCATGGTATCTTCAAGATTGTTCCAAAATAAATCACTATCTCCAAATAGAGACAACGATGAATCAATAGAGGACACGGTCTCAACATTGGGAAGAGAGGTAGGAATACTTTTGCAAGCATCATTAAAGTGTTCTTCACAAGCCTCATTAAGAACGTCAATACAATTAACACTCTCATATGAATAAGGTTGTTTAGACAACTTTCCCATGTTGAAGACTACTTTATCGTCACCCACTCTCATGATAAGCTCACCGGCTTCAACATCAATGAGAGTGCGACCGGTCCTCAAGAATGGACGACCAACAATTAGTGGCACACGAGGGTCCATCTCGTAGTCGACGACAACGAAATCAGCAGGAAAGGTGAATTTGTCGACTCCTACAATGACGTCTTCGGCTATCCCCACTGGATAAGCAACCGTACGGTTAGCTAATTCCAAAGTCATTTTGGTGGGGACTAGCTCAGAGAGAGATAATTGCTTCCACACACTTAAAGGCATTAAGTTGATACTGGCACCTAGATCGGCTAGGGCCATGCAATTCTCTACTCCCGAGAAATTGCAAGGGATTAAGAAATGACCCAGATCACCAAGTTTGATTGGCAATTTCCTTAAGAGCACTGCAGAGCAATTCTCATTAAGTTGGGTGTTGGCAATATCGAGGAGCTTTTCCTTGTCGCTCAGAAGATCTTTAAACATTTTCGCATATTTAGGCATGTGAGCGAGAGCCTCAGCAAAGGAGATATTGAAATTCAATTGTTTGAACATTTTAAGGAAGTTCGAAACCTGAATATCATCCTTGCTCTTTTGCTTCTCTTTCCTCAACCTAGATGGATAAGGTATATTGGAAGAAGAGGAAGGCTTTGGAAGAATAGGATCACTCACATCCTTGGGTGGAGGAGGGGTAGAAGGAAGAGGTGGAGAAATTGGGGAAGGAGAAGGATGAGGAATAGGAGCAGGTGACTCGTTTTCCTTAGTCACAACCACCGGTGGAGGTATAGGAAGCTCGGGTTCCTTGGTACCTTTGCCACTTCGAGTGGTGATTGCTTTCATCTCCCCTCTTGGGTTCGCAACGGTGTTACTCGGAAGAGTACCCGAAGAAGAGGGTTGATTATCTTGGAAGAAACTAGCCATCATGTTCCTCAAGTCATTTGTTTGGCTATCCAATGTATTTCTCATGTCGGCTCTCAAACCGTTTCCTTGCTTGACCAAGTCTGCTTTCAAATTGATCACTTCACGCTGAAGATTTTCCACGATCACATCGTTTGTCCTCATGTAGGTCTGCACTTCTTGGTGTAGAGCGGTGGATTGGTTGGGAGGAGCATTGTATGCGGGTGGTTGATAAGCAGGTTGTTGGTAAACTTGGTTGTTACGTTGAGGTGGTTGTTGCTGCTTGTGAGGAGGTATGTATGGTTGTCGAGGTTGTTGTTGTTGTTGTTGAGGAGGGCGATTAAGGTTTTGTTGTTGGTTTGGGTTGTTTGGGGGAAAACCGGGTGGTGAGAGGTAGTTGTTGGAGCGATAGCTAAGCAAATTACGGTCACCTTGAGGTCTAGCTTGATAAGCAGGTTGAGGATAGGTGTCATATGTCGCATTCACATTCTCAGCAGGGTAGTCTTGGGTGGCGGTACAAGTTGTGTAAGAGTGAGGACCACCGCATATCTCACAAGGTTGGCTGACAGCATTAACTTGAGCGTGTTTAGCGTTGTTGCTGTTGTTGTTGCTGACGGTGTGGGTGACAAGTGATTCAAGAAGCGTAGTGATTTTGTCCAATCGCTTGTCGCTGTCACTAGTGCTAGCACTAGCGACATTGGTCCGAACACTCTTGGTTTGCACACGAGATTTATTCTCAATGATGTCCCAAGCAGCATTAGAAGTCTTAGCCAATAGATTACCCCCCGAGGCACTGTTCAGTGAATCTTGGTCACTCATGCTTAAACCATTGTAAAAAGTGTTAATTTGATGTACTTTGGTAAAACCATGTTGTGGGCATTTTCTTAAAAGATCTTTAAAACGATCCCAAGATTCACTGAACGACTCATCGTACTTTTGTTCAAAATTTATGATTTCATTCCGCAAAGCGGTAGTACGAGAGGGTGGGAAAAAGTAATTGATAAACTTTGTTTCCAAATCCGTCCACGAGAGAATACTTTGTGGCGGTTCCTTAGCAAGCCAATGCCGGGCTTGTCCCTCTAAAGAAAAGGGAAAAAGTTGTAACCTTATAACCTCTTGTGGAACACCATTGAATTTGACCGTGTTAGTGAGTTGCAAGAATCTCTTGATATGGTCGTGAGGATCATCAATGGTACGCCCCAAGAATGGTTGAGCGGAGACCACCTGGATAAAGCCGGACTTGAGCTCGAAGTTGTTGGCGGCAATTGGAGGTATGACAATTGGATCCGTGTTGCCATCTACATGAGCTTGCAGCAGTTCAATCATCGGGCGATTATCCGGTTGATGCTCATTGTTGTTGTTATTGTTCATGTTGTTGAAGGGCGGGTTGTTGTTGTTATTATTATTGTTTGGAGGTGGTATGTTGTTGTTGTTTTGTACACCGGCCATGTCTAAGTGATCGAGAGGCTCGGGCTCTTGATAAGACGTGGATCGAGTGCGCATACACCTGCAAAAGAACGAACAAAGAAAAGCAAAGCAAAAATATTTTTGGTTTTTATGTTTTTTAATTTTTTTTTTGTATTTTTGAAAATTTTATATTTTTTAGGATTTTTTTGAAAATTTTTGATGAAAAAGTAACGTTCACGGGGAACGGATCCCAAAATCCAAGTTCTCACAGAAAACTTTTGATCTTAACAAGAAGAGCCGGCAGCGGCGCCATTTGATATTTTCATTTTGTATGGGTTCAATTTGTCTCTCGATCCTCTCGAATTGATCTCGGTTTTAAGTGGAATGATTGTTCTTGGTTACTAAAGGGGGTTTTAGTTTTCTAGTCTACTAAAAGGTTTAAATGTATTAAAATGATAACTTAAATCAAAGATAATTAATTTAATGACAATTAATAAAAACTTGAACTTGAATTAAAATTAAAATTAAAATTAAAACTGAAATTAAAGTTAAAATGAAGAAACAGTAACCTAAAGAAACAGTAACAATTAATGAAGCTCAAAAGAAACTTGATTCGGAAGTGTACCCTTGATTCGGAACTTTGTTCATCCGGAACTTTTCACTCGGAAGTCTTCATTCGGAACTTTTGAAAAATCCTTCATTCGGAACTTTCTTCGGAAGTTGATTCGGAAGTTGTTGATCCGGAAGTTGGTTCGGAAGTTTGGCTCGGAAGTTGGGTCGGAACTTTTCACCCGGAACTTTATTCGGAACTATGGTTCATTCGGAAGTTTTTACTCATTCGGAACTTTTTGAAAAGAAATAGATTCGGAACTTAAAAACATGCATTCATTCGGAACTTACTGTTCATCTGGAACTTCAGTTCATTCGGAAGATGGGATTCATCCGGAACTTTCTGTTCGTTCGGAAGTTTTGATTCATGCGGAACTTTTTAAACAAAGACTCACTCGGAACTTTTAAAGGACATATTCACTCGGAACTTGGGTGTTCATCCGGAACTTTTGGTGTTCATCCGGAAGTCTGGGAAACCCAGATACAGTCGTTTTACCCGAAGAACAAGGAAACCAATTTTAATCCAAAAATCACCAAGTTTTTCAACAAAAACTTAAATAAACTAAACACAAAGCATCTACTAACCATAAACTACAAATCCCATCAACAAAAACACAAATCCCAACAACTTTTGAAGATCAAATCAAGAAAATAAGAACTTAAGAACTAGGAAAGAAAAATGATGATGAACAAGATAAAATGGAAAGATTGAACAAGAACTTGTATTGATGATTGATGTTTTAACAATAACAAAACAAAGATGAAAATTACAAGATTAAAAATCAAAGATCAAGATCACCAAACACCCTAGTGGTGTTTGTGATGATACGAACTAAAAAGGAGAAAAAAGGGGAGAGAAGAAAAACTAAAAACTAACTGGCACTATGTGTGTGAGGGGATTCCTTTTATAGGCTTGTCTTTTGGTTGTTGAGTGGGCTTTCTCCCGTTCTTCTTGTCTTCTCGTCTTTTCAGAAAAGTTGACGTTTTCGATTCTGATTCGGGATTTGTTGTCGATTAAATTCAACTCGTCTTTTAATTTCTTCGTTTAATAGACTTGAGTTTCTTCGACTTATATAAATCTTCCATCTTTGGTCCTTTTCTTCGATAAATCTTCGAATAGGCCCAGTGACTTCAAATCTTTTGCATCTCTTGGACAATAGACTTCATTTTGAGTATTTTTCTTCGATAAACCCCGTGCAATCCCATGTTTTCTTCAATATTCATCCGGTTGGCTCTGAAAACACAATAAACACAAAAACCACGCATAATTCCAAACAAATGATATTAAATACGTGTTTTGGTCTCGTTTTACTCAGAATTAAGTGGTAAAAGGATGAGTGTTTACACACCTATCATTAGTCCAACAAGAGCTACTACCTGTCTTCAAATCTATATTGAGCTTACCCCCGGAACCATGTACAGCCTTATAACTCTTGACCATAGCGTTGTCGGATGAGCATAGAACCGCCAAATCCATTTACACATTAAGCTTTTATTCAAAGCATACAAGCTAGAGACTTCCAAACCCCCTTTATCTTACGCTGCTAGTACTTTGCTCCACTGTATCCATGACACTTTGTTGTTGTTCATTGTATGACCATTAATAAACCTGCTTTCTAATAGATTCCAAGGATTGAAGCACTTTCGATGGAACTTTAAAATCGACATCTGAAATATCATTATAGCTCCAAGAACCGATTTTAGTAGAATTAATCTTTTACCAATAGATAACGTTTTCAGTTTTCATTTGGAAAGCCTACTGATCACCTTGTTCTCCACATCTTTCCACGCTTGAATCCTATGCATGTTCCCCCCAACAGTCGTGCCTAAATAAGAGAACGGACTATTAAGAACTAGACACCCGAGTTTGACAGTCGCCCCTATAATCCTCCCATCATCAACATGAATACCCATTATCTTGCTCTTGCACATATTAATTCGGAGACCAGACGTACGACGAAAACGATTCAAAGCGTGAATAAGAATATCAATATTAGCATCACTCCATTGACCAAGGAACATAGCATCATTCGCATAAAATAAGTGAGAAATTACAAGCGATGCATTGAGTTGAATTCCAGAAAACATACCCGCATCCGCCGAACGTTGAAATGATAAGTGTAAACTCTCCATAACAAGAATAAATAAAAATGGAGATAAAGGGATCACCTTGTTTAAGACATTTAAAAAATTGGAATTCCTTCGTCGGACTGCCATTAATGAGAATTGACCCTCTGGATGATCGCAAACATGTTTGAATCCACGCACACCACTTGTCCCCAAAACCAAACCTATGTAAGACCTCGTCCGAAAAGTCCCATCGAACCGAATCATATTCTTTCTCAAAATCCACTTTAACAATAAAAACTTGTTTCTTCTTCGTTTTACACCACTGCATAACCTCATTTAGGATAAACGGTCCATCCAAAATTTGCCTATCCATAATAAATGCAGATTGGACTTCATTAACAAGATCGCCTATGACTCCCACCAAGCGATTAGTCAAAAATTTTGCAATGATCTTATACATGCTACCAATCAAGCTAATAGGCCGAAAATCCTTAACCATGTTAGCATCAGGAACTTTCGGAATTAAAGCTATAAAGGAAGAATTGCACCCTTTAGGGATATCCCCATACCTGAAGAAATGTTGAACCGCATCAGTCACATCTTTCTCCATAATAGACCAGAAATGACGATAAAAACCGAATGTAAAATTATCCGACCCAAGAGCTTTATTTGTACCACACTCCCACACCGCCTTTTTAATCTCCTCATTTGTTACACTTCGTTCTAATTCTTCTTATTGCTCATACGATAGTGTCTTAGGAAAATTCATATCGAGACGAAGCCGAGAACTACAAGGTTTATCAAACCTTGTTTTAAAGTGATCAAAGAATTCTTGTTTCACAATCTTAGGTTTATCAATCCACTTTCCATTTATCATCACCCCTCGAATATTAAACTGCCTGCGCTTTTTGTTTAACATACCATGAAAATATTTTGTGTTCTCATCCCCCTCTACTGACCATTTAATCTTAGATTTTTGTATGATTTCAGAACTTTGGAGTTTGTATTCATGTTGCAGCGTGTTCATGACATCCTGTCATTTTTGAAGAATCTCATCCGAACCTTGGCCTCCATTAATCTGGTCATCAATCCTCTTAAGTTCCTCCTTCCTATTCTTTATGTTCCCTTTAATATTTAAAGGTTGGCAAACCAGAATGTTAAAATCTTAAATTAATTTTTATCAAATTATTGAGGGCAAATGATTAAAAAAATATTTAACTTAAAGTCTATTTTCAATCAAGATACTTAACTTTTTTTTTGGCACATAAAGGATGATAACTATTTTTATTAGCTATTTTGGTTTGTTTTTTTTGGTAACCGTGATTTCTGACACATTGGCCGACTAATCCACGGGGTTTGAGCCCACCGTCACACAGACTCAAACCAGGTAAAGCCCTCTCTTTTCAGGAGGTTGGCGTGACCACTTCAAGTTTGTTTGCACCTAGCAGGAATTGAACTTGAGACCTCACACACTTCGAAGTGATAGCTACAAATCCTTTTACCACTAGGCCAAACTTGCTACTTTCAATTAAAAAATTAACAATCATTTTGTTATTTTCCAAATGAAACTGTTTTAAGGTTTTTTTTTGACATTTTTTTTTCACCGAAACACAATTGTATTGACAAACTTCTCTATTAACTTAAGTGATCAAAAGCATTAAGTGAATAAATTAAAGCCTTTTTTCTTCATTATTAAATTAAATTTATATTGTTGCTTTTAATATGAAACAAACATATGAGATACATTGTTAATTGTTGATTCTCATACCAGTTTAAATGTCATTGGGATGAACAAAGAACAAATTCATATCCCATATCAGTTTCGTTAAAATTTATTTATTGTTAAATTAAGAATAGATTACACCGTCCGTCTTTATGGTTTGCGTTAACCAACGTCGTTCGTCCCTTGACTAAAAAAGTTGCACCGTTCAGCCTTAACTTTGAAACTTTTTCTGTCGTTTGTCCATCCCTTTAACTGCCCCACAAATGAACATTAAGTCATTTTTCTACAGGGACAAATTCGTCCATTCACTCCCTTACTCCACCATTCCTTTCCTTTTCTTTCTTTCTTTATCATCATCATCATCATCATTCTTCATTTTATTCACACATTAACTTCACCTCCCACTTTAAATTATCTTATCAAAATCAACATCATTCAATGCTAAATGTATATGGTTACTAATAACATCAGGTAATGTCACATTCATATTCCAACAACAAAAAATCCCGCTCATCGTGTGAGGACAAAGCACAATCCTACCCTCCCACCTACCAATCATCATCTTCAAATAAAAAAATCTTAACAACATCGATTCCCTCAAAATCAAAACAATCAAGATCTAATCTTCCGATTCGATTATTTCCACAAATCAGAATAGAGATAACCCAAGACGGGTCCACTTATTATGGCAAAAGAAATAGATCCAAGTCAAATAAACATAGATTGTTCTTTTGAAGTGGGTAAACGAATTTACGATCTTGCTGGATGAGATGTATGATGTTGTTTGAGTTGTGTTTGATGTTTTGATTGTTTAATGATGATGATTTCGATTTTTGTGGTTACGAAAGATGGTGTTTAATGGAAGAAATTAGGTGTGTTACCTTTCGTGTTGGCTGTAAAACGCGTCATGCTACAAGCGTATAAGATAATCAAGTTGAGTCACAAAACGAGAAGTAATATCTATGTGGTACAAAACTGATCTTAAACTGAATATTTAACCAAAGTCGAGTTGGTTGAATTTCTCCAATAACCTTGCCTTGCCAACAGTAAGTATATTCCAAACGCCATCGAAGTATAGACTTCGAGAAATGATCCCTTAAGTTACTGATGCAATAGATATTTGAGTTATGAGTCATTGCTAACAGATACATAACATAACTGTAATTAACAAGAGTATAGCTGACTTACGAGTGACTTTGTCAAGGTCATTAATGGTGAAATCGATTGGAAAAACATCCATTGAAAGACACACCATTGACATTGTAGGTCTTTTCTCTCTTTTTATACACACTAGTGATGGTAGACGAATTCTGAAGATTGAGATCCGGGAAGCAGATCCCGATGTTATCTTTAGTCAATTGTACATCACACCATAGGATAACATCGGTTACACTAATAATCAAAGCTACTCCGTAACTGGTAGGCATTCGAACTCGAACTAGGAAATAGTCCTGAAAATCCACCATGTGCAACCACAAATGAACGGTAACCACAAAACTCGAAATCATCATCTTGAATTATGTTGATTTTGACCAGATCCACATTTAGCATTGAATGATGTTGATTTTGATAAGATGATCTAAAGTGGGAGGTGAAGTTAATGTGTGAAGAAGATGAAGAATGATGATGATGATGAAGAAAAAAAGAAAAGGAAAGGAATGGTGGAGTAAGGGAGCGAATGGACGAATTTGCCCCTGTAGAAAATGACTTAACATTCATTTGTGGGGCCTGTTAAAGTGAGGGACAAATGGCGGAAAAGGTTTCAAGTTAAGGCTGAACGGTGTAACTTTTTTGGTCAAGGGGACGAACGACGTCGGTCAACGCAAATCATAAGAACGAACGGTGTAATTTACTCTTAAATTAATAATACACTATGGTTTGATGTATTTCATACCAGTTTAAATGATATATGTATATCTGAGGCCATGGTTCTATTAGTGAATTTGTTGATTTTCACGTAGGCCTGGTCTAGGCATCTTCCGTTCTTAAATAAGTGTCTATTATTAACTTTTAGAGTTAATTGTTTTCAACTTTGACCTTAAATTATCTTGTTTGTGTTATATAATACTTGGTCAAAGTTATATAAATGGATTGTGTTTTAAATATATTTTTATCAGTATAACTTTCATTAAATATTATATAACAGAAACAAAATAAATTAAGGTCAAAGTTTATATAAAATGACTTCGAAAGTCAAAAGTAGACATTTGATTAGGGACAGAGGACGTAACTAATTGCCCCATTGAACTGTATTCAAGATCTCAAAAGTCAAACCTGCAAAAAGACTAGTATAAATTAACAGTTTGATCATACTAGATAGATTAGTCATTCTTAATCTATTTAAGTTGTAACTGTCATGTGTCAACAAATTGTGTTTACATTTCAAAGATCTTAGACCTCTTTGATAACGTGAATGATGTAGAAAAACCTTTAAATTTTATAAAATATTCGTTTAAGGATATAAAGAAATGATCCTTAGGTTTTTAACGAAAAGTGAAAAAAAAAACTTAAACCGGCTAAAGAAAGAAGTAAACATCTTTTATATACAAAGAAAAAAGTAAAATAATTAATTGAAAAAAGAGTATAAGCTGAATGATTTTTAGGTTGTGTTTGGTTCACCAATATTTATGGGTTTTTGTTGTATTCAAATATTAAAACTATCAAAAACCGTATTTGGTAGAAAATAATATGGAGGCTTTATATATCTGGGCCCACAAAAAAAGCTGGTTTGTTAATACATTGGGTTGGGAGTAAAATTAAAAGTCAGGGTATCATGTTCATGTAGTGACAGAAGTGCCCTCAAAAAAATAAAATTTGTATAACTATCCTTTAATCGTATTATATATATAACTATCCTTTAATTTTCCCCATTAATCCATTAATCGTATTATATGTATAACTATCCTTTAATAAAATTTCTCTGTTTCTTTTTCATTTTCCCCATTAATCCATTAATTGTATTATAATATTATATGTATAACTATCCTTTAATAAAATTTGTTTGATTGCTTTCAAATCTCAAATAAATTTGAGTATTTCTATTTTACTGGCTTCACTTTCATCGAAATCTGATAATGAAGAAATCAAAATCTTATGGATGTTTGATTGGTTTCGAGTTCTTTATCCCATTTGTTTGATTTCGAAATCTAATGAAAGTTGTGTATCTGTATTATAGCTTCAATCTTAAACTCCAACATAATTAGTTTTGTTGTTACAAGTTAGGTAAGGTATTTGTTTGTTATACAATATAAGTTAGCGAGGTTGTAAAGATTGAATTGTGGATGTTGGTTGAAAGAATTATTTATGAAGATAACTGTAGTTTTATTTCTTGAAGATCATCAAAAGATATATAAAAGGCTGACAATTTATTTGGGAAGATGAAAGGATATAAGAGTCATTGTTGATGTTTTCACTAGAGTATTATGTGCTTCTCAAACATGAAAACGTGTTTTAAATATAAATTATTACAAAACTCCAATATCTTTTAACGTCACAGTGTTTAAAAACTAGACATTTAAAATTTGCGAGCCAAACGGTCCCTTGGTGTTATTTGCCCAACTAACTATCAAAGGCTACTTTGAATAGCACACAAAAATAAGTAGGAGCGTTTGTTTTGTTAGTGGGTTTGAAACAACATGAGGATTTGAGAAATGTATGAAAGAAAAATAAAAGAAATAAAATGTGTCATTATGATTAAAGTTGTTTTGTTTAATAAATTACGATTGAAAATAAGATAAAAGTTTATATTATTATAGAAATATAGTGATTTTGTTCAAAAAGTAAATATAAAAAATACGCGCTTACAAGATAATACGAAAATTAGAAGACTTATCGACAAATATTCTCATTCAGACGTTAATACTAAAATAAGATGGTTATTTGTGTGCTAATCATAGTTCTCTTTCCATATTATACGTCCTACCTGTGGTAATGCGACTGAATCTTCAAACCACGTTTTTTTCGACTATAATATTGCTAAAGAGAAAGGAAATGTTTTGTAAGATTACTCATGGTGGTGTGATATTTCATTTATAAAGGTGTTTTGTTATGAGAAATGGTTAGTTTGGCTCTTCAATCTTCGTCTTCATTCAAAGCATAAACATTTTTTTTTTACTTTAATTTGGTGTAACGGAGTATCTTGCGTGCTATCGAGGCATCAAATCTCTCGACTCGAAAAGAATATCAACCCTATGCTAGCCATCTAGTTTCCCATTAAAGGGCTTCATGGTATTGCGCTGAGATTCGAACCAGGCTGCTAATTCTAGAAAAATCACACACACGAGGAATTACAGGAATGACAGGAGTTGAACACCTGACCTCCCACACATGGAGACTATAACCAAATGCATCCATCCAACTAAGCCGACCTTCATTTGCTCAAAGCATAAACATCTATTTTAAGGTGTTTTTAGGGATGGCAAAAGCACCCGAAACCGATGAGGAAATCCGAAACCCGAACCGACTAAGTCGAGTTCGGAGTCGAATTGGCGGGTTTGGATCCAGGTTCGGGTTGGGATATTCTATATTTCGCGGGTACGGGCTTGAGTTCGGGTTTTAGTAATATCCGCCCCGTATACGTACACGTTTACCAAAATACATACCGTTTATTGCTATTTTATATAGTTTTTAAGTTTATGCGGAATAGTGAACGAAGATTGTTAAACAAAGGAAATGTTTATATTAGTTACATTATTTATGCATTAAGATGTTTCTAATTAAGCATATTTGGATTTTTTAACTTTAAATAAAACAATGATTTATTTGATACATTAAATCGCATGATATGATATTGAATTAGTATAATTTATCTTTTAAAAACATTAAAAAAATATATTAGGATATTTTGATCGTTTTTATTGGTTTTTCTTAACTTTATACGCACAATTATGTCTAACAAAATTTAGTTGTGGATACCCGATACCCGTGGGTAAAAATCAAAAACCCGATGGGTAATACTAATCGGATACCCATCGGGTATTGGAGCGAATGCAGGTTTTGATATTATAAACAAGTGTGGGTACGACTTCATTAAAACCCGACCCATTACCATCCCTAAGTGTGTTACATTTCAGGATGGCTTATATGGATTCTTCACTACAAAACTATATTCGGCTTGGATCCTCCTCTACAATCGTCGCTATTTGATGAGGTCGTGGTTCGTTCGTTTACTTGGTGTTGTTATAAATGTACAATTTCTTTTTGTTAGTTTTTTCTTTGAACATATTTCTTTTTGTTAGATAGATCGGCTTAAAAATCATTTTCTTGTTTCTATGTAATTTCTAAGCACCTTTCTAATGTTTCTTAATAAAATACCGCCTTAAAAAAAAGATAATGTAAAAATGCAAAGGAGTGAAAAGTTGGCAAAAAATCAAATCTTCAACAGAAATTATATAATCACAAAAAATATATAAAAAATACCCACATAAAGATATGCAGGGACGAAGTCAAGATCATATATGATCGGGTGTCCAAAATTTTTGAACCGCAATTTATAAGAGTTAAGATATGTTTTCTATTTGTAAGTATTCTAACTAAATAAGACTAAAAACACATTTTCGATTAACCGGATGCATTTAAGATGCATTTGAAAGAAATCAATGTTTTTTTCAAAAACTAACAATACATCAAAAAAATTAATAACTGTCACGGACATTCACGGAACACCCCTAACTCCGTCCTTGATGATATTTCATATAATTTGGTTGATATTTTAATTAAGTCAGACGGCTTAATGCAGACATTTTCAGTTTTATTACTTAGTATTTTCAGACGTCATATTTTATTAAGTCACAAACAAACAAAATTCTTATGACTTAATAAATTCAGTTTTTTCATATTAAACCATTTAATTCATTATCAAACAGCACCTTATTCCGTTATTTTGTAGGAAAATTCATGCGCCAAATAAAACCTCAACCTTTCAGTTCTAGCTACAGTTCCAAACTACTCGTATATAACATGCCAAGTTTACATACTAGCATGCATAATTAAGTTACCAAAGTTGTTATGCAATGGTTAATATGAGCCATGATTGATTTGTAAATTGTAAATAAAGAACATGATCACACATGCTAATGCCTCCACCTACGTCATTGGCTGATCAGTGATAACCAAATTTTTTTGGAAAGGCAACGTGTAATTAATGTCTAACATGTGATAAGTTGTATAATTAGGTAGCGATTGGCTGCTCATATCACAACAAACATGTCTTACAAACACAAACTCACCACAACCATGCCTTCACCATTAAATAATACGTAGTACTAACCTAACATAAATCCCACAGTCTATTTATTGAGTACATTTAACATCATAAATCCCACAGTCTTAGTGATTCCATGTGACAAATATTCAAATGCTAAAACTTACTAATAAGTTCACAAATGAAACAAAAACACCAAGTTAGACAACTGAAACTTAGATCCACATTGACTCGAATCCGCAACTTGCTTATTGAAGCAAAGTGTGATAAAGAAGCCTCATGACCCACGGTCACCATTGTCACATTTACGTTAACTTAAATTTTTCTTTACGATAAATTTAGTGTAATAAGACAACTAACTTCACAAATAAAACATATTTCACATAAACATATGTGAACCTCGTTAAAACAATTTACTATAAAACACACTCACGGACAACAAAAGGAACGACGACCGGGCCTTAGTTTTCTTTCATACGAGACGCGTCTTGTTAAGGTCGGCAGCCGGGTTTGAATTCCATCGTAATGCCTTGAAGCCCCTTAATGGGAAACTGGATGGCTAGCATGGGGTTGATATTCTCTTCGTGAGATGATTCGAACTCGGGTTGAGAGACTTGGTGCCTCGGTGGCACGCAAGATAATCCGCTGCACCAAACTGCCGTTCAAAAAACATAGTAAGGAGACGCTTTTTTAGCTTTTCACATAGGAGATGGGTTTTTTTTTTTTTTTTTGCTTGTTACATGTGGTATGATATAGATCATTCAAATAACACTAGGCCCCTGACCATTTGACGTGTTAAGTCACTAATGGATTCCTTTCTATGTTCTATTTGCTCCAAACAGGTGCTAGCTAATTAAGCCTTTTTTTGCTTTTGTAATTTGGTTTATGTTGAGATTGATTTACTATGATTGGAAATTGCATGATGTGCATAATGGACACTTTTCGTTGAATAATGGATAAGAACTTAAAAGAAGTTTGTAAAGAAATCGGATATCTACACATGGATTTCATTTCTAATGTTGGATGTTTTTGTTTAGGATAATTATAGCCAAAAAGCTAAGCCATAGTTGCTAGTTCATGGAATGGAGCCTAGAAAGATTGCAAATTACTATTCTGAAAAAGGTGAAAAGGTTACTTTTGGGTCATTTTGGAATTAAAAAAAGTAGTAGTAGATAAATAATGGTTGTTATATTTATTTTTATGAAATTATTGGTCGTTATAATAAAATGATAAATATCGTAGCATTGTTGTCTTCCTTGTTAAGATATATTCACTCACTCACTACTTTTTTGTGTCAAAAGTGTAAAGCAAAAGCATTGAGCTTGAGATGAACAAGACGATCAACTACACAAGAACCATTATTTTCTAAAGCCCATCTAGTAAAACTATGATAAACTGCATTGCCATCACGCTTAACAGAAGACTAATGACACCTTCGAATATAGAATCGAAGCCCATGATATCGTGTCATATACTTGAAATCTGTTGGAGAGGTTTTCTCATGAAGAAGGAGTGATAAAAAAATGAACGAGACGTACTCGCTATATACTACGATTTTAGAAAGATGTTTTACATGAGCAGTCTTAATAGCCAATCACACGGATCTAACTTCTGCTATTAGAATCAACTTTGCTCAACATGCTTTACCCTTGAAATTTTATCTTCAGAATTCTTACAACCGACCAGCTTGAATACTATTTGTCAACTATGCAACATCACAATTAACCTTAACAAACCCATTAGATGGAGATTTTCATATAAATACCAAATGATTAACATTTATTTTAGATTGCGCCTCACCACATATAGTTGCATCCTAAAATTCTTACCACATTTCATTTTCAAATGCATAATTTAGTAAAGACATAAGTTGTGAACTAAATCACTAATAGTTAGTGTGTTTGGACTTTACCCTGTTACCCTGTTCAAACTTATAACTCGATATTGTTAATAATGAATTACCACAAAGTGGCCTAATAATAATAAGACATTATGATACTTTTACAAGAAGTTTTTAACTTCCAAGTATCACTTGATTGACAATAGAACAAGTTGCACCTTATATACATGTCACTTGGAAGTTGGAACATTACTCATGTTTTATCAATATGGATCACTGCTTACACCCAACCCATTAGCTCCATTTAGTGAACACCAAACATTCAAAATCCTAAGTAAATACAAACCATTTATAAAATCATACATTTAGGTGTTATTAGGTGGACTCAAATTTTCTTAACAATTCGTACATGTATATGGTTAATGCTGCTACTATTATATCCATGAGTGTGCCAAATCACCACCCACCCACCCACCCATAGTTCAAAAAGGCTAAAACAATGGCTTCTAAGTCACCATATATCCAAATTTCATATCTTGGAACTAACTTTCATATAAGTATATTAAAATGTTAATTATCCTAATCAATATTTTGAAAATCAATTTTTAAATCGATTCAAGAGAGTTGTTGGGTCATGAGGTTGACCCGAGTCACCTCAAATCTGATAAGTCTAATGAAGTTTCAAAAATATGAAATTCGATTAAATATAACCTGTTTTTTTGATCAAAATTGAGTCGGTCGATTAATCAGACCAGCTCAAATCGGGTTTCAAAACATTAATCCTAGTACCAAAAGTTACACACTATTTTCCTTTAGGTCTAACGTGTAAACATCTCAAATCATTATGTGTAAGAAAAACTTGGCGTTGAAGTAAACCAATGCGTGTAGTTAATACGTTGGATTAATTTCAAATTAAACACTACAATAATTAGTAACAACTTTTTTAACAATAAAAACATGTGACAACTATACATATCAACATTACTATCTTTACATGTCGAATCACTTGAATCACTTGTAGTAACACGTGCATCGTTACTTGTACTTTCGAGATTGTAATTATAACTTGTACTTGCATTAGATTCGGTATATTCCCAATCTACCGTTGGACTCACGCTTGCTTCATCATGGCCTAAATCGGAATATTCCGACATCGTTTCACTCGAATTCGACGTTGTTTCGTTCGTAACGAGTCTCACGACCTCCCACCCTTCGGTTTCCCAGCTTGCCCCCGAAGTCGAAGCTAATTTAGCAATCCTCTGTTTCGCGTTTGAAGTCTTGACGAATAATTGATCGATTTCGACAGTTGATATGTTAGACGAGCTTATGTCACACCAATCAAACACGCACCTAGGCGAGTATTCACAGTCGTTGATACAGATCAACGACTGTGATGGAGAACTACAGGACAACAAAAACGGGTGGTGAAGCAGCTGGTCGCAGCTCCACCTCTCGTTTTGTTCTCTTTTCAAACATTTACTTAAAAAGTCACGTAAATCGTGACTAACAGAAGATGGAATATTTGGTAAATCATCCGAATATCCTATTTTTCGAATCGTATCACTGCCTCTGTCTTGCCAGGCTGGCATTCCTGTGATCATTTCGATCACTGTACATCCCAAGGACCAAACATCTGATTCTGGTCCTTGGTATTCTCCCCTGATTACCTCAGGAGCCATCCATAACGGACTCCCACGTGGTCCTACCACGGGACCACTTAATTGAACCGCGGATCCAAAATCCGCAAGCTTAGCCGTACCATCACTACCTCCAACCAAAACATTTTTACCTTTGACGTCACAATGAACAATATTCTTCGAATGAATGTAGCTTAACGCAGAAGTTATACACCTCGTATAACATCGTACTTCATGTTCACTAAGTTCCTTATGTTTTGCCACGTCAGCAACTGTACCGCCCGACATATACTCCATGTGCAAGTTACGATACTCCGACATATTCTCACACGTAACATCATCACCGATGTATCTAACAACATACGGAGATGATAAAGACTTTAATATCTTAATCTCGTTTTCTAAACACTTAAAAAACTGATTATCTGAATTGCTGACAACGGATTTGACAGCAAAAGGTAGGTTAGAATCGTCGTAAACAGCGAGGTTTACGACACCAAATGATCCTTGACCTATGCAATTTTTTCGAGTCCATTTGGGTAATTTTGAGCTAGGAATATTATGGGTGTTCATATTTTTTTTGGGATGAGGTTTAGGTTTGTGTTGTGAGGGTGAGAAGTATATATATAGTGGTGAATATAAGGTAGGATTAATGGATGACGTAGTGGTGAAAGCGGCAAATGAAATGAAAAATGGTTTTGATCCTAATCTGGTACATGTGGATGATGCGAATGGAAGTTACTTGGCAAAGTTGGGTTCATGTCTTTGAGATGTACAAACCATGTGGACAGCTACTTGTTTAATTTAATCCTCTTAAGTTTGCCTACTTTTATGGTTTTCTTACCTTTTTCATTTATCTATAACGAACTTTTTTGTCTATTGTCATTTCAGTTTTTATATTTATCTAGTTACTTCTAGGCTATGTGAGTTCGTCTATTGTCATTTGAGTTTTTATACTAGTTAGTTCTAGGCTATCTTTGGTAACTATATCTATAAGATGTAAGTCGTAAGCTGTTAACGATAACCAGTTATTAATTAAAATGATTTTAATATTAAATATAAGTTGTATTGTTTTTTGATAAAAGTGTTTGGTAAACTAACTGTTACTTATAAAAATAAGATGTAAAATAATTTAAAATGATATATTTAAATAAATTATAATATGTTTGAATAGTATATTAATGATTTATAGTTTTTACAAATTAAAGCTAGTTATTTAAAAAACTGTTTGAATCAGTTTTTCATTTAATAACTACTTTTTAAAATAAAAAACTAATAACTTCAAATAGTTGTTGTGTCAAACGTAATTAATTATGTAAAAAAGAAATAAAAAAAAAATTATTTTTTAAACAAAACACTAATATCTCTTAAAAAGCTTTAAAAAAATCTATTGTCAAACATATTCTAGTTAAAGTTTTAAGGGTGTAAATAATTGGCTTAGAGGTCAATTAATGATTTTTGAATGAGTTCATCCTAAACCCATATGTATTTGGTCATAAACTCTTAACCCAAGCATGATTCTCGCCGTATGTATTTGTGTTCGCGTTTAATGAGAATCTACATGTTTGCGTAAATCTTTGTTAGCTTTCTTTAAAGAAAAAAATCAGTAGTTTAATTTGTGTGGGCAGCATGACTACTTGTGGCGAGTTTCATTCTTGCAAGTTGTACCAACTATATATAACAAGATATAACAAACCATTTTGACAATATTATATAAGGACATTAGTTGACATATTTGTGGAACTTATAATTCTAGTAAAAGAAAAAGTAAAATAAATCGGTTACATGAACGTTTATGATCAGAATTTTACCTATGTTTGTTTTTAGTTTTTACAAGATCGTGCTCATAAAATCAAATTAAATCATAATTTTAAGATCATATTATACCACTATAGTGTCATCTTTTTAATTATGTTTTTTTATACATAATGGCATTGAGCTTAGTATATTCAATGAAAAAAATAATATCAGATTTATTCTATTCAATGCACAAAAATATTGTAAGAGTAAAGACAAAATTAACCTAACTTACGTTATTTTTAGTATAAGGTTGAAAAGATATACATTATATATTCTTGCTAGTTTGGTTCGTTTTTATTAGTTAGGCTAGACGCTATTGGCCCATATCAAATGCTACCACCATATGACATGTACTAATCACTTTACATTTGTATGTTCACAATGTAAACCAAATCACAT
The DNA here is from genome assembly GCA_025667525.1 of Glebionis coronaria. NCBI lineage: Eukaryota > Viridiplantae > Streptophyta > Magnoliopsida > Asterales > Asteraceae > Glebionis > Glebionis coronaria. The sequence continues at coordinate 54,905 of JANFOE010000168.1, forward strand.
GAACACACATTTCTTTAACAATAAATTTGGATCTGTAATTCATGACATTAAGAAAGATACCCGATTCTACTACCATGAACTACCACACAAGTATCTATGATATTGGAGAAATATCCGAATTATCTTAAGAGCCTTTGGTACGGTGTTTGATGGTTCAAGCCACGGTCATAACGTGAGCATTATAGTGTGAGACACCACATCTCGTGGGTAGCGTTATGGGCTCTCACATCGTAGTTGTCACCCTAAAATGGTGACTATAGCGCAAGGAAACGACGCGAGACACCACATCATGACTCGTGTTATGATCTCGCGCCATGTCTTTTTTATTATAAAGGTATTAAAAGTGGGGTCACCATAACATGATAATTTTAGAGTTAAATACTGCGACACTTTTTTGATGTTATGATAATTATGTGTTATGCATGAGTTGGCTGACGTGACATATATTTTTTTCACAATACAAGCTCGCGGTTCACCCATTATACCTTGTGCTATAAAATGGTGTGATAATATATCAGGTGTCCTCATAGAAGTTAGGGTTAATTAAGCTGAGTGCATATTTGAAAATAATTTGATTAAAAGATTTACAAAAATAACCTATAAGTCGGTTATATACTGTTTTTGATTGAAAGAATTATCAGGCCTTTCTATAATAATTTAATTAAAAAAAACATTACATTGTTACTTTTTTTGTTTGAATTATATGGTCACGAGACAATGGAAATTTATAAAGTTAAGTCGTATGTTATGGTTTTCGAATGTTCAAGTACAAGTTTTAATTTTCTTAGTATTTGCTTAAAACCATCAAAAAGTTCTTTTTGGTTTGAAGGGTATGACACTTGGTGTTTGTACGAGATGCCTATAATGGTTCTACACTTGTACAACAACAAGCTAGGATGTTATTAGAGTCAATTGAGCTTTTGTAAATTTCTTATGATTGACCTAATTTTAAAATTTTCTCCAAATACATCAAAACTAATTTATGTGGTCAAGGGGTCTCGGAAAGGGGTCTCGGAAAGGAGTCCCAGATAAAAAAAATTCGGTAGTCTAGATTCTAGAAGACATGAAGATTTGGTTAGCTGTATTGTAGGTCTATAAGTCTTCTTACGTGGCAATAAGGGATTCGTTAATATTACTAGAAAGACCTGTACGAACGGCAGACGCTGACCAAAAGGAAACCCTATCTAGTAGATAAACTAGATATTCGGTTTCTATTTTGCTTTTCTTTATAATAGAACATAATAAATTTCTTAAAAGTTTGTGTATGGCAGTTACGTCAAAAAAAAGGGTAAGTGACATACGTACTTACGTAACATGTTTTTATTTTCATGTTAACCGGCATAACATAACTGATGTCTAACAAAAGTCAATTATCTTCAACAAAATCTGGCTCTATTACAAATCGATTCTTTGCGAATTGAATAACTTAAAAGTCAAACATATAAAACTCACAACAAATAACAGTGACGAGCCTAATTAACTAAAACAATTTACTATAGAATTGGGAATCAACTTTTGTAAGTACGATAATAGTTTGAAGAAACGTAGTGGATTATAAGTGGATGTCATCTTGTGAAGCATATATATATTTACATATGGCTATGGATACGTGCCCAATCAATCTCCATGGAAACTTTTTCATCTGTTTATGATGAAAAGTATCACATCGTTACAAATATACAAAATATAATATAAGTTACATAAATAAACAATCTCAAAACATCTCATGTTACTTAGCTCAATCTAGAACACTCATTTCTATAACACTCTAACAAACTTCACAAGATTTCGACCATAGAAATGACCCAATGATATCGATAGCACGTACCTTACTCATTTTGGCACTATTCTAACCTTTAAAAGTTCAAATTTACATAATTTTGTTCAGATATATGGTTCACGAAAAGTGCTTGAAACAAAACTCGAAAGTTTGTCCTCTGAGAAACGAAAGTGACTTATTTACAAAAGTGTTTCTTCAAACAAAATTCGAGCCAACGTTTGGTACATTTGTTAAGCCAATGAACTCATGTGGACAGGGTTAAAATAAGAAGATAGTTGATGATGAGGTGTCTATGGACCAATAATTTTAGGTACAGAGTTCCGATAAGTAGGTCTTAAGGCATATGTGGTCATCAGGAGTTTGGGTGTATGCACCACTCGGACCATTTTTTATACTATGTGCTTTCATCTAAGTTCTAAACTACTTATTTACGTGTATTTTTTTAACCTTAATCTTATCTTATCTCGCAACATTACGCCATTATTTGTGTTCCTTTTCAGTGATAAACAACTTTAATTTTGTATTCATGTAGGTCGAATAAAAAGTAGCGTCATCAGTCTGTTTTCATTGCATTTCTTAGGTTGATCAGCTTCTCTGCCCCGGATATTTGAAAGGGTACCCCTATTGGTACCCCCCTACCCCACAAAAAAGGTACAAAAAGTACACTATTTGTGTACTTTTTGTCTCCCAGATTTTTTCTGGACAGTTTTTTTATCAGTTTTTGTTCCGTATTTTTGACTGTTTAACAGTTTTAACCTGTTAAACTTTATTTTTTTGATTCCGTATTTTCCGATTCACAGTTTTATAACAAAACCAAAATTATAAAAATTAAAAAAAAAATAAAAAAAAAATAAAAAAAATTAAAAAATAGGGGGGATATATATAGGGTTTTTGGGGGGTCTTTATAACCTGACCCTATTTGAAATGGTGGGCCGTCGTAGAACACGCGTTTTACACAGCTCATAATGGGATATCAAGAGTACATCAAGATGAATATCACATTGGCATTTGAAGTTTGGACATTTTCAATCAAATCATTCAGTTCAAAGTTCACTTTTAAGCATGTATATCGTCATATGGTTTATATTTGGTTTATTTTTAATACTAGAACGGCACCCGCGCAATGCGGCGGCGATTACCTAATAACGAATTTTGAGACTAACAAATATTAGTCTTTTACTCATTGCAAAGTTCTAAAAATCGAATTAAAAAACCCACTAAAATTGAAAAAAATTAAAAGTTAATAAAAATATATCATAATGAATATCGAATTAAAAAACACAAAATTTTTTAAAAAAAAGTGAAATTAGATAATAAAAATAATATATAAATAAAAAAAAATTTCAATTTAAAAGAAAAAATATTGTTACAAAAGGTTTTTTGAGAATGTTATAGTATATAATATTGATGAAGATATCAACAACTTGTTTTATTTAATAAGTAAAAAAGTTTGAATTTTCAGCCTTCTTATTTTAATAAGGTCTCAAATGCTTTATAAAGTAGTATAGATAGTTTTTCTAATATATTGTTTTTACGTACTTAAGCTCAAGATTACAAAAACTTTTACAAAATAATCGTCAAGTTCGTAACACTGAATTGTTCATGGTATTTCTTTTGGGTTTCTAATAGACAATTCGAAAACAACATTTGTTTCATAGAAATGATAGAATTATATAAAAACAACAAAGTAGAACATAGGTTGAGATAGAGAGTAGTTAAGCTACAAGTTCTTGAAAAGGAAAGGTTTGTTCTTAGCCACATGAACAATGGTTGGATAGACATACATCCTTCCATTCTAGGTTAGTTAAACACTAAACTAGTACGAATGAATCAGGTTTTTGTACATAGTTGAATTATGTACGGAATGACTTGTTCACAAGTCAATATCAAAGTTGTCATTGAAAACCTAATAAATACAGTATCATTACCTAACTGTCAACAAAAACCGTGGTGCATGGGATAAACAGAAATCGCATCGTAAAATTTTCCATTGCAAAAAGCGTACCACAATAAAAATTGATGAATCGGTTTAAAAAAAGAAAAACCCTGAAATGCGGTACACGTAAAACCGCAACACAGACTTCACACCACACCACACATTAATTATATAAAACCTAAATTAGCACACCGCTTATTTAACATATGTTATAAGGATCATAGAGCATATATGGATTGTTATAACCGGAAATATCAATATTATGAATCAAAAACTGCAAAAAAAACCACCTCAATTATATAAATCACAAGCGGTGAGTGCGGTTAAAACCGACAAAATAACCGTAAAAAAACTCAGAAAAAAAGTGCGCGATAAAAATTCACATTTTTTAAAAACACAATTATTGTTGCGGATTGATTTTTACCAAAATTGACATCGTCCCGCATCATGTTCACTCCCACGAGTGTATAACTACTACGTATACTTGTTGCTCAAAATTGATCTATAGTCCTAGAAAATGTGTTAAATCCAACTAACCAATGATAAAAAAATCCATTACAACTTTAAATACAAAAATCAACTTCGCACACGTACAATTATCCACAGACCGATAAATAAATAATTATATATATTTTTTGTATGCTTTGATATCATTATTGGTGCTGATAATATAAAAGGCTGCACACTTTGCGTTGTCATTGGGCACTCTTTGTGGTTTAATATGAGGCCACAAACATGCATGATTCCACAATTATCTAATCCCACAACTATCTTAAAGTATTTTATTTGAAGTGTTTGGTATACTGAATAAGAATATGCGATTGGCATGATACAAAACCTTGCCACTTCTGTTTGGGATGATGTCAATGCGATTGGAGGATATAACCCTTGCCACCTCTTTTTGGATGACATCCGGGTGTAAGCGAGTTAAGTCGAGTCGAATATTATCAAAGTTAAGCTTGATTAGTCATATATCAAAACTCGACTTAATCTGAAATATTTTTTTATTTAAAGCTTGTATCTAATAAATATTCGGCATATCAAGCTTAGCTCGACTCGTTGAGAATTAAATAAATTTATATGTACTAAATAATAAAATGAATTCAATCGAAGCTCCATAAAGCTCGTGAGCTTCACAAGTATTTTAAAGCTCGAACTCGATTGAAATATACTCGAATAGTTCATGCTCGTACTCCACTTGTTTCTATCGAGTCAATTTCGTGTAGCTTATTAGTCAATCTTGAATAGCTCACAGCTTGTCTCTCTCATTTACATCACTAAATAAAATAGGGCTAATTACCAAAAGAGTTCATCAAATATGGGAAATTCTCATCCAAGTCTATTTAACATGTTTTTCACATTTAGGTTCACGAAAAATAGGGCAATCAGGAAAACACCAGCCAAAATTTAACAAGTGTCCCAAAAAGTAGGACAACTCTGACAGATTGCCCAAAAAATTAGGGCAACAGAGGACACATGGCGCACTCTGAACCCGATTGCCCTTGTTGCCCAAACAATTTTGACCCTTATGAGACTAACAATGTTTTTGAACCCATCTCAGGATTTTGATTTTGGCAATGAACCCTTTTGAGAATTTTCCCAATAAAATATATTCATAGTAGAATTTTTCTTAAATACGTACTATATTCATATTAACATGAGGATTCTTAGAGTAAACAATGTAGTGGCGAGGGGTTGCTCGCAGCTTAAGTGGCAACCTCGCCGTGATTCGCCGGCTTACTCCACCACCCTCATTCGACGAGAAAACGATGAGTGTAGAGAAAATAAAAATTGTCAGACAGTTTTTGTCTCTTTTTCTTCTATTTTTTTTGTCTGTGTTGTGTATTTGTTTGAGTGTGTGTTGCAAATAAGAAAAAGTGATAAGGTTGTTGATAAGTGTGAAAACACTCATCAATAATGATCCAAAAACCACTTAAAACACAGTCAAATACATAATATTTAACTTTAAAATATCAGAATTACGCGTGTATTTGTGTTTCATGTGTTTTCAGGTAAGAAGATACATTTTCAAGCAAATACGCGGTTTCATGGATTTATTTGATGAAAAGACGAAAGATGCTTCAAGGACCTTATTTGCCAATATTTCAAAGAAGGAGGGCTTAGCTTGTAACTTTCTACAAAGATGAAGGATTAAAAGAAATTGATTTAAAAAGTTTATATAACTTTTGAAAGAAAATACAAAATGAGGGACCAAAAAGAAATGTTTGGAAAGTTAAGTAACTTGTTTACTTGGTCATGGACCAAACCGGTCAAACAACACAAACACACAAGTCGTCTTTCTTCTCCAAACGTGAAGAGAGAGAAAGAAAGATAACAACCGACTCTATTTCTTTTTCTCCTAGACCTGCAAATCAAATTCACAATAGCTACACGAGGATTCAGCCGAAGAGTAAAGAAGAAAAAATGTTCCTCTCCTTCTCCTCTACAAGATGATGACAGTTAAGATCAAAAGTCAAAGGAGAAGAAATCCCCAAATACCTGAAGAACCCTAATCATCAAGAACCTCGTATTTTACACGTGTCACAACCGGATTGGAAGCAACACGTCAACAAGTTCATCTCGTTGCCTATAAATACAAGGAGATCTCCTCACTTCAAGATGGTTAGACTAGGAGTAGATTCACCTAGTTAGTTAGATGAGTAGGAGTAGTTAGATATTCTGTTAAGTTTTCAGTTTAATCAGTTTGTTTTCTTGTTAGTCCTGTAACCAATTCGGTTACACTTTCAGTAAAGCTTTTGTAACCGATTACTTTTCTCACCATTAATGGAAGTTTAAAGTTTCAGTTTTCTTAATATCTTGATTTCTCTTATATCATCTTATCATCTGTTTCAGTTTTCTTAGTATTTTTGAGAAGTGGTTCTATAGTTACTGTAGCTTCGAAAGCTAATAGCTTATGAGAGTAAATAGCTTTGAATCAGTAAAAGTTCTGGTACTTAAGCTCTTAAAAGCTTGTCTTTGATTCTAGCTATTGTGGATTAAGCTTTTCGTTCATCGTTATTTCAAGCGTTTTCAATCAGTTTTGGTTCTCAACTTTTGGTAGTGTGTTCGATCTAGTTAATCACACCTTAGAGCGTAGGATAAACTGTTAATAATTTGGATTCGTTAATTCAAGTAGTTCAAGGACTTGCGAGATTTAGGAATTGGATTTAGATAATAAGCTGATCTCGTTTTATTTTAAATGTTCATTAGATAATCAGTTTTATAGATGCTTATGAGAAATTTCTTTTCAAATTAGAATCTTGATAAAAATCAGTAAGTTTTCATTCTTTTATAATGAATTTTGTTATGAGTTCATTTTCTTGCCAGTAATTTGATTTTGAGTTCTATAGTTGGATCTGTCATAAGAGTTCTGTTTTGATATAAGCTTTTAGAAGTTGGAAAACTCAAAAGTTCTCAATTTAGCTTAAACAATTAATTGGCAATATAGGAAGAATAGAGTTGGTATTGTGTTTGTTTAAATTTTGCAGGTTTCACTTTGCTGATTCAAAAGACGCAGGTAGCTGATGGTGATGTTTTCGGATAGAGTTCTTTTCGTTTTCTAGACAGTATATACAGTTAGCGGTTGGAGGTGTAGTGGTGCTTGGTTTTAAGCCGGCTCAGCGCCGCGCTTCTCGTCATCAACGGACTTGGCTTCGGATGCACAGGTTAAGCACTTAATTGATTTTCTGCATTCTTAGTATAAACTTGCTAGTTGTATTTGTAGTATAGAAAATAGTATAAACTTGTTAAACTGCTTTTGTGCAATATGTTTGGTTCAAGTTTTTAGTGAATGCTATGTTTATGTGTAGGTCCTAGCTTTCTTCTATTCTTCTGCAATTTTCATATTGCATCTTGTTGTTTCATTCTGAGTTAGAGTAATTGATAATGTTTGTGTAGTGTAGTATCATTAGAATACAGTCAGTTTTGTGATAAAATTCCAATTTAATTGATGTTTTGTGATTGTACACGTTAGGTCCCTGTACTTGTATACTTCCATTACAGCCACAGTCCCTTCGTTAGCTGATAGTTAGTAGTTCTAGTTAGATTTAACTAGACAGTTAAGTTCTCTTGGGTTTTCTTACTGGACTATTGGAATTCTGATGGGCCATTATTAGAGTTTGATATTTGTCTAAATTCACAAATGGACTAAATAACGTGTATCTTACTGTCATAATTTCAATGTTGGTCAAATGCATTTTTGTACTGTATTCAGATTTTGTATTTTAGATTTTGTATTTTAGTTTTAGTTTTATAAAATTTGTAACTTTGGTTTTGTAAACTTACTTTTGGTTTTAATATTGTGTATTACTTTAGATATTTTGGATTTCGATTTTCTTTTATTTCGTACATTTAAATGTGGATTTTACTAAATGTTTTAATGTAGTACATATACGTAGTATAGAGTAATATTTACATTTTTTAAATGCTTTGTGCCAATTAGACATAAATACCAATCAAAGTTTTACAACCAAAAACAATCAAGTCAAGCTTAAAAACGTTATATCAATTCGGATTGAGTCGTGAAAAACGAACTAAAAAGAGAAATATTAAATGGCGCCGCTGCCGGTTCGTTTCGTGAAGATTAACGGTTTCGAGTGAGACATATTGGATTTTGGGATCTGTTCACTTTGTGAACGTTATTTTTACGTATTATAAATCAAAAAGATAAAAAATCACAAAGATAAAAATATAAAAAAAAATCACAAAATCAATTCTTTTCCTAAAGAACTGAACCAAAAAAATAAAAATCCAAAAAGTAATCTTTTTCTTAAAAGATTACACCAAAAAATATATATTATATCGGTTTTCATCGTTTTTACGTACATATAGTATTTTTCTTAAAAAAATCAAATAAATACAAAAATATTTTCTATATATTATTATATGTAAATACGTATACGTATAAGAACAGCCAACATACATATTCTCCATAAGTATTGCCGAAGCAATACACCGTGTTGAGGGGCGTTCCGGTCCTTGACACGTGTATCAATCAAATTCAATAAAGCAAGAATAGATAAATACTTCCAATAGGCAATAATTCGAAGAATACAAACTACAAAGTGAATAGAAAGGCGATGTGCTATAAAATGCCATCTAAGGGTCAATAGGTACTTAAGTGTTTCGCGCCACCTAACCCCCCGTTCACTAGTGAGTATTCTAAGAAGGAAGGCTTCATTGGGGGTCTTGCACCCAAGTAGTAATTATATATATTATACTTTCTTGTGGATATTGTATATCGAACCTCGAGGGAGATAATCTCTTCTCTCTCAAAAGTCGACCGAGGGCTACTCCCTCATTCCTCGTGTTTACTTACACGTGTACTCGCACACGTGTAAACATACCGATTGGTGTATCTCGTTCTCCAAGAAGGAAGAACAACAAAACCGTCCATCAAGCCGATCACGAGTATCGCGCTTTCGACACCGCTATTGTAGCCATGGATCAACGTCCTATTATGGAGATTCTCCAATCGAAAGTGGAGGGAAATGCCGACGTCATCGTTATACCCGAAATAAACGCACACACTTTTGAGCTTAATACACACATGATCACTTTGGGTTCTTCTAGCCCCTTCTTAGGGAGACCCATGGATGACCCCCACGACCATATTAAGAGGTTCTTGTTACTTTGCAATACACTTAAGTATAATGGGGTCCCTCCTGATGCCATTAAGTTGATCCTATTCCCATTCTCCTTAGAGGGTCTTGCTAGAAATTGGTATGATAGGCAACCATCTATGAGCATCTTCACTTGGGAGGATTTAAGGAAGAAGTTTTTGAACCAGTTCTTTCCTCTATCAAGAACTACGGCTTTGAGAAAATTAATTATTGGTTTTCAACAAAGGAATGATCAAACATTTAGTGAGGCTTGGGAAAATTTCAAGGAGTTATTGAGGAAATGTCCAAATCATGGATTCAATGAGGATCACCAAATCAACACTTTCTATAATGGATTAAGACCACACCACCAAGATTCACTCAACTCTTCTGCGGGTGGAAATATTTTCTCTAAATCCATTCAAGAAGCTTGGGACATTATTGAGAACAAATCGATGGTGCAAGCTAACACACAATTTGATGAGAGAGTCCATGTGGTGCAAGAGAGTGTTACTCCTCAAATAGAAAAAATGATCTCTCAAAAGCTTGATACTATGACCAACACACTCATGAAATTTTGTGAACTCTTTGTGAACAAGAATTCCACCAATGATGTGCATGCTATTGCTCTTTCATGTGATACTTGTGGAGGTCCCCATTCCTACCAACAATGTGATAAAGTTCAAGGCTATCAAAGGGAGTGTTATGCTTACCAATGGAACAATTACAAAGCACCCAACACCTTTCAAGATCAAGGAAATAATTTTCATCCACCCAATCAAGGATTTCAACCACCACCTTTCCAACCCCAAGGTTTTCAAGGAAATGTTTCACAAGATTATAACACAATTGAGCTTTTTCACAAAATGAATCAAGAGAATGAAAGGAGGTTCCAACTTAATGAGAAGAGATTAAGAGACATGAATGAAGCTCATGAGAGAAGAATGAGATAAATGCATGAAGACACAAATAAGAAGTTTATGATGCTTTATAATCAAAGACCACAAGGGGCTTTACCTTCTAACACACAAACAAATCCAAGGGCAAATGTCAATGCTATTACAACAAGAAGTGGAAAGACAACAAAGGATCCTTCACCTCCTAAACCTCCTATTGTTCCACCCACTTTTGTTCCTACTTGTGACAAACCTTCTACCTCTATTTCACCACCTCAAAATGCTCCTATTCAATCAAACACACCTTCTCAACCTATTCCTACTTCTCCTCTACCTTCCACACCTCCTAATGAAGAAGCTAACAAAGACAAATCTTCCACTACAACACCTACTCCACCTACACCAAAACCAACTCTTCCATATCCTTCAAGGTTGAAAAAGGACAAGTTAAAGAACAAGGATGACATCCAAGTCTCAAATTTCTTAAGGATGTTCAAGCAACTCAACATCAACATATCCTTTGCGGAAGCTCTTGCTTATATGCCAAAGTTTGCTAAGATGTTCAAGGATTTACTCCCAAACAAGGAAAAATTGGTTGATTTTCCCAACACATCCCTTAATGAAAATTGTTCCGCCGTGCTACTTAAAACCTTACCAACAAAACTTGGAGATCCGAGGCGATTTTTGATCCCTTGTAATTTTCCTGGGGTGGAAAATTACATGGCATTGGCGGATCTAGGGGCAAGCATCAATCTCATGCCATTATCGCTTTGGAAACGACTTTCACTTCCCTAGCTCACACCTACTAGGATGACACTTGAGTTAGCTAACCGTACCATAGCTTATCCGGTAGGCATAGCGGAGGATGTGTTTGTAGGGGTTGATAAGTTTACCTTTCCCGCGGATTTTGTAGTGGTTGATTATGATATGGACCCGAGAGTTCCTCTAAATGTTGGTAGACCCTTTTTGAGGACGGGTCGTACTCTTATTGATGTGGCGGATGGGGAACTTATTATGAGGGTGGAAGATCAAAAGATTGTGTTTAACATGGGAAAATTGTCTAAGAAATCCAATGAGCCCGAGACGGTTAAGCATGTTGATATTCTTGATAAAGAGGTGAATCACGTTGATATTCTTGATGAAGTGTATAATGAATACTTTCATGAAGCTTGTAAGAGTGGTGAATATGATCTTCCTTATGTTGAGACCATAGCCTCCATTACTTCCTCATTGAATATTCATGAACCCCAACAATTTCATTTTGGAGATTCTAATCCTCTTTTCAACAACAATGAGGAAGCAAATAAGGATTCTAGTTATGATGAACCACCTCTTTTTGATACACCAATTTATGATGAATATAGTGATGATGAGTTCTCCATTTTTGAGCCTCTATTCTTTGATGATCACACTACCTTGAGTTTTGAGGAGATACCTTTTGAAACACCAATACTTGATATGCCAATGTATGATGACTATCATGATGAGGAGGGTTCTATCATTGATGAGAGTGATAAGGTTTTTGAGATTGAAAGATTGCTTAGTGAGGATGAATTGATAGATAAACAAATTGAAGATTATCTTAAGAGAGATGATATTGAGATTGATTACTCTAGTTAAAATTGGGAAGAGGATGTTCTAAAGATTGAAAGAATGCTTAGTGAAAATGAGTTGATTAATGAGGAGATTGAGGCTTATCTTAAGAGAGATGATATTGTAGTTGATACGTCTTCTTCTAATTGGGATGAGGATATTCGTGAAATAGAAAGATTGCTTTATGGAGATTCCATTCCCACTTAACCTTCTCATGAACCTTCACTTATTACTCCTTCTTACACACCTTGTGAAACACCTCAAAACCAAAATGCTTCACTTCTTTCACCACCTTTCTTACAAACCAATTCACACCATCTCTTTGAGCCTTCACTTGATGAACCAATGTTTGAGAAATTTCAAGATGATAGTGACTTGTATCATTTGGATGTTGAATTGGAGAGATTCTTTATGTCACCATATGAGGATGTTTTTGATGAGGAGTTTTCTAAGAACAAGAAAGAAATGGTGGTTTCCTCTACAAGTGTGATGACCCTTACTACTCCATACCCTTTCTCTCATGATGTGAAGTATCAAGGAGAATCTTCAAAGGCTCCCATCACTTGTTATTTTCCCATGAAGTAAAAGATTTTTTATCCTGGTATAAAAAATGTTGAGCCAACTCAGTATCCGCTTGATGCATTAAATGGGAAACTTGTGGGAAACTTTAAAGTATCACCTTATCATCTTATGGGACACTTAAGGGAAAGAATCATAAACAAAGAAACCTCACCCACCTCACCATTGATTAATAAGTCCATTTTTGGGATGTGCTATTCTTGGGAGGGCAATTATGTATTTGATCCTGGTGGATATTTATGGGGTTTTGTGTACTTAAGAACTTGTTTTACCTTATCATGGAGAGTTTTTCCTAAGAGGGTAAATCTTTTACTCTCCATGATGGTTTCCCCAAGGACAACCTAATTCGGGGCCGAGTCGAGCTAGCGACTTAGGGTTAAAAAACTCAAGCATTGAATAACTAGGTTAGAAAACGTAGAGTAGATTTTCAATAGGTTAGGTTTAATTAAAAGGATGTTATTGTAGAGTTGAAGTGGAGGGGTGACTTTCTTCGTCTTTTGGTGTTTGCTTCAAGGGTTGCTCTCTCACATTTCATGCTTGGAGCTTATGGAGGAGGCCCGTGTATCTGGTTCACTTCGATAAGTTTTTGCTATCGTGATATTAAACACTTGTGCTTAAAATGAATACCCTTTAGTTGTCTCTTCCTTAACTTGAGTTAAGCAAAGTTATCAATGTCATAACTGTAGGGGAGTTTACTCCAATACTCTTAAACATTGAGGACAATGTTTATCTTAAGTGTAGGGGAGACTTCTATCGAAGTGACCCTACCTAGACCATTGCCTTAACTTCATGATAACATGGAAAATTTAATTTTTCAAACATTTTTCAAATTTTTGATCTACTTTGGCCACCAAAAATATGCATTCATAATTTTTGCATCTATCATTTTTCATTTGCATAACACATTTGCATTGTATATATTTCTTCTTTATGTTTCTTCAAAAATATATAAAAGGAAAAAAAATATAATAAAAACATGGTTTAACAAATTCAGACTTCTTTGACATATTAGGCCCGCCATGGATATTTTGACTCAACCCGAGTTTGCTTATCAAGCATTCTCTAGCTAGTATCCTTAACCATGTAGTCCTTCATTGGTCTATTAGGCTAAGCATCCACCACTCTCATTATTTGAGATTTTAAATTTGTGGAGAATGGGAAATGATAGAGTTGAAGCAAGTATAAAAGAGCTAGATAAACTTCATGATAATTACTTGTGGCTAAACCCTTCTCTTCTTTACCTCTAATTTCTTCGCATGTTTATAATTGTTAATAAATAATCAAGAACGGTTTTAATCGGTTTGTAATCTCTTATGCATTTTTGTTTAATTATTCATGGTTGGTATAAGTACGTCTTAAGATTCTAAGTTAGAACGTTTTATGTGTACTAGACTTATGTCATGCTCAATATTTAGCGGGTGTTTTTCCTTTTATTTTTTCCAACTTTCTTAGTGAGGAATAAAGAAAAATAAGAGCGGCTTATGAAAAAAAATGAGTGGCTAGAAAAAAAAAGAGAGAAAATAGAAAAAGAAAAAAAATAATTATACAAGACTCCCAAGAGGAGCAGTTGGTGTTAATTATAGTGACTATTGAGTTCCAATATTACCTTGATGGGTTGCGGGGATTCAATAGATTGCTCCAATCCAATATTACCTTGACGGGTTGCGGGGTTGAAGATCCAAAGTCTCAAAAAGATGGCGGATGTAAATTATTGCGTGAGTTTTATTCTTCTTTCCTTAGCGAGTGTGTAGCTACTTATGAAAGCATGACATGAGGATTTTACACATAAGGCGAATGACTTATTACTCTTGAAACGGACTTATATTAATTGTGAGCGGTTTTTCAAGTAATGTATGAGAGGATTACTTAGGATTAAAACCGTGCTTCCTTATTTTTGGATTTTACATTTCTTATATTTCACGCTTTAAATAATGACAAATTTGCTTTCAAGCAATTTGCTCAATTAATAACCGGTTCCACATTTAATTGTCATGAATAAATTGATGCACTTTTTACTTGTGAATACAATGATCCCATTTTTAAGCTTGGTATGGGGAAAGTGAAACTTGAGGGTGATAAGTGTCCATGGTACTCAAGCCCTAATCTAAGTCATTGATTTCTTTATGAGTTATTTCCATCAAAACCATTTATGAAAAATCAAAAATATATAAATAGAATTGTTTTCTTTGCATTGCATTGTAAATTTTCAAAACCATTCATCATATAGCATAGTATAGTTTATTAAATCATAAAATGGCCAAGGTGGGTTAATTATGAGAAAAGTGTAACTTTAGAGCTTTGAAATGCTGCATTGCATGAGGTCATGGCAATGGTCAAGTGGAGGGGAGTTGATAAGTGTGAAAACACTCATCAATAATGATCCAAAAACCACTTAAAACACAGTCAGATACATAATATTTAACTTTAAAATATCAGAATTACGCGTGTATTTGTGTTTCATGTGTTTTCAGGTAAGAAGATACATTTTCAAGCAAATACGCGGTTTCATGGATTTATTTGATGAAAAGACGAAGAAAGAGACGAAAGATGCTTCAAGGACCTTATTTGCCAATATTTCAAAGAAGGAGGGCTTAGCTTGTAACTTTCTACAAAGATGAAGGATTAAAAGAAATTGATTTAAAAAGTTTATATAACTTTTGAAAGAAAATACAAAATGAGGGACCAAAAAGAAATGTTTGGAAAGTTAAGTAACTTGTTTACTTGGTCATTGACCAAACCGGTCAAACAACACAAACACACAAGTCGTCTTTCTTCTCCAAACGTGAAGAGAGAGAAAGAAAGATAACAACCGACTCTATTTCTTTTTCTCCTAGACCTGCAAATCAAATTCACAATAGCTACACGAAGATTCAGCCGAAGAGTAAAGAAGAAAAAATGTTCCTCTCCTTCTCCTCTACAAGATGATGACAGTTAAATAGATCAAAAGTCAAAGGAGAAGAAATCCCCAAATCCCTGAAGAACCCTAATCATCAAGAACCTCGTATTTTACACGTGTCACAACCGGATTGGAAGCAACACGTCAACAAGTTCATCTTGTTGCCTATAAATACAAGGAGATCTCCTCACTTCAAGATGGTTAGACTAGGAGTAGATTCACCTAGTTAGTTAGATGAGTAGGAGTAGTTAGATATTCTGTTAAGTTTTCAGTTTAATCAGTTTGTTTTCTTGTTAGTCCTGTAACCAATTCGGTTACACTTTCAGTAAAGCTTTTGTAACCGATTACTTTTCTCACCATTAATGGAAGTTTAAAGTTTCAGTTTTCTTAATATCTTGATTTCTCTTATATCATCTTATCATCTGTTTCAGTTTTCTTAGTATTTTTGAGAAGTGGTTCTATAGTTACTATAGCTTCGAAAGCTAATAGCTTATGAGAGTAAATAGCTTTGAATCAGTAAAAGTTCTGGTACTTAAGCTCTTAAAAGCCTGTCTTTGATTCTAGCTATTGTGGATTAAGCTTTTCGTTCATCGTTATTTCAAGCGTTTTCAATCAGTTTTGGTTTCTCAGCTTTTGGTAGTGTGTTCGATCTAGTTAATCACACCTTAGAGCGTAGGATAAACTGTTAATAATTTGGATTCGTTAATTCAAGTAGTTCAAGGACTTGCGAGATTTAGGAATTGGATTTAGATAATAAGCTGATCTCGTTTTATTTTAAATGTTCATTAGATAATCAGTTTTATAGATGCTTATGAGAAATTTCTTTTCAAATTAGAATCTTGATAAAAATCAGTAAGTTTTCATTCTTTTATAATGAATTTTGTTATGAGTTCATTTTCTTACTAGTAATTCGATTTTGAGTTCTATAGTTGGATCTGTCATAAGAGTTCTGTTTTGATATAAGCTTTTAGAAGTTGGAAAACTCAAAAGTTCTTAATTTAGCTTAAACAATTAATTGGCAATATAGGAAGAATAGATTTGGTATTGTGTTTCTTTAAATTTTGCAGGTTCACTTTGCTGATTCAAAAGACGCAGGTAGCTGATGGTGATGTTTTCGGATAGAGTTCTTTTCGTTTTCTAGACAATATATACAGTTAGCGGTTGGAGGTGTAGTGGTGCTTGGTTTTAAGCCGGCTCAGCGCTGCGCTTCTCGTCATCAACGGACTTGGCTTCGGATGCACAGGTTAAGCACTTAATTGATTTTCTGCATTCTTAGTATAAACTTGCTAGTTGTATTTGTAGTATAGAAAATAGTATAAACTTGTTAAACTGCTTTTGTGCAATATGTTTGGTTCAAGTTTTTAGTGAATGTTATGTTTATGTGTAGGTCCTAGCTTTCTTCTATTCTTCTGTAATTTTCATATTGCATCTTGTTGTTTCATTCTGAGTTAGAGTAATTGATAATGTTTGTGTAGTGTAGTATCATTAGAATACAGTCAGTTTTGTGATAACATTCCAATTTAATTGATGTTTTGTGATTGTACACGTTAGGTCCCTGTACTTGTATACTTCCATTACAACCACAGTCCCTTCGTTAGCTGATAGTTAGTAGTTCTAGTTAGATTTAACTGGACAGTTAAGTTCTCTTGGGTTTTCTTACTGGACTATTGGAATTCTGATGGTCCATTATTAGAGTTTGATATTTGTCTAAATTCACAAATGGACTAAATAACGTGTATCTTACTGTCATAATTTCAATGTTGGTCAAATGCATTTTTGTACTGTATTCAGATTTTGTATTTTAGATTTTGTATTTTAGTTTTAGTTTTATAAAATTTGTAACTTTGGTTTTGTAAACTTACTCTTGGTTTTAATATTGTGTATTACTTTAGATATTTTGGATTTCGATTTTCTTTTATTTCGTACATTTAAATGTGGATTTTACTAATGTTTTAGTGTAGTACATATACGTAGTATAGAGTAATATTTACATTTTTTAAATGCTTTGTGCCAATTAGACATAAATACCAATCAAAGTTTTACAACCAAAAACAATCAAGTCAAGCTTAAAAACGTTATATCAATTCGGATTGAGTCGAGAAAAACGAACTAAAAAGAGAAATATTAGTTGTCTCTTTTGTGTGTTTAACTTTAATTTTCATTTCAAGTTGTTATTGTTAAACAAATGCTATATAGTATTCGGTAACTACAAAAAAAAAGCTTTAGGATACGCATTTTAAAAAAAAAGCATGTGTTATAAATTAAATTTATAATATTAAACTTTTGGTTTTATATATATTTTTATTTTAGTAAAATAAATTTATTTGGTGCGAATATATAGAAAAAAATGTTGTAATTTTTATTTAATGAAATGAAATTTAATTTATGTGAAAGTTGAAAAAGAAAAAAATAAAATTAGAGGTGGGCCAAGATTGAGAGGGTAGAGAAATGCCATGAGTAAGATGATATTTTTGTTAATTGTTTTGGTATAACGTGACGCTGAAGTGGCAACAATGAGGCCAAAATAGAGAGGGGTTTCCTCTGCACTACACCTTTTACTCTCATATCCGTTTTGTGAGACCCCCAAAATCAGGTATGGAACAACTAGGCAACAAGGGGGCGCCACGTCATGGTACAAGAGATAATTAAATATTATTGACATAAAGTTGACGTAATAAAAATTTATACATTAAATCATAAAGAATCAGAGTTTTTAAACAAAGGTCCCAGATTTTTATAAGCGGAAATCTGTAATTTAATTATGTTTTTGTAACTTATATGAAAGTCCCTAATCAATGCAAGAAACCCTAATCTTAACTTAATTAACACAAGGTATTACTTTTCAAACGTAATCTTATTATTGTATAATAAAGAATTACAAGTGTTATGGATAACACCGTTTGATGACAATGTGTTGTGCACACTTTGAACAACAATAAATCCTAACTTATGAATACAGTCGTAGCTGTTTGATTCACTAAGTTATACGCACTAATGTTCTTAATATCTCAAAGTGTTCAATCTTAATGCATGGATACACATCCTATTTATAGTGTTACGAGTTTGACTTAAACAGTACTTGATGTCGACTACACAAGCTTTTACAAGTTCCCACATCAGTCACATGATGTCCTTCTATTCTTGGTAGTCTTCCATTATGCTTTAAGGAACAGTTGTCAAAAACAGTTTCCTTATTCTTCATAGTCTCGAACACACAAATGGCATGTCCAAAGTGTGTTGAGAGTTATCAGGGTATTGCCACCCCTGTTAACTCTCAACCCCTCAGAGTCCCTGATACATCTTGGCTGTTATCCATCACAGCCAATGAGTATGTCTTCAGGTAATTCTTCGACTTCCCTGACAATGTCTCTGACATGGACTCCTCTGAGGTTGCTCACAGAGACTTGGATCTCTGTGAGTCTTGCGAAACTTGCCTGCCTCCTAGGCACAGGCAAGGGACTATCTATCAGCCTAATTATGTTTAAATCAATGATCAGGGAATCTAATAAGTTTAGATTCCCAACAATCTCCCCCTATTTAAACATAAATAATGCTAGATCTAACTAAGTTAAGGTAAGTGAGTATAACAGCTTCTTCTTACACATAACAGATCTAAACAAACATACCTCATGATTTTATTAAGACTTAAAGAAAAATTACAAATTCATTACATAAGTAAAATAAAAGATGAAGGTAAAAGGGCTGACACCATCTTCAATAGTCATCATTTTTGTTTCTTTCTTCAGCTTCGGCCACGTCTAGTCTATTATCAATTTCATCCTGCAAAGTCTTTGCAAACTTCTTGGAATACTCTGTGTTGATCTTGAGACACTTCTTGTGACAGAGTAGCTGAATAGTTGAAGCCAAGCACAGCTCATCTTCCCTCTGAAAAGCATACTCGCAGGCCTTGTTCATGAATGCCATTCCTCTTTCAGGCTCTGAGTATGTCTGACCATCAACAGGCCCAACAATACCATTTGGGAGGATCAGATCCCTGTGCATACCATCCACATGAACATCTTCAGTAATAAAAGTTTCATTAACAATTTGTGAAATTCTTCTTCTTTTGTTGCCTGTCTTTGGGGGTTCTTGTTCAAATAGCTGTGGTGGGGGATCAATCTTGAGTTTGGCTGCTGTTTCCTTGATCCAGTTAAACTTGGCCTTAAGAGTTTTAAGTAGAAGGAAATTTTCCTGTCCAGACTTTTTGGCAGCTAAGGCTTCGAGTTCAAACCATTCTGATAACCTAAGTGTCTTTAACCTGAAGTTGTCAAACACATCCATATTTCTCTGTTGGTTTTCCCTCCATAAAATCATCTGTGGGGTGTTTGTGGATTTATGAATGGTGTATTTGAACTTGGTTATCTTGCCAGCAGCATACCTGTTGTTCACGCAGGCATCATAGTCAGCTTTGACTTTCTTTAAGGCCTCAACGCGTTTTACTTCCATTTCCCTCAACCTTTGTTTTTGTTTTTCCCTTTCAGGTGGTGTCATCTTCCTCAGAGTAGCTTCATTTAATTCTTTGGCTGTCTTGAGCTCATTTAGTCTTTTGAATTCTTCAGCCTGTTGCTCTATTTCTTCAGGGGTTAAAGGAATCTCATCGGAAGGTGTAAAGGTTGAAAAGTGGGAAAGGTCTGTGGTGGATCCTCCTGTCTCTAGCATCGCAACTATCTTCTTAAGTTTGGTGTCAGTATCAACCAAAACTATCTCCTTTCCTTTCTTCGAGACAGAGGACTCCACACTTATGTTTTTCAAAACATCAGCTCTTTTGATGAACGCTGTCTGAGCCTGAGTTTGAATAGCTTTGGGAAGAGAGCTCACAATGAATTTTAGTTTCTTGGCCGCTGGCTCATCATCATCCTCAGGCTTGCTGATGTTAACTAAGATCAGAGATTTAGATGAGTCAGCTCCATCTTGTGGCTCCCCCTGAGTATCATCCTCATCATCAGGTACTATAACTGGTGTGATGACTTGGAGAGGAACAGGTGTAGTTGAGGGATTAGCTGATGATGAGCCTTGTTCAGCAGATGCAAGGCTGAGTGTAGTATTCTTCTCCCCCTCATGTTTATCCTTACTTCGTTGATGCCTGGATGAACGTGCCTGAAAATGTCTTGCAATCTGCTCCACAGAGGCAGCCATGGCACGTTGTCTTTTTCTTGAAGCCCTGGCAATCTTCAGCAGGAGGTTGGCATTGGCATTTGTATTTGCCTGAACACGTCTGACAATAAAGTTAGCATGGTTGTATTGCCTGTTGCGAACATCATTAAATTGCCTGTGTAGGGTGAGTTCATGTTCACGGAACATAGCAGGGACAACTGAGTCAATAGCATCCTTGATTCGTGTTGAGAGATGACTAAGTCCCTGGGCTACACCTTTTCTTGCACCATCCTGAATTGGCTCAGTGACAGCCTCAGTCACAGCCTTCTTTATGATGCCTGGAAATGTCACAGTAAAATTGTGCATCTCTGACTTGATCACATCCAGCTTCCTTGATAAGCGCTCAATATCAGATTGATGATGTACGGGCTGAAGATTCTTGATATTGAGGCTTTGCTGAGCAAAATCATCCCCCCTTGGAATTAAGTCAAAGTTGGTCTGGGCAGGATGATCAAACATGAGGAATTCGGCTGTTGGATCATATGTTGGTCTTTGGAAGACTGTTGTTGCAGATGTAGCAGAGTTTGGAGTGTCAACAGCTTCCTTGAGAGGAGAAGTCTTGTCATCAGCTGGTGTGGTTACATCGATATCTTTAGGAGGAGAGGCAGACAGCTGGTCGTCCTCATCTTCTTCATCCTCTTCATCAAACATTCCCTCAGGGAATTCATCTTCAGGCATTTGCTCAATATCAGAGACATAATCCTCTAATGAGAGCATTTCTTCATCATCATTTATCACAGGCTCTTCATCATTTGGTTTGTCCTGAGTCATTGTATCAGCCTCCGTTTCTTGTTGTACCTGAGGCTCTACGACTGGCTGTACAATTTCAGCCTGCAAGTTTGTTGTAATTAGTAACAGGGAAAAATATAAGGGGAATGGTCGTCATTTCGCTGTCCCAGAGAGGCTGAGGGTGATTACTCAGCCACTCCAAAGGATAAATCCTTGGGATTATTTTAAGTGTGAATAAAGTATGGTTAATGATCGCCATTCGCTGCCCCTAGGAAAGCTGAGTGTGATTATTCAGCCCCCCCAAAAGGTAAAACCTTTGGGACTCTTTTAAGAGTGAAACATATGTTGTTGTAGGTCGCCTGTTACGCTGCCCCTAGGAAAGCTGAGGGTGATGATTCAGCTCCCCCTGAAAGGATAAATCCTTTGGGACTCTTTTAAGGAGGGAACCAAGAGGATGTGTGAAGTACAGCTGATCAAGGTTGAGACATTAGTGTATTCAGGTTGTTGTTAGCCTGAATATTATCTAGAGGGTTCAGGGTCATTGGGGTGCTTTATAAACACAAATGAATCATTCCCTGGTGCAAAGACAGGGTGTACAGAAGTCTTAAAGTATTCTAAGTGTAATGACAGACTTCTATGGGTCGAGGATTACCCTAACTTCACCACTCTCTCCTACAGACAAATGAGAGTGGCTGCTTGTGAACCTCTAAAAATGTACACTGATTACCTGTGAGATATCAGCTTGATTTGGCTGGTTTCCTGTTGTCTCTGCTGACCTAGAGACACTAGACGCCTGTTGTTTGTCAGCCAAAGATTCTGAATCCACAAGAGTATCTGGACCAGAGGCGGTTTCAGTCTTCTTTTCCTTGGCCTTAATAACAGCTTTGGAGTAGGAAGAAGAGGGGATTTTCTTCTTCTTTGGCTGTTGGCCAGATGAAGCCTTGGACTTAGTAGTGTGCTGCCCAGAGGTCAAAGACATAGACTTACCAGCAACACTAGAAGTATTCACCTTCTCAGAGGAAGGGAGCAAGGGCTTCTCAGCGTTTGGTACCTTGTTGGCCACGTTCAGCATGTGGGCGGTGACAGGGATATCCTCAGCTCCTATTTCCTTGTATATGGCGCCTGTGATGCGATAGGGCTTAAGAGCAGTCAAGGCCTTGTTGTGGTAATTATCTCCCAGCAAACTTTCAAAGATCAGGGACAGGAAGCGCACATAACAGATGTTCTTTTCCCTGACCTGATTCCTTCCCTTCAGTTGTTCTACCAGGTTTGAGAATAGGATGCTTCCAACGTCAACATCAGCTCCCCAGATTAATCCATACGCGATAGCCTGATGATTGAACGACATCTGATCCTGTGATCCCTGCATTCCTCCCAGGGACTTCACAATGTGGGTGAAGAGGACACGCCACATAGGAGTGAAATACTTAATCTTCAGAGGGGATTTGGCGAGGACCTCAGCTGGTGTAAGGGCAGGGTTAACATCATGGCAAGGGTTGAGTGTGGCCAGGGCTTCCTTGACAGCCTTTTTGTCAACTGCCTTCAGGCATTCATCTCCATGTTTTAGTCCGGCCACACTAGAAAAGTCTTTAAGGGAGAAGGCAAAAGGATGTTCATTGCATGAAAGGCTAAATGTAATGGTGTCTTCAACTACTTCAGCAGAATACCAGAATTCCCGAAGGTATTCTTGGTAAAAGGTGGATGGAGATTTGGTGAAGGCTTCATTTAGGTCACAATTCTGCATGAAATTTACCAGATCTGAATAGGTGCTGTTTGGTGCCTTAATCCATCCAATGGCGTTGTTGGAGGCGAGGATGCTCTCGTTGATCTCGAAGTTAACATTGGAGGCTTTTGGAACGGGAAACGCCATGGATTTGAGGTTGAAGGTGAATGAAAATGGCGGATGGTTGAGAGAGATAAGAACTTAGAGAGAGAAGTAGATTTTAGAATGGTGGTGGGTGAGAAGAGAAAGAAGACAATATATATTCAAACTTAAGTGAACAGTTATTCAACAGTATTAAATGCAAGGTGCGAAAATGACTGCTCAAGTGGGTCCCCTTGACCTTTCAAAAAGTTTGTCTCCTCGTTATCCGAAAAATAAATGATTAAATATTGAGAATGTTTTTTGCATTTACTTGGAAAGTAACTACCTAGTTTCATGTGAAAAACATTTAATATAGAATCAATCATTTAATGAACACATTTAATATCAAGCCACAGGCTTTGAGATATTGAGCATCCCTAGCTCAGCAACTAGTCTATTGAACGAAGGTTCAGCCAAAGGCTTTGTAAAGATATCAGCTAGTTGCAGCTCTGTGGGAACAAAATGCAGCTCAATATCTCCCTTCATTATATGATCCCTGATAAAATGATACCTGATATCAATGTGTTTGGTACGAGAGTGAAGAACAGGGTTGTTGGATATGGCAATGGCGCTGGTGTTGTCACAAAAGATTGGTACTTTGTCATACAAGATTTCATAGTCAGCCAATTGACTTTTCATCCAGAGCACCTGAGCACAACAGCTGGCTGCAGCGACATATTCTGCTTCAGCTGAAGACATAGCCACAGAGTTTTGCTTCTTAGCACTCCATCCAACCAATTTTCCTCCTAGAATTTGACAGCTGCCTGAAGTGCTTTTCCTGTCAATACAGCATCCAGCATAATCTGAATCTGAATAGGCCTTGAGATCAAAGCCTGATTCCTTTGGATACCATAGACCTAGGGATGGTGTTCCTTTGAGATACCTGAAAATTCTCTTAACAGCCACTAGATGGGATTCTTTTGGGTTAGCTTGGTACCTTGCACAGAGACATGTGGAGAATTGGATATCTGGATGACTGGCTGTTAGATACATCAGTGACCCAATCATGCCTCTATATAAAGTCTCATTGACAGAGACCCCTGACTCATCAGGGCCCAAGTTGTTGGGTGGAAGCATGGGGCATTTCACTGATGCATAATCAGCTAAGTCAAATTTTTTAAGTAAATCCTTAACATACTTTTCTTGACAAATAGAAATTCCCTTAGGACATTGTTTAATTTGAAAGCCCAAAAAGTAAGTTAATTCACCCATCATACTCATCTCATATTTCTTGGTCATTAATTTAGCAAAACGTTTACTAAGATTGACATTTGTTGACCCAAAGATGATATCATCCACATAAATCTGTACAATGATGAAATCACTCTTGTTCTTGAAGGTAAAGAGTGTTTTATCAATAGAACCCCTGATAAATTTATTTTCAGATAAGAAATTTGAAAGAGTTTCATACCATGCTCTTGGAGCTTGTTTCAGACCATACATTGCCTTGTGAAGTCTGTACACATGGTTGGGAAACTCGCTGTTCTCAAATCCTTCAGGTTGTGCAACATACACTTCCTCAGCCAAATCACCATTGAGGAAGGCACTCTTAACATCCATCTGATACACAGTGATATTCATATAGGCAGCATAAGCAAGGAAGATTCTGATGGCCTCAAGTCTAGCAACAGGTGCAAAAGTTTCATCATAATCAATTCCTTCAGTATGAGAGAACCCCCGTGCTACCAGTCTTGCCTTGTTCCTGATGATGTTCCCAATTTCATCCATCTTATTTCTATAGATCCATCTAGTGCCTGTGATATTCTTTCCAGGTGGAGCTGGCACTAGTGTCCATACTTTGTTTCTTTTAAACTGATTGATTTCTTCTTGCATAGAAGCTACCCATCCTTCTTCTACCAGAGCCTCAGCTACTCTTTTAGGTTCAATTTGTGAAAGAAATTCAGCAAATAGACATTCATTGGCTGAGACTGACTCTGAGTCTTGGATTCGCTGTCTGGTTGTGACCCCTGCATTTGGTTCCCCAATAATGTTGACAAGAAGAATGTGTTGATCTCTTGACCACTTATTTTGAGGAGCTGGGGATTTAAGAACAGGGGTACTTGAGGGCACAGCTGGTACAATTTGAGTCTCATCCTGCTGACTAGGAGGGCTTTCTTCAAAGACAACCTCAGTTTCAGAGTCTTCTTCAGCCATATCAAGGGAAGCTATTTCATTATCAGCAGGAGAATCTTCAGATATTTGAAGAATTGGTGAGTCATCAATATCATGAGAAGGACCATCAGAGATTTGAGGTTCTTCTTCATCAAGTTCCTGAGAGGTAGAAACTTCTATGTTGTGAGTAGACAGAGGGTCAAAAGCAGGGACATAAGGAGTGAGAGTGTTGGAGTGATGATGACTGGTAGGTCTGGGTTCTGTGAACTCATCACTTGGGAAAGAAATATTTTCATTAAAATCTACATCATCACCCTCTGTTCCTGTTCTCTGTATGACTTCATCATCTTTATTGAATCTGACATCGAATGTTTCTTCTACTTCCTGTCTTCTGATGTTGAATACTCTGAAGGCTTTGGCTGTTGGAGAGTATCCCAAAAAGAAACCATCATCAGCTTTTTCATCAAACTTTCCAAGTTTATCCCTGTAGTTATAAATAAACACTGGGCATCCAAACACATGAAAATAGCTGACGTCTGGAGATCTTTTTCTGAAAACTTCATAGGAGGCTTTACCATGTCTTTTGACAATGATTGATCTGTTTTGAGTGTAGCAGGCAGTGTGAACAGCTTCTCCCCAAAATTGCTTTGGTAAGGCTGCACCATTTAACATAGTTCTTGCTGCTTCAATCAGAGTCCTGTTTCTTCTTTCAGCCACACCATTTTGTTCAGGAGTGCCAGCTGAAGAGAAGTTCTGAGAAATCCCTTTTTCATCACAAAATGATTCAAGTTGATGATTCTTGAATTCTGTACCATTATCACTTCTTAGAGCTTTGACTCTAACATCATTCATATTTTCAACCTGTCTGATGAAGGACATGATGGTTTCAGCTGCATCACTTTTCCTTCTGAGGAAGAACACCCATGTATATCTTGAAAATTCATCAACTATGACCAAGGTGTATTTGTTGTGATTAATGGTTTGAGGTTTGACAGGCCCAAACAAGTCCATGTGAAGGAGATGTAAGCACTTGTCAATAGAGAATGATTGCCTAGTCTTGAATGAAGACCTGTGATGTTTTCCTTTGACACAGGCAGAACATGTTTTGTCTTTGGAAAACATTACTGAAGGTAGACCAGCAACCAAGTTTTGAGTGGCTATCTTATTGATGTTCTTGAAGTTGAGATGAGACAGTCTTTTGTGCCACAGCCAGTTGACACTTTCAGAGGCTTTGGCAAGAAAACAATTTGAGCTATCTTCAGAGCACACAGCCATGTTGATGACATAAACATCTCTCCTTCTAGGTGCAACCAGCACAACATCATTATTTTTTTTGAATATGGTTCCCTGAGTCTTAGTAAACAAAACCTTATAGTCAGCATCACACAATTGGTTGATGCTAATAAGATTGTGTTTAAGACCATTCACATATGCAACCCTGGTAAATGTAATCCCATTGCAGTTCACTGAGCCATATCCTTCTGTGTCACCTGAAGAGTTATCTCCAAACACCACTTTAGGACCTGGCTCCTTTGAGTATCTGTGCAGGTATTGTTGAATCCCTGTCATGTGTCTAGAACAGCCACTGTCTAGATACCATACCGATTCCTTGAGATATTTCTGCACAGATACATAGAAACAGATTAGTTCCTATGGTGAACCCACTTTCTAGTGGGTTCCCTGAATTGCTTGTTAGCAACTCTTGTGTTCCTGAAAAACTTTTGGCGTTGGGATGGACAGTTCATTGTTTCATGGTTATAACTCCCACAGATATCACACCCAGGGAAGTCACCACACTCGTCTGAGTGATGGTCTGTGAACCTACAGAATTTACAGGGAGGATAAGATTTGTAATTTCCCTGTTGCCTTTTGGAACTCTGTGGTCTGTCCCTAGAGGGTGTTGTGTCTGTCATGATCTAAGGTCGAATGGTGAGAATTTTTACAAACATTGCAATAAGGTTTGATTAACCTTTCCCTTTGGGTTCACCTAGGACTGACTTAGGTTCATGAGAAGTAGAGCATTCAGCGGAAGGCTTAATGTGTTGTTTCAAGAGTTATACTTCTTTCATAAGAGACAACAGGCGATCTTCAGTGGTGGGGTCAACCTTATTCACAGCTTTAGTAGTAACAGGCTTAAAAGCTACTTGTTTACCAGTTTGTTTAGCAGGCACATGAAAAACTTTTGCTGGAGGATTCTCAATATCAGTCCTAAGTTCATCCTTAGCAGATCTAGAAGAACTGCTAGGTTCAACTCCAGAGAGTTTGGGCAAGGGTGGTAGCTCAGCCACATCTTCAGAGACAGGGTCATTTGTCAAAGAGGTATCTGACATATGAATAGTCTCTGTAGATTTAAAGACAATGTCTTTGGGTTTGGTGAGAATCCTCAGCTTATTTTTCTTAGCAGATATATCCCTTTTTAAATCAGCAGGCACTTAATCCCTAAGCAATTCATCAATAGTAAACCTAGCACACAGCCATTTTTCAATAATCTTATTCAATTCAGTGACTTGATCATTTAAAGCTATGTTTTTCAAGGTTAATCTAGCTACTTCATTTTGCAGGGATATTTTCTCTAAGTTAACCCGCCTGAGAGTTTCACATTCAGCCTTAGCATTAATCATTTCAGATTTAACAGAGTGAAACTTATCAAGTAGGTTCTTTCTTTGTTCCGCAACAAAGTGCAAATCAACAATGGTGTAATCAAGGACATGCTTACGTTCATCACTATCAGACATAGATAAAAGCCTGTGTACCTTTTTCATTGTGATGTCAACCCATTGTCCTGATCTAGCATCATCTTTTCCAACAGCTGGTTCATCCTCAGCTATTGCCATAAAAGCCCTGACTCTTGTGGTGTCTTCTTCATCTGAAGTCAGTGGTTCATCATTCCAATCATAAGTTTCAGCAACCAACCCTTTCTCTGTCTTTTTCTCACCACCTTCTTTTTGGACAGAGCTTCAATCTTCAAGTTCATTTGTTCTAACTCAGCTTTAAGTGCCTTGTACTTATTTTTGTAATCTTTCTTCTCAGTGTCTAAAGAATTGGATTGAGATGAGTTGTTATGTTGTTTGAACTTGTAGGGTTTGGATGAAGATAATGGATAAGAGGGTGAGGATGTCTTGGTAGAAGGACAATCTTTTTGATAATGTCCAAGCTTTCCACAGGCAAAACATGTTTCTTTTGACCTGTCAGTTGGTTTACTAGCTGATCCTACTCTTCCAGATCTTTTGTAGTATCTTCTTTGGTTGGCTAGCAACGCTCTTTCATGGAATTCTGCATTGAGGTCTGACAAGAACTCTTGGCTGCTACGGGTATCTTCTTCAATATCAGAATCGCTGTCATGAGGATGTGTTGCAGAGATCAAAGCTTTGGAAGATGCTCCTTGGACTACAAATCTTTCAGTCTCTGATTTGTAGATAGTATCGATCAGCCCTTCTTCATAATTGTACTTACCATAGAGCTGAGCAAGGGTATCATTTTTGATTGAGTTGTTAGCTCTCTGAGTCTGATTCATGCTCAACCACTTTCTTGGAAGGCTGTTGACAAAAGTAGCATTGATCTCAGCTTGACCAATAGTGACATCATTCATAGCAAGGTCATTTAGAAGAATCTTCAGCCTAGTATAGGTTTGCTGAACCTTTTCACCTTCAAGTGACTTAAAGGCATTAAACTGAAGTCTGAGTGCCTGAATCTTTGTCTCTCTTGTTTCAGAGGGTCCTTCATGGCCAAGAATGAGGTCTGTCCACATTTGTTTAGCTGTGGGACACTGAATGACAGACTTCATGATATGCTTGGGAAGACAGGAAATTATGATGCTTTTGAGACGTTTATCTTGGTTTGCTAATTTCCTATCAGCTGAAGTCCATTGTTTGATAGGTTTGGGAAAAGGGTTTTCTTCAGTGGATGTAAGCGCCATGGGAATATATGGACCATTTTCTAAAATTTCTAAGAGAAAAGGTTCAAGTCCATCAAGGTATACAAGAAATTGACTCTTCCAACTGGCAAAGTCTTCTTCATCAAAGACTGGTACACTGGTTACGTGTGATCCACCTCTTGAGTCAAGAAGTTGGGGTAGATCATCGTCATTGGCTGGAGGGTTAAGTCTTGGTGAAGATGGGTTTGTGGAAGGTGATTGTGGGCTAGAAGTTTCCGGCATGGTGGATCTTGATTATAAAACTGAGAACGATGTTTCTTGAAGGTTTTAATATCAAACACCGCTCTGATACCAATTGAAAGTCCCTAATCAATGCAAGAAACCCTAATCTTAACTTAATTAACACAAGGTATTACTTTTCAAACGTAATCTTATTATTGTATAATAAAGAATTACAAGTGTTATGGATAACACCGTTTGATGACAATGTGTTGTGCACACTTTGAACAACAATAAATCCTAACTTATGAATACAGTCGTAGCTGTTTGATTCACTAAGTTATACGCACTAATGTTCTTAATATCTCAAAGTGTTCAATCTTAATGCATGGATACACATCCTATTTATAGTGTTACGAGTTTGACTTAAACAGTACTTGATGTCGACTACACAAGCTTTTACAAGTTCCCACATCAGTCACATGATGTCCTTCTATTCTTGGTAGTCTTCCATTATGCTTTAAGGAACAGTTGTCAAAAACAGTTTCCTTATTCTTCATAGTCTCGAACACACAAATGGCATGTCCAAAGTGTGTTGAGAGTTATCAGGGTATTGCCACCCCTGTTAACTCTCAACCCCTCAGAGTCCCTGATACATCTTGGCTGTTATCCATCACAGCTAATGAGTATGTCTTCAGGTAATTCTTCGACTTCCCTGACAATGTCTCTGACATGGACTCCTCTGAGGTTGCTCACAGAGACTTGGATCTCTGTGAGTCTTGCGAAACTTGCCTGCCTCCTAGGCACAGGCAAGGGACTATCTATCAGCCTAATTATGTTTAAATCAATGATCAGGGAATCTAATAAGTTTAGATTCCCAACATTATAGTTACAAAGAATACATGATAAACTTCTGACAGTTTTTAGATAAACCAAAATTTAAGTACACACAAAAATCTCCAAGCTGCGATAATATCCTGCGGGCTCCCATCCAAGCAAAGCTAAGTATTAATACCTGAGATTAAACATGTAAAATCGTCAACATAAAGTTGAGTGATATTCATAGGTTTAGCAGTAAAGGTGTGGAACACAAGCATTCATTTGTAAAACAATTAAATTGAGAAAATGGTTATGATCATTAACCATAGTCCGAAACCAATATTATAGCTGTTTAGTTCATGAACCGAAGCTTAACTCAAAGTAAGTTCCTCTAGGGAGTATTAAGCCTAAATACTCAAGTATAAACAAATGTAATTGCTTCAAGGTAATCGGGACGGGGATTGTCAATCCCGATGGATCCACCCACAACATTCGCGCTTAGCGCAAAGCATACGGGACAATTAACGGTTCACGATCAAGAGAGGAAACTTATGGCTATTAACTATAAGCAATAATATTAATGAAAACTGTTGGAAAGCATACGAGTCTGAATAGCATACAAGTTCTGGATAGCATACAGTTTGTAAATGGATGTTTTCCACCATGTAAAATCTCACCCCGCGTTTAGAAACAATTTACAAGTAGTAAAAGGGCTATGAACTCACCTTAGCTACGAGGTGAATCAATATGGAACTTGAGGGCTGAGTAGTAACAACAAGAAATCAAGAAACTTTAAGTCATCCAAGACCTACGATAACGGGGCGCGAAAACTTATAAGATACAAAAATAACGTTTAGAAAATGTTTTGGTTACTATTAATACATAAACCATCTTATAACTCGCAAGGCATTGCAACCTATTGACTCGAACCAATTTTGACTTAAAAACACTACTTACCCACTGTATGATCATGTTTATAAACATTAACAATTCTCATCAAACCCATAATTAGCAAACACTTGTCACTTTGAGTCGAAAATTAACGTTAACAAATTGGCTGCACTAAATTTTCAGAAACATGCTGTAAAGATTGTATCATATCTAGAGTTCTGTAATAGCTATAAACTCAAACTTTATGCCCCTGGAAAGATAAAATTATTACCTTTTCAAATCTTTAAGAAACACTATCAAAGCTGTTACCAATCAACGGGAAATGCAGTTTTAGTGCAGACTACTCAGATTTGACTTTTTCGACAAAAAAAACTGCATAAAACCATTTTGACTACCATTTACATTCCGTAAAAGATTTTAACTTGAAACCAAATGGAAATGTTCACATTTGACCTACTATACAGTAATAAGTCATAAAAATACCCACTTTGGCCTTTTATGCTTTGACCCCAAACACAAATTTGGCGCACATGTCGGTATTCACTAGTTTTGATAAAAAGATCATATTTTACTCATCCGGACACTTCAAAAAACCACCCAACTCACCAATTGTACTACACAACCAAGGCTATCCAAAAATTAAGAAAGTTGCAGGTCTTATTTGAAGAAAAATTTCATGAATGGCTGTAGCAATCTGCTATCATTCTTAACCTCATTTTTGACACTAAAATTTACTTCTAACATCACCTAAACACTTGCACACCCTAGGCAATGCCTCTACAAGTACACAAGACCTATTATGATCATAATACCACCTTGACATCAGTAGCATATGGTCTAAATACAAAAACCCTAATTTCATAATCAAAGTATTTAATCAAATAGAAATCCAAGCAATACAATGGTGCCAAGAGTACCTTAGTACAAGTGTGACGGATATGAGAACCGGGCTGTATATGGCAATGGGAAATACTCCAAGGGCTACCCGCGACCTACAAGAGTGATCACGACCCTTAAGTATGCGTTTTATAAAAATATAAAACAATTGTATCAAAATACTTTGTAAAAATGTAATATGCATATAACTTGCACAACCAACCGAGTTTAAGTGTCATCATGACCTTCATGACACACAACCTGTATAAAAATGCATAACTAATAGCCCAAGGTCTCAAATCAAGTAACCCAAGTGATTTGCACCTAAAAACGCCAACAATTTATTTAACCGTAGGCGTAGAGTCACATTTTCTGGTATAGCTGTTTGGTAAAGGGTGTAGCTCCCAATCCATAAGTCCAACAACTATGGGATTTTCACCACTGGAACGGGTCTCTCATGAGGTTTCCATAATGTCTAACCATTCGATCTAAGAGTTTACGGAACTTTTTAAAAGTCCAAAACACTAACAGCCTTACCGTAAGCACCTAATAGTCAAACTACACTAGTTAAACTTGGGGCAAAATAACCCGTTAACCTATAAGGTTTAAGGGTCTGAGATTTCCACCATTGGAAAGCCTCAAGACTCTACTTTCGGCCCATACCAACCACAAGTAAATAGCTAATACCAATTGTCGGGAAAATTGCATTCTTTGAAGGTTACGAAATCAGTATTTAGGTTTTCGAACTCGGTTTTACCGTTTTGGTCATAAATTACAAACCGTGATAGCAATCGATGCGAGGTCAGCGACGTTTGTTAGGTTATAATGTATACTAACTCAAATTGTCTTAAAAGATCAATTATATGGCCCATGACCTGTAGCAAATAGCTATACAAATATGTTGGGTCAGATTGGGTTCACAACCGTAAATCGGTCATAACTCATTCATCCGGAGGAGTTGATCGCCCATCCAACTCGCTAATAACATGCAAAAGGGTCAAATAATCCATCTAAGCTATAAAAATAGCAGCTACAGTGGGAAAATATCTGGGTTTTGGGCTCAAAAACCTGCTGTCCGAATTTTGGTTATCAAACTACCATACTAAACAACCTCTAACCTTTTCCAAACAATCAAAATCGCATCCTACACTAACTAACATCAATAAAAGCATCTTAGTTCTATAATATTCATGGTGAAATCAAGACTTATCCAAAAACAAAAATTATAACAAGGGTTTTAACAAAAGTTATCAATGCCTAAACCTTAATTAACACAATGCATGATCATCCCATTGATCAAACATACAAGAACTCAAATTCTAGAATTTCATGATTTCAAAAAATCAATTGCATGAGAAAACAACCATGGAGGAGTGATAAGGGTTTACCACTAATGGTTTTGGTATAGTTTAATTGTAGGATTGAGCAAAAAAAATGATCTATGGGGCTGTTTTGGTTGATGTTCGTCGCCCAAAGAGAAGAAACAGGGAGTGTTTGATTAATTTTGGTAAGAAAAAATATGACAGTTGTGTTTTTTGTATGTGTGTTGGTCGACGGTGCAAAAGAGAGGGGATGGAAAATGGGCTTTGACCCTAACTTAGATACTTATTACTAATCAACTAAAGCCCAAAGTAAAATGCACTAGTTTTAGCCCGACTCAATTTCCTAAAACGCTAATCGTTCCGACTCGGTGCAAGTTATAATATGTAAATAAAATATTTATAGAAACATAGTATTTTGACTTCATAAAGTCGAATATATAGCCATCGGTTCTCGTTCCATCGAATCATGTAAACTTTTTGTATAACGCGTACGGGTGCTTTTTTATCAAAATTTTTGACTTAAATAAATATGGAAAAATAAAATAAAAAATTTATAATTCCAAATAAAATACTTTCGATGATCAGAAAAATAATTAAAATATAATTTAATTAAAATTCTCGAGATCTCAGTATTTAAATATGAAGAATACAAGAAAATGTAACATGTTGGAAAATTCAAAAAGCATGAATAAAATATACCGGAGAAATACGAGTTCTCACAGTCGACCCCCCTGAAGGAACTCTGGTCCCTCAAAGTTTAACTCGAGACGGAAAAAGATACGAACAAAAGGAGACACATAGTTTAGAATTGGTTCATCGCTTTCATATGTAATTTCTGTACCACGGCGAACCTTATCAATTGGAATTCCAACTACGGTTCGGCTTCTAAATTCCTTTTTGAATTAATTTCAAACTTGGATTAGAATAATAACTTTTCGGTACGAAGAAAAATAAAGAGATGGAATGAACACGAGCATTGCTTAAACGGACAAGGTGCGCTAAAACGAGTTAGGATTGATAATCGACACGGAATCGCAATTCGCGCAAACTGTAAAGCATGACAATCTTAAAACGTAATAGTCTACTTACTAGGGAAATAGAGGGGAATATGAATTTCATAAAGACATTTAAAATACGAGTTACCACAATTATCCGTCTCGGATTTGGTATTACTTTAAAACTCGGCTTAGGTACTTTCTTGATTAAAAGAAAATTTTACAAAGTTTGGTGATTTGTAATCAAAACTATGTATATTTAGTGAGTAAACAGTCGCTAAGTCCTTTTTCTGAATCAGGATTTCAGAACAAAGAGTAAAACTGTTCAAAATAACTATTAAAACTTGGGTTCATTGTCACGATTGGAGAAAATCAAATTTCCCAATTATTTGGAGTCATTCATAGAAATAGAAATTAAATCGATAATTTCATTAACTTGAGTGTAAAGTATGATATATCAAATAGTTTAAAAGATAAAGCATAACGTATTTTTAAACACTAGTTATAAATCTACCAAAGAGGATGTATAGATCTGACATTAAACTTGAAACGTGTATTTTGGTAATTTAACCACTTGATAAAATGTGTAAAACGTTCTTAAAAATTTGTAATAATTTTTAGAAATCCAAGAAGGTGTTTAATGCATCAAGTAGTAAACATGTGACATGTTCGGATTTTCAAAAGGTGGTAAGATTGCAAACGAATATGAAACGAATAATAATCAACAATTAGTATGCAAGCAATAACACGAGTGAATAAAACAAAACTTGTACCAAATTCTTAACGAACATGATAGAATAGATGCGTCAATGATAAGGATAATGAGAAACAAATGATTTAGCAATGGATTAAATCCCAAGAGCGGTTGGTGTCACCAACAACGGTTTATTAAGTTCTCGGTGGTCAATACACGATCAAAAGAGAAAAGCCACACAATAAATTTTCGAGTCAAAGAAAACTCTTAAGAAGTCACTTGGGAGTAATTCTAGCAAAATGAACAACATTAGCAATGAGAGAGCGAAGTCAACACATGGTTTACACGAACGAATTTCGAGACGATAGAGTCTAACACACATCATGACAAATACACGAAATCATCGTTCACTTTCAGTCATAAATCACTATTCGTGTTCGGAGACGTTTCGAAGGTCTACCAAAATAGATAAGAAGGTTGGTCGATGTAGAAGCATAACAACGTTGAATCTTTCAAGTTTGGTATCAATGGTCATTAATTAGACGAGTGGTAAAGGGAACTATATCATAAGAGAAAAATGAGGTAATAAGTAGAACAGATATCGTTGAATAAAGAAACATGTACTCGCAGACTCGTAATGTGTTCAAGAAAAGACAAGAAAATATATGCTTATATCATGAAAGGGTGCTACTCGCATAATATGTAAAAGTTTTCAAAACTTTATTTCATCTAACTTTTTCAGAAACACATGTAAAAAGTTGGTTCTGGTTAAAATATTTAAGGTGACTACTGATTTAGCCTCGCATGGCTCCTTCTAAATTACGCATAGGTGATTAGGCCATGCATAATTTAGGACTAGCAATGCGATGGTCAGTTTCATCAAACTAGTATTACATGTCATATATTTAAAATATGAATATAATGCCATTTGTAAAATAGAATTTAATATGATTTATGAAACTTTTCGCAAGTAAATAATTGGCTAGATGTTTAAATCAACAATTTTGATGTTACATGAATTCTTTATAAGACCAACGTAAAATAATTTGTGAAAATACCTCGTAAAACAATATTACTTAACGTTATAAAGTAACATTCAAGTATTTTATAAAGTCAAAGTAGAACGATTTGTAAAATGATTTGCAAACAATACGAGTTTGAGTTTATATGGTGACATTATAGCAATGTATAAATAGAAAGTGGGTTACACGAGGGTAGTAAAGGGTAATTAATACGAAATCAATGAAATGGTTACAATGTGATAAGGTTTCAAAATCTTTAGCCAGAAACATCATGAGACACATGTCAAAATGATAACGAAAGATATGAAAATGAGAACTTCAAATCTTGACCCAAATCAGTGGTGCGATAAGAAAAAAAAAGATGATAAAATGAAATGACAAATGAGTCATGTATAAAAGAAAGGATAAAGAATCCATATGCGTGCACATAGTAAAAATTCGGCATAAATATGCTTTTAAGAAAGTAGAATATAAGTTTTCGAATAATACAACTAACCCGAAAAGTTTATATATTTGGAAAGTTTCTATATAAGGAAAGTTTTCGATCAAGAGTTTAGGAATTTAACAGGTTAATAGTGGCGCATAAAAATGCACGACTTTTTTGAAAAAAACTCGTTTATTAAATGTGTTATTCAAAAAAACACCCCATATCAAAGTTCACGATATATGTATGTATAACCCGCACTCAAAGTTACTATTATTAAACGTCTTCATACGCAATCAATGTTTGTTAGTTGTAAAATATCATTTGTTAAAGTTTTACAAGCTCAAACGAACTCAAAAACGCCAAAAATCCATATTTCAAAATTCTATCAACTTTGACTATTTTTAGTCAACTTTGACTTTTAGGTCTGATCCGATCAATTAACCCGTAAAATGACATTTTCAAGACTTGGAGTCTAAAGCAATTTAGTGTAAAAAATGTTTCGAACAACTTTCTATTTCTACTCAAGATCTAAAACCGAATGTAAATTGACCAAAATGCCCATGCATGTTTTGCGCATGTTTGACTATATATCTTAAAACACAGGTTTTTATTTTTAAGATTTGACCCGTTTATACTAGTTTTCGGACTTGGTTACCTAGGCGGTAAAGGTAAAACGGCATTTTAAAAAAACTTTTTAGTTTTACTCGAGACTCGAAACGGACCAGAAATAGGCGAAAACACCTTCGCATCAGATCTGTCAACAAAATGATATTTTTAGAAAATGCAGACTTTATTAGATAAATGACCCATAAATATTCAGTTTCGACACTAGTTCCCTCGCGTTAGACGTAAAACGACATTTCAGACAACTTTCGTGAAGGCTGAAACGGATCAGAATTGACGGTTCTTCCCCCCTGCAGTTTTGCATCAACAATAATTTCCATATAC
This sequence comes from Glebionis coronaria, assembly GCA_025667525.1. Taxonomy (NCBI): domain Eukaryota; kingdom Viridiplantae; phylum Streptophyta; class Magnoliopsida; order Asterales; family Asteraceae; genus Glebionis; species Glebionis coronaria. Next base: position 92,131 of record JANFOE010000168.1, read on the forward strand.
ACAGAAAATAAGTTCTTAAATTTTACAAATTTCAAATGAGCGTAACTTGCTCGTTTTTAAGAGTTACGATTCGAATTTTATGTCCAGCTGAATGTCTCAACAAGTATAAACATATTTTTAAGTCTGAACTTTATAAAAATATTTTATCGACACCGTTAAATTACCTGTAAATTTTCTGTAGAAAGTATATTTTTCGACACCTTGAAATTTAATCAAACTTCATAACGACCCGGAGTTTATGTACAAACATGACTTGTGGATTCCATAAAAACGAAAGAGAATAGATTTTATAATTAAGCATATAAAGAAAAACATAGTATCAAATTTGTTTATGAATACCAACGATAATCTAAGAAATCAAAACGGCGCATGACATCCGTGTCTTCGATTTCAAGATGCAAGGTAGGAAGGTCTCTTGGCGGCGCGATTTTCCAAAAACACAAAGCATACCAAGAAAGAAATGGAACATTAAGGAGTCGCACTCCTGGGCAAGGAGGTTAAATAAAAGGGAAGGATGCAAGTTTATAGAAGTAAAATCGTATTCCAAACAAGCACCACATTACATCATATGATATGAATTACAAGATGACGATGGTGTTTCCAAGGTACAAAGGAACGTTGTAATTCGAAGTCGAAACGTAGAATGGTCAACGAAATAATATTTAATCGATATACGAGTGTCGTGTAAGATGATGACGTAAAAGTCACTCAAGGTTACGAAAACTCACGATATTATTCAGCACGGATTTTAAGGAATGCTTTGAGATGTGCGACTCACACGATGTTCTTTATTATTTTTTTGGAGACACGTTGAGCTTCATAATGATCTACAGACTAATTTTCAAGGCATCCAATCACAGATGGTCGGAAAACAATTTGGATATCTGAATAGATATCTTAAAGAGGTTTAACAGTGGAACTAACGCACAGGGTAGTAAAATGAAAATCGGAAGTTTCATTGAAAGCAACACTTCTTAATCTCAAACAATGGTATTATAGGAATACGCACAACATGTAACAGTGAGTCAAGAAAAACAGACGGTTCAGAACGAACGAGTATGTGAGGTCAGTCGTATCACGCATAGACGAAATAACAATAGTACTCAGAAAAGTGAGTATGAAAAGTCGGCAGCATACGCGCTCCGAATACAAGTATGTAACGTCATAACAATATAAGATTATTGTAACAAGATGAAGTTTACATGAACAAGAATTCAAGAAATACGGTAAGGGCAGGTGTAATCACAGAATATTCAATGATAATTCATTGAGCACAAAGGCTTTGAAAGGAGATAGTAATTATCTTCATGAGGGTAATGTAATATTTCAAATTGTAATCAAGAGGTGAAATACTACAACGATAATTTCAAATAAATAATAAGGATTAGAGAGTTACCCGCGCAGATATCGAACAGCAATGGCAGATTTTGTGTTTGACACTTCGAAACATGAAATATTTGAACTTTTCGGTTATAGACTAAGTTTTGAAAAAAGACTCAGTTCCCTATAACCATCGCTCTGATACCAATCTATGAGACCCCTAAAATCAGGTATGGAACAACTAGGCAGCAAGGGGGCGCCACGTCATGGTACAAGAAATAATGAAATATTATTGACATAAAGTTGACGTAATAAAAATTTATACATTAAATCATAAAGAATCAGAGTTTTTAAACAAAGGTCCCAGATTTTTATAAGCGGAAATCTATAATTTAATTATGTTTTTGTAACTTATAGTTACAAAGAATACATGATAAACTTCTGACAGTTTTTAAATAAACCAACATTTAAGTACACACAGAAATCTCCAAGCTGCGATAATATCCTGCGGGCTCCCATCCAAGCAAAGCTAAGTATTAATACCTGAGATTAAACATGTAAAATCGTCAACATAAAGTTGAGTGATATTCATAGGTTTAGCAGTAAAGGTGTGAAACACAAGCATTCATTTGTAAAACAAGTAAATAGAGAAAATGGTTATGATCATTAACCATAGTCCGAAACCAATATTATTGCTGTTTAGTTCATGAACCGAAGCTTAACTCAAAGTAAGTTCCTCTAGGGAGTATTCAGCCTAAATACTCAAGTATAAACAAATGTAAGTGCGTCAAGGTAATCGGGACGGGGATTGTCAATCCCGATGGATCCACCCACAACATTCGCGCTTAGCGCAAAGCATACGGGACAATTAACGGTTCATGATCAAGAGAGGAAACTTAAGGCTATTAACTATAAGCAATAATATTAATGAAAACTGTTGGAAAGCATACGAGTCTGAATAGCATACAAGTTCTGGATAGCATACAGTTTGTAAATGGATGTTTTCCACCATGTAAAATCTCACCCCGCGTTTAGAAACAATTTACAAGTAGTAAAAGGGCTATGAACTCACCTTAGCTACGAGGTGAATCAATATGGAACTTGAGGGCTGAGTAATAACAACAAGAAATCAAAAAACTTTAAGTCATCCAAGACCTACGATAACGGGGCGCGAAAACTTATAAGATACAAAAATAACGTTTAGAAAATGTTTTGGTTACTATTAGTACATAAACCATCTTATAACTCGCAAGGCATTGCAACCTATTGACTCGAACCAATTTTGACTTAAAAACACTACTTACCCACTGTATGATCATGTTTATAAACATTAACAATTCTCATCAAACCCATAATTAGCAAACACTTGTACACTTTGAGTCGAAAATTAACGTTAACAAATTGGCTGCACTAAATTTTCAGAAACATGCTGTAAAGATTGTATCATATCTTGAGTTCTGTAATAGCTATAAACTGAAACTTTATGCCCCTGGAAAGATAAAAATATTACCTTTTCAAATCTTTAAGAAACACTATCAAAGCTATTACCAATCAACGGGAAATGCAGTTTTAGTGCAGACTACTCAGATTTGACTTTTTCGACAAAAAAACTGCATAAAACCATTTTGACTATCATTTACATTCCGTAAAAGATTTTAACTTGAAACCAATTGGAAATGTTCACATTTGACCTACTTTACAGTAATAAGTCATAAAAATACCCACTTTGGCCTTTTATGCTTTGAACCCAAACACAAATTTGGCGCACATGTCGGTATTGACTAGTTTTGATAAAAAAATCGTATTTTACTCATCCGGACACTTCAAAAAACCACCCAACTCACCAATTGTACTACACAACCAATGATATCCAAAAATCAAGAAAGTTGCAGGTCTTATTTGAAGAAAAATTTCATGAATGGCTGTAGCAATCTGCTATCATTCTTAACCTCATTTTTGACACTAAAATTTACTTCTAACATCACCTAAACACTTGCACACCCTAAGCAATGCCTCTACAAGTACACAAGACCTATCATGATCATAATACCACCTTGACATCAGTAGCATATGGTCTAAATACAAAAACCCCAATTTCATAATCAAAGTATTTAATCAAATAGAAATCCAAGTAATACAATGGTGCCAATAGTACCTTAGTACAAGTGTGACGGATATGAGAACCGGGCTGTAGATGGCAATGGGAAATACTCCAAGGTCTACCTGCGACCTACAAGAGTGATCAAGACCCTTAAGTATGCGTTTTATAAAAATATAAAACAATTATATCAAAATATTTTGTAAAAATGTAATATGTATATAACTTGCACAACCAACCGAGTTTAAGTGTGATCATGACCTTCATGACACACAACCTATATAAAAATACATAACATAATAGCCCAAGGTCTCAAATCATGTAACCCAAGTGATTTGCACCTAAAAACACCAAAAATTTATTTAACCGTAGGCGTAGAGTCACATTTTCTGGTATAGCTGTTTGGTAAAGGGTGTAGCTCCCAATCCATAAGTCTAACAACTATGGAATTTTCACCACTAGAACGGGTCTCTCATGAGGTTTCCAGAATGTCTAACCATTCGATCTAAGAGTTTACAGAACTTTTTAAAAGTCCAAAACACTAACAGCCTTACCGTAAGCACCTAATAGTCAAACTGCACTAGTTAAACTTGGGGCAAAATAACCCGTTAACCTATAAGGTTTAAGGTTCTGAGACTTCCACCATTGGAAAGTCTCAAGACTCTACTTTCGGCCCATACCAACCACAAGTAAATAGCTAATACCAATTGTCGGGAAAATTGCATTCTTTGAAGGTTACGAAATCAGTATTTAGGTTTTCGAACTCGGTTTTACCGTTTTGGTCATAAATTACAAACCGTGATAGAAATCGATGCGAGGTCAGCGGCGTTTGTTAGGTTATAATGTATAATAACTCAAATTGTCTTAAAAGATCAATTATATGGCCCATGACCTGTAACAAATAGCTATACAAATCTGTTGGGTCAGATTAGGTTCACAACCGTAAATCGGTCATAACTCGTTCATCCGGAGGAGTTGATCGCCCATCCAACTCGCTAATAACATGTAAAAGGGTCAAAGAATCCATCTAAGCTATAAAAATAGCAGCTACAGTGGGAAAATATCTGGGTTTTGGGCTCAAAAACCTGCTGTCCGAATTTTGGTTATCAAACTACCATACTAAACAACCTCTAACCCTTTCCAAACAATCAAAATCGCATCCTGCACTAACTAACATCAATAAAAGCATCTTAGTTCTATAATATTCATGGTGAAATCAAGACTTATCCAAAAACAAAAATTATAACAAGGGTTTTAACAAAAATTATCAATGCCTAAACCCTAATTAACACAATGCATGATCATCCCATTGATCAAACATACAAGAACTCAAATTCTAGAATTTCATGATTTCTAAAAATCAATTGCATGAGAAAACAACCATGGAGGAGTGATAAGGGTTTACCACTAATGGTTTTGGTATAGTTTAATTGTAGGATTGAGCAAAAAAAATGATCTATGGGGCTGTTTTGGTTGATGTTCGTCGCCCAAAGAGAAGAAACAGGGAGTGTTTGATTAATTTTGGTAAGAAAAAATATGACAGTTGTGTTTTTTGTATGTGTGTTGGTCGACGGTGCAAAAGAGAGGGGAAGGGAAATGGGCTTTGGCCCATAACTTAGATACTTATTACTAATCAACTAAATCCCAAAGTAAAATGCACTAGTTTTAGCCCGACTCAATTTCCTAAAACGCTAATCGTTCCGACTCGGTGCAAGTTATAATACGTAAATAAAATATTTATAGAAACATAGTATTTTGACTTCATAAAGTCGAATATATAGCCACCGGTTCTCGTTCCATCGAATCAGGTAAACTTTTTGTATAACGCGTACGGGTGCTTTTAAATCAAAATTTTTGACTTAAATAAATATGGAAAAATAAAATAAAAATTTTATAATTCCAAATAAAATACTTTCGATGATCAGAAAAATAATTAAAATATAATTTAATTGAAATTCTCGAGATCTCAGTATTTAAATATGAAGAATACAAGAAAATGTAACATGTTGGAAAATTCAAAAAGCATGAATAAAATAATACCGGAGAAATACGAGTTCTCACACGTTTACTTTCTCATGATTGAATAATACCCCAGTCACGAATAGACCGAGCGAATGTCAATCTCACGCTTTGAGCCTGGTGTTCGATTAAGAACACTACCTAACTACAATATCGCAATACCAAGCTCTAGAGAACATCATAAGCCAAAGACCACAAAATTGTAAAGTGTTGTTTTGTAATCACACTTAACATTATACAATATTTAGTTAGAGACGATACACATAAACATAAATGGTTAGATAGATAGGGAAGGAGTCGTTGTTCTTAGGCTAATTACGACAATGGTGACTGCGAATGACCGTGATCACAATCACGACATTAATGTCATTTCAGATTCCCATCCCCACAATTTTCATGACCAACTTAGTGATAGTGACTGCGATTATCATTGTGTTTAACCCGAGATAGATTTACTGAATATATAGTTATAAACATAATGCCTTTGGGTCATGTATGCCAAAAATTGGTCACATTTACGCCTAATGCTTTCAAACAAGTCTCCTCCATTCCAATCATAAAGCTCCTTGTTCATTTGCATAAGTTCTTTCATGTTTTTGTCAAACCATTGCACTGTTGTAGTTGTTGCACATCTCCATAGCAGATCTTTGTACTATTGTCTCCATTGCAACTTCATGTTATCACAAAAATGCTTTAAGTAGTATTTATGTTCAGTAGCTGAGAATGTTTCTATCAAATCCAAATACTAATCCTTATAAACGTAACATATTAGTAAGTATGCATGCACGTGATAAAGTTAAATGGATATTAAATAAGAAAATGTTAAATGAGTATTAAATAAAAAATTTAAATATTATTACATTTTGTATATCAAATATGAAGGTGAAATTAGAGTTTCTCAACAACCCCAGCTCATCTCCAAGACAATCCAAAAACTATAACCAAGACTCTTTTTCGTAAACTCCACTAATGCATATGCTAAAGGGTATGTCTTACTATTTGATCTACCCCCACTGTTATTAAGATCCTGACATGAAACAACCATCTAATCCTAATAGAACTCTTTTACAAGCTTTGAATCCACTCTTAAAAGCCTCCAAGCATATGTAAATTTTTTTGAATTTCCTTGTTTGACTCTCTACATTACATCTATCTTAATGGTTGTATGAGATTTTGTTGCTTCAATTCCAAATAATATTGTTTCAACATTGCATATTGATTCACACAATCACCAATAACCCTTTCTTCTATAACCCTTTCTTCTGTCATTCGTTTTGCCCTGAATACCTCATGTCAGACATACTTAATGGGTCTTTTGCAACTGGTCCTTTTAGTAGAACCGTATGATTTGGTTTTATTGTTTCATCAACTTTTTTGATAAAAAAAGCAGTGCATTATTTAACTATTCTAGATAGGATACCAGTGTGGATATCATCAAATATTTTCACCCACCAAGTTTGTGAATTTTATGGTTTGGAAATGTGTAGTAGCCAAGGAATTTATTACTATCCTTCACTTTCTTTTTCTTTTTTGTCTTCCTACTAGACCGAATATCATCCTTGGACTTACCATTCACTGACATACTATCCTCTTTGGGCTTACCAGTCACTGACCTATTGTCGAATTTTGACATAACATAAACTAGACCACTATCACCTGACTCATTACTAAAATCAGGACCAAGCCCCATACACTCTGCTCTCATCTTGATCTTATTATTCTTATTGAAACACAATTCCTTCTTTGCTCTATTGAAATCTTAGAAACCGTTTCCTTTATCAATGATTTGTTGGCTAAAATTTGTCCAACATAGAAATTGCAAGTGTATATTTTACCATCAACTGACCTATATATTTTAGCTAACTTCTTGAGAGATTTTTTGCTTTCATACTTATTATCATCTAAATCTTTGTTACATGCAAAAATTTCTAAGCCCCCTTCTTCCTCATATTCAATTTAACTAGTGGTGGTATTTGAACACGCTGCTTTCTAAAGTATACAGTGTCTACTTCAACATAATCAATCATATCCTCTTCTCTAAAATGAAACTCACTATCATTACTCATAGCTACCTTCACTAGAGCCAGTTCCATTTAACTCTTTTATAAGTATATGTCTTTTACCAAGAGACTTTGGTCCACTAAATGTAGCATTGGATCCACTAGCTTTACATTTAGATTCACCAATAGTGTTCTTAACTCGATTACTAACTAACTCACATTCAACATTTGGATGAATAACAAACACATTCATTACCTTACATTTGCTAACATACTTATACATTTTCATCACATCATTATAAGAGCCCAAAAATTTAAGATCTTATCTAAATTAGCATTAAAAACTACATTCATTTATCTACATAACCTAATTCTTTTATCATCGTTTGTACTTCACTAGTAAAAAAAATATAATCGTGAACATCATCAAACCAATTAGCCTTTCCTCTTTTGTAACGAATATTTGATGGACTCGCTAATGTACATTCATGGTATATTTTAAAGGTAAATGTTGTTGGATGATTACATGTTGCACATAATAAAACCATTAACCAATAATCACACAAATATGTATGTATCATAACCATTAACAATAAACCATCAAATGGTGGTTCACTTACGATATTCATTGTATGAATCGAGTGTACGACCATCTGGTATCAACGTCCAAGTATATGCAAGCATCAAATTGGGGTTAATTATCTTTTTTCAATTAAGGTTCTTAAATTTATATTGGAATCAAGGGGGAAAATGATAGGTTTAGATTTTAGGTGTCACGGACACCCCCTGGCTCTATCCTTGCCTTTAAGTCTTAAGCTCAAGCATTGGTTTACACTCTTTTCTCGAGTTTATATTTTGGAGTGAAAGGGAAAGATTTGAGATAGAAATAAGATACTTTATGTTCCTGAGATTTTCAAGGAAAAAAGTGGAAAGTAAAGGAGAGTAAATTACACCAAATTTTACTCTCCAAATCTTCTTCCCAAATTGGAGAGTAAAGGAGTGAAATTGTTTTAAGGCTTCTTTTTTGTTACACGCTCCTCCTTTTTTTTCAACTCAAGAACACAAAGTAAAAAATTATTTCATACTTCTCTCCTCTTTTCTTCTCTCCTATTTTCCATCTTCATCTCTCTTCTTTCTATTTTTTTCTCAAAAACAGATTAAAAAAATTATTGCATGACATGAAGGTGAAACTTCATGTTTTTATGAAGCTTTTACAAAACTTTTGCTAGCCTTTTAAAACCTTGACTGAGCAGGAGGGTGTAAATGATAACATAACCTTAATATTTAATGGAAGAAAAATGTTACCCTCTCATATGCAATACGTGGATGTGTTTTTACCCTAAACTTACTAGTCGGGTAAAAATGGATCAAAAGTAAAATCGCTGGTCGGAGTTTGGATAAGATCCATAAAATTTTAAAAAAATGAACCAAAAGCGTTATGCTCGATAAACCTCTAAGACAAAAAATGTAATTTACTCTAGCCATTAGCTTGGACTTCATGTTTAACAAATAAAACAATAAGATGGAATAAAAAGTCCTATAAACAAACAGGTAGACTAAATGTATGTATATATATTAACAATGAAATCAAATCAAAACTTGGCATACATATATTGACAGACTGTATAATTTACATATAAAAATGCATAGAGATTGTTGGGAAATCCTATAGCAAGATTTTGTACAACTCTTATGTACTTGTATCGTTCGACATCCTTTTGTTTTGCTACAGCCGATATATTCCTCTTGTTTATATCATACTCACACTCATTGTATAATTTATACAAGGATAACTGTTTTATCTTGAAAAAAGAATCACATGATAGCAAGATTTTAATTGATAATAAGCAAGACTGTCAAGATCTCGATCTTTATTTTAAAATTTTACGATTTTATGATACTGCAAAGTAAAAACGATTCGAATCTTACGTAGGATCTTTGCATGTTTAAGATCTTATAGGAGCTCGATCTTGATCATAAAATCTTAGGATCTACTACGATCCGATCTTATTTTTTCTCGAGCGACAAACTAAAAAACTATTAATTTATAGGTTTTATTTTGTATAATAAAAAACAACATGTAAATCTTTTTATACATTTTATAATCATAATTTAGGACCACATTTTATGAAATAAAATTCGTATAATATTGTGTTTACGATGTATATTATTTTGTAAATGTGTAAAATATTGCAAAAATTATTAAGAAAATTACATTATACTAGGATCTTACGATCCTGATCCTACTTTACGATTTTGATCTTGCAAAAACAAAAACGATCCTAAGTAAGATCCCGATCTTGAAAACCTTAGAAATAAGTAATATTGTGGTTATTTACATCTCATTTATATGCTTTATGAATGGATTATAATAGCCTTTGAAGTTTAAATTAAACATGATAAATTGATAGGCAATGTTAAGCTTCTTGTGAAAAGATAAGAAAAATGAACCCTTTAATACTAATATCCCTTCAACGAAGTTGACATACTACTTCATTGAACATACTTTCAGAAATTGCATGTAAATTTAGTGACAAATTGACAATTTTATAGATTTTTTAAATCAATTGAAAATCTCTAGAATGATATGTATCTAGATAATATCGAATCTTCGTTGCTAACTACTATAAGACTACATTATTTGTGTATCCTAAGATGAAGCAATTACACATTCAACGTTGAAGCCCACAACTACTTCCTCTACGAATGCATGTACCAGCTAGCTACCAACCAACACAAGCTTGCAAATTATCTAACTGTTTAAGTTAAATTTAAAATCACTATATTCCGATACCCAAAGCCTGTTGCTGTTAAGGCAAACACTTTTCCTTACAATGATATTTGTTTGATTCCTTACCAATTATTGACCATAGGTGCCATGATTGTACTTATGTTAACGTTGTATCTTATTTCATCCTTTTTAATGATTTGAACAAACGTGCAAGTCTTAACCAATGCTTTGAAACCCGTTTTTAAATCGATTCGGTCGAGTCATTGAGTCTATACCAACTCGAATTGACTCGGTTCAACCCGATTTTCTAAAAAATTAATCTTTTTTTTCATATTTTTAATAATTAACAAAAACTATATATAAAATCATAAAAACTTATGTATATCGAAGATATAAGTTGTTTACCAACCAATATAATCTGTAAAAATAAAATTCCGTCGTAAATACGTAAAATTTGTATATTTAAAAAAACCCGAAAAATCAAAACTTGTCCGGGTCTCAGAAAACGGGTTGACACGAGTCACTCCAAACCCGACGGGTCTAAGCAGGTTTCAAAAATATGATACCCGGGTCAATATGATCATTTTTTCGATTGGAACCAGATCAACCGATTGACCTAATCAAATCAACCCAGATATAAAAACATTGATCTTAACCATTTACAACAATTATTTCTTATATTACTTATAATCTTTTTCTAAATTATTGTCCATAAAAAATAAAACATATACAATTAAAAAAAAAATTATTATTACAGTTTTTTTTTTTGCGTTTTGTAAAATAACAGTTTTACAAGTTAAAGTAAACTTTTTTATTATTTGTAACAATAACCTCAAATGATGCTTTACGATAAAATTGAACTAATTTTTCTATTTATTTTTATAAATAAACAATTACTTTATAATAAATTAAAATAAAATACTGGACAATAATTCTGAAACTACCGATTTTTATGACCATGCATCATACATTTATAATATAATTTTCACCTTTGTGTTAGTTTTAATTCTACTCTTATTTAGATATTGTTTCTTTCTTGCTTTCTTAGTTGCGCATAACATTTTATAATTAAAATTTTATTTTTTTATTTTTAATCAAAACAAAGGAGTCTATAATATGTAATCCATTTAAAATTTCCAGCATCTAGTAATGTCCCTTTTTATTGATAAGTACGGAGTGTTTAATAGCCATAAAATTGGTTCCAACACTTTAATAATTTATGTTTACATCTTGAAGCTTTGAATATGAAAAGGAAATAAGTGAAAAAAAGGGATAATAAATTAATAATTGAGTTTGTTAAATGGAAAAGTAATCTATCATATCGGTGAGTCAAAACGGAAAAAGAAAACGGTCGTTTTGTATGAAGTTTTAACTTGGTGATAAAAAATTCGGGGCACAATATATCATGTAGCCCAATATTGAAAACAGTTTGGAGTTTGGACCAAGCCTTGCTTAATGCGTGTGATCAACCCATCACCCTCAAGAACAAAAGATTTAATCTACTAAAAGCACATGCTAAAAAGATAAAAATTATAGTACATACAAAATCACAGAATTAAAAAAATATTTTCGGCTATAATGAACAAGCAATCGAGTTCGTCTTCGAGTACGTTACCAAGTGACACCGTACCAAATCCGAAGGGACACGTTAAAGCCGCCTCGTCTTATGGAAAAAGTCGTGTGATTACCCCAAACCTCGATGTTTTCAAAGTTGTTCCTTCTTCTCAACCCTCAACTTCTAAAACGCCTTCATGTTCTAAAGTCGAGGGAATGAACGTGATAACCAAGGAAAAGAGTGCACACCCTCGTGTACCTCAAATTCCATCCACGGTTCAAAAAGAGAGCTTTATCGACCTTACGAAAGTAACTCTTGAAGAAACTTGTGCTTCGATCCTTCCAAAAAAGCCAAAAAGGCATATGTCGAAAAAGGAAGAGGATCCGGGCCAATTTCTTCTGCCTTGTAATTTTTCCGAGATTGAGGGATGTTTAGCCCTTGCCGATTTAGGGGCTAGCATCAATCTCATGCCTCATTCTTTTTGGAAATTGATGAAATTACCAAGACTTACCCCCACGAACATGACAACCGAGCTAGTAAATTGTTAAAATCAATTGGAATAGCCGAGGATGTCTACGTTAAGATTGGAAAGTTTATTTTTTCCGCAGACTTCGTCATTTCCGATTACGACTGTGATCCTAAATGTCCGATTATTTTAGGTCGACCCTTTTTACCTACGGCTCGAGCCTTAATCGACGTTCTCGGTGGGAAATTAACTACTACCTCCGTCCCATATTAAGTGTCCATAATGGAATATTCCAAGTCTTTGTTATTTAAGTTTGACCATAAATATTTGTATTTGTGTTATATAATACTTGATGAAAGTTATACGAATAGATTCGGTTTTAAAAAGTATTTTTATTGATATAATAATTATCAAATATTATATAACACAAATAAAAATATTTATAGCCAAAGTAGGATAATAAAGACTTAAAAAGTCAAAACTGGACACTTAATATGGGACAGAGGGAGTATGAAATATGCGGAGGATGAAATGAACTTTTTCGCGAATAGCTCCCAAATTCAAAATGATCAAAGTAAAACCGATGTTTCTAAAAATGATTTCAAATTGTTCACTTTAGCGAAAAATATGAGGTTTGATGCATGTTTTGAAAGAATTAAAAAGAACGGTTATAAAGATGAAGATTTTAATGATCGTGAATATTTTTACTTAATTGAAAAAGGTTTAAGCAAATGTACGAATCAAAAATCATTTTGGGATGTATTCGGCGAAACAAGTGAACAAACAATGCTGAAGGGAAACATTAGTGCCATTACGACAAAGAATAAAATGGACTCGTTTTCACCACATTCGAAGGACCACGTCTTTGAGGCATCGACTTCTAATTCCATTGAAGTGCCTCCATTTCCTAGCCCAATATCTATTGAGGCTAAAGGTTTTACCGATACAAATCCGCTCATCATTGAAATGCCACCTAAGCATTATCCATCGACTTGTAAGACCATGGTTGTGAACACTCACATCGACACTTTCTTTGATGATGATTTTGAATTTGAGCCCGAGATTGAGGAAATTATTGACGAGAGCTAGCTCTTTTACCTCCACTTCCACCTACAAGTGAAGTTGATTTTACCAATCTCGAGGCCAAACTTGATGAGTTGGAACGTCTCATGCATAATGACGAATCAACTCACGTGACCACCCAAAATCCCATTCTCGAGGAGTTACCTAATCAACACTCCTTAAATGAGAATGACGTTTACCACATTCGTGAGGATTTAACTTATCAACAATCCTCACCAAAGAACGATGGTTTCGTACTTGATCGTGATCTCTTTGATAGAGTTTCTAAATTCATTCACGAAGGGAACGAAAAACCTTGGTTTGACGAACCCATCTACGATGAAGAAATCGATGAGATCTACGTTCTTGAGGATGACGTTTATATAGACCCCAAGGGGGGGGGGTGAATTTTTTATTGATCATCGATTTGAAAATTTGTACAACCCCCTCCCACCCACGACTTAAATGAAGGCGAAGATAAGACTCATGTGTATTCTTTATAATGCATGCTTCACACGTGATTCTGGTTTTCTCTTATTTCTCTATCTTTTTGTTTAGTTTTATCACATTGAGGACAATACTAAACTTAAGTGTGAGGGGGTTGTGGGGAAAACAGGAAATAATGCATAATTTTTATATTTTTGGGCTATTTTAAATATTTTGTAGACTTGTTTTCCCTTGTAAATAAAGTTTCAAGCAAATATATAAATAATTAAGAACTATCCAACCGGTAATTTTTGAAGATTTGAGATATATTTTTGTGTCAACTTATCCAAGTCAAAGTCTCATATAAGAGATGTGAAAAAATCCAGTTTTTAAGAGAAAGTTGCAAGTTCAATGTTTTTTCATACAACATAAACTTTGCAAGCATGATGATTCGTGGCTAGGAGTTTAAGCCAAGTGAAAAAGTCAAAAATACAAATAAATAACCAATGAGCTATAATATTATGAAGATGAAGGAAGAAGAAGAAATAAAAGGTATCGATTAGCCAATGTGTTAAGTCGTGATACATGTTGCTTCAATTCATGTTGCTAGTATAGTAGTAGTTAGAAATCAAAGACTTTTTCGATTATTATGGGTATTGTCTTAATATCTCAATTTTTCAACAAAAAATCATAAAACCGATGAGTCCTATCTTGTACTCGTACTTGGTACACTTGCATTGAATTTTTATAAGTTACATGTACCTTTGGATTTTTTTATTTTTTTTTCTTGATGAGGACAAGCAAAGTTTAAGTGTGAGGAGATTTGATAACACCCAAATACAACATGTTTTTGGGAGCGTTATCCTTGCTTTTGTACATGTATTTTGGTTATATTTCCATACTTTTGTGCATATTTGTGCCAAAATGTCTTTGCAAGTCTACGTGTATCCAAATGCAGGGAAAAGAATAAAAAGACAAAGAAACCAATGCAAAAGCAAAGATTAGTACACGTACGAAGAACCCCAACCAAGTTCAACACCCGTGTACGAGTTACAAGCCTTTAAATATCAATTCTGTGTGCAAGAACAAGTGTTTTCAAGAACAAGTGTTTTCAAGAATATACAAGCTTTACAAGTGATCTCAACTAGGGAAATGAAAGAGAAATGAAGAAGCTATTTTTAGTATAAAGTGTGCAAACAATTTAGCTTGATAGGAGCCACCAACCATGTGAGCAGATGCGAGCCATGCTCAGTTGCCACCATCTCCTTTCTCTTCACTAGCCATCAGTCATGAAGCAGATACCAGCCAACTTTTGCTACCACCATCTCCTTTTACATGGGCAGATTTTACTCCAAGTTATCAGCTCATTCTTGAAGCATCTAAAGAAGCCACAAGAACATTCTATTTGGTGATTCTAGAACATATTTGGCACCAAGCAAATGCCTTAGCCACCAAGCCATGCATTGAAGTCTTAACCATCAATTTGTCAATAAATAAGACCCATGGGGTCACCAATTCAATATCTCTTTCAACAACCATCATATTACTTCTTATTTAACTAAATAAACTCTCTGTCCCTTGTCCAAAACCTGAAATTTGGATTTGAGCAAGGTGGTGCAAGAAATGTCACTTTTGGAGCCCGAAAAGCAAAGTTTACAACACCAAACTCTAAGGGGTCATCACCCTAATCATTAGTACTACATTTTCACTTTGTAAGACTCTTGGTCATGACTTTTAAGATTGTATTTTCTGAGTTTATGTCAATGTTTAATATGAGTGTCTAGTTTCATTTTATACTTGGTAAGATGATGTTTGTGGTATGATGATGTGGTTGTGATTGTGATATGTTTTTATTCAATTTCAAGCTTTTCCTTTGAACCATTGGTACTTATGTTTCATGTGACATTGGTTATCAAACTTAATTTGTTGTTAAAGACTTCATACGTCGAAAGGGTAATCTTCTAACAATAAGTCATAGTTGGTTTGTCTATGGATTGGCTATCTTTTATATTGACCATTTCTTAAGAAGTTTTGATCACTATGAAACATAACTATAAGTTTTAACAAGTTTGTTAAACGAACCGCGAATGAAACGAGTTGAAATTGGATTAAGTCTTGAATTAAGTGATTGAGTCTAATGCTTGTTTTCTTGAACCAAAGTCTTGACGAATATTGAAACTTTAAAAAAAATAGATTGGATTACCCATATAATCTTTACCAAGTGTTGCTTTTAATCATATTATTTCTCATCATATTTACTTGTTATTTGTCTTCATATTGCTACAATAGAAAGATTATTGCATGATTTTTGAATGATCATACGTTTTCCAAATCCCCGTGAACGATCTCGGTTTACCATTAAAACTATACCACAAATGAAAGGGTCATACTTGCCTGCGCGTTTATACTTCATTCCGATAACTCGTGTTATAAATTTAAAACTTGTTTTAAACTACTCTCAACGGTACGCATCATAGATCTTGATTAATGTGTGAGAGTTTATCGGTGCGTGTTTGTGAGTGTGTCCGTGTGTGTTTCAATTATCCCGCACATGTATATATGTAATGCCCTTAAACAACGTTGTTTGGTTTAGTGATGTAGACTTAAACCCAAAATGACGTCGTCCTCCCCTAAAGCGCTGTCGTCTGGACCGACTCGCGTCTAAAACGACGTTTTGCATCCTAAAAGTTCGTAATTTGTTCCGCTATCGTGTCTAAATCTAATATGATTTAAGTGTGCTATTTTATTTTGTTCAAATTAAGGAAAATTATTAAGATGCCTAACAGAATATGACTAATTATTTATCATATATACACGTGCTTATATAATACTGGTTGAAAAGAAGTGGAACTCTTTCTCCAATACGATACTCAAAGATATGTTTAGACATAAATTTAGATTATTCAAACATCCGATCAATATTTTTAAATTAACTGATGTTCTTAAAATGTGTTCCTTTATTAAAAAGAATTAGAATGTCGGCTTTCTTAGAGCAATGACGAGGTGCCTCACCAAATACAACTAGGTCAGCTCACCACGACACCCACTCAGCTTGCCAACACCTTGCTAAACGCTTTCTTGTCGGGGCAACGAGGAAGAAATAGACACACCTTGTGAGACCCATCTTTTATTTTATTTTATTTTGTTATTTGATTTTCTTTTCTCTTTTTCTTTGATATATGCATTTAAAAATCTTGGTGGCGGCGAGTGTATGTTGTGTGGTTGAACGCATACAGGAAGAAACTTAGTTAGAGATGAAGCATTTTGTTTTTCTTTTTAATTTATAAAAAGAAAAAAGTTTGTAGTTTGTTTCGCTATCGTGTATAAATCTAATATGATTTAAGTGTGCTATTTTATTTTGTTCAAATTAAGGAAAATGATTAAGATGCCTAAAATAATATGACTAATTATTTATCTTATATACATGTACTTATATAATATTGGTTGAAAAGAAGCAGACTCCTTTCTCCAACACGGTACTCAGAGATATGTTTAGACATAAAATTAGATTATTTAAACATCCGCTCAATATTTTTTAAATTAAATGATGTTCTTTTAATGAGTTCCTTTATTAATAAGAATAAGAATGTTGGCTTTCTTAGAGCAATGACGAGGTGCCTCGCCAAATACAACGAGGTCAGCTTGCCACGACACCCGCTCAGCTTGCCAACACCTCGCCAAATGCTTTCTCGTCGGGGCAACGAGGAAGAAAGAGACACACCTTGTGAAACCCATCTTTTATTTTTTATTTGATTTTCTTTTCTTTTTTTCTTTGATATGCGCATTTAAAAATCTTGGTGGCGGTGAGTGTATGTTTGTGTGGTTGAACGCACACTCGAAGAAACTTAGTTAGAGATGAATCGTTTTGTTTTTCTTTTTAATTTATAAAAAGTAAATTTCCATTTTAAACCCTTGTAGTTTAATTTGTTTTTAGTTTTTGGTTTAAATGTATTGTTTTTTTTAATACTATATTTTTAATTTTATAAAAAATACATTTATAACTTTGTAATTTTATATTTCCTTATATTTTAATTTATATAAAATAAATTTAGTTTGTTTGAAAATAAGAAAACATAATTTCAAATTGGTAGTGAGGATTGGTGAGTCCTAAATGAGAATGTCATATTTGTTATAATAAAAAACATTTTTAAATTGAAAGTGTTAATTAATAAAACAATTATTAGTAACTTTTTAATCTTAAATCTTAATCAAGATTCAAAATCAATCAATAGAAGAATCATAAATAAGTTGATCTCAATCAAAGAAGTAATGAATCAAACAGAGTACCCCAGCTAATCTGTTGTACTCCTATTATCTAATTGATAATAGTTCTATTACAACAGATAAAGATGATCTCAATGAATCGATACAATCAAGAGAGAAAGTATAACTGTGTGAAAAATAATGGAGGCGTTGATCTTGACTTATCGAGTCAATCTCCTATATATAGCACCAGCTCAGCACTTTCACTCTTTGGCTCTTTTAGTCCCTCAGCTTATCCACTTGTTCCATTCATAGCTAAACAAAATAAACCTCTTATAACAAGTTTACATAATAGGCAACATAAGTCTCTCAACAATATAAAATATGCCAGAATAAGATTATTTGGAACAATTAACGTAACGCCTTGTTAGATTCAAATAAATTTTTTTTGCTTGTTACGTATTTTTTTTTGGAACGACAAATTTTATAGATAAAAACTAGCAAGGATCTAGAGTTACAAGGAAATTAAAAAAGGGTGTTGAATCCAATTATCCCAGCTAACAACGTTTTTACCTCTAAGAATACACCAAAAAACGAGCGCCTAACAATGTCCGCAAAAATGAAATCTAGTCTTGGAGAAGTATCAGCAAACAACAGTTGGTTCCTCACAAACCAAATACTCCACCAGCAAGTGTAAAAAACTCTTTCAAGAACCGTCTTCGAGTTAGCCTTCATACGAATGGACGAGAACCAAGCTAGCCAAGAACAATAAGAATCAAAAGGAGAATAATC
This sequence comes from Glebionis coronaria, assembly GCA_025667525.1. Lineage (NCBI taxonomy): Eukaryota > Viridiplantae > Streptophyta > Magnoliopsida > Asterales > Asteraceae > Glebionis > Glebionis coronaria. The sequence continues at coordinate 110,803 of JANFOE010000168.1, forward strand.
CAAATTCCACCATTTACAAATGGCGCGATTGATCTCAGACGACAGACTGCAAGTAAAAATCAAATGATCCAGGTCTTCGTGAGCAGCGCGACGTATTGGACAGAAAGTAGGAGCCAACATCACCCCTCTCTTAACCATACTCGAAGTAGTGGGTAAACTGTCCAACGCAACTTTCCAAACCAAAATGTTAACTTTAATAGGAACAACTTTAATCCAACGCGTAGGAGCTTCGGCTTTAGGAAGGAGAATGTCATCAATCATAATGCGTGCCTCTTTGACATAAAAATAACCGTCACCGTTAAGCCCAATGATCATCCACTTTTGAAAGAGTCACTGAATCTAGTGATGGTTTATGATGTTCATAACAATTATATAATCATAACAAAGATCAAAGCACGTTCTAACGGAAGCGATTTAACAAGATCATTAATAACACAATTATAATTAATCGATTAGGGTTACATACCTTTATCCTAGCGTAGATCCACAAGAGTACCGACGAATCACCAATTAGGGTTTGTGAAGTATTATACCAAGATATAGTTTAAAGCAAAACTATGTTACGCTCTTGTACACACGTAATGCAACGGGCTAACCGTGAGTCTAGCACTTGCAAACCGAGACTTCAACTCTTGTAGAATTTTAGCTAAATCGAAAACCAACGAAAACCCCTTTTGGGTTTGGTCTTGCGATCGTAGGAGAGAAAGAAGGGAGGAGGGACAAAAATTATGAGGGAATTAATGTGTTTATATAGGCTAACCAAACTTTTTCTCCAAGTTAAACACAAGAATTAGGAAACAAATTGTTTCCTTTCCCCTCCCCCTTTGGCCGCCGGTCGAACTACACCCCAAAGGGTGTTCCGGAACTATTCCGACTTTCCTTTTTCTCATATAATTCCTTAATGATTATTTAACTTAACTTTTAATTTAATTAACCATTGATTAGTTAAGTTTGGTTTGATTTAATAAATATATAAAATATATTTAATAAATAAAATTAACCCTTTACGTATTGTGTGCAATCCCGTAATCCCGAGTTCGATCCTATCACACGACTATTAATTTTATGTCCATAAACTTTCAGCTCCCACTTGGACAAAATTGAATATCGTGATTACATTGACTAGCGTCTAGTTACACTAGCAATGTCACTAGTACAACTCGAGTAAGGTCTCCTGGCAAAACCTTTTAAATGATTCATCATTTATTATTATCTTTTCATTTTAAATACAACGTTAATAGGATATGGATCTCAGTCATTCCTTCATTAACCATTCTGTTTCTCGTTTACGGATATAGCAAGATTACCAAAACACATTTGGGTATAGCCGTACAAACATCTTACTTCTCCCACGAGGGGCCCAGCTGTATTTATACTTCAAAATAATTTAATGGAAACAAATCCTATTTTAACTACAAGCAAAACTTACGAACTTCGCAACACTTCTTAAAATAACCCTTATAGCTACCAGTTACGTTTAGCGTTAGGTTATCTCACAGATATGCACTACATTCTATTCAGTTTTCTGGTATCTCAGGTCTAAGGATAACTATTTATGATTTACTTAAGACTAAGATCCATAAACTAAAATCATATAGTTGGGATAAGTCCACTATTTGATCCATCGAATATCATCCAAAACTGACCAATATACTTTCAAGTATACTCTGTCACTATTTTAAATTGTCTTAGTTTAATAATATTTCCATATTATTAATCGACAACGGACGTTTAGAACATAACTATTATTCATGGATATAAAACATGTAAAATAGGATACAAAATCAAATAACAGAGAACAAACGAAACTTTATCTTTATTTCATCAATTCAATAATGTCTAACACCCTTTATCCAAATACTAATCAACAGATTTATTGCATGAAATCGCTAGCTAGTTGCAGCCCAATCGCTTTGGCATGCTTAACTACCTTAGGTCTAGGCAAAGCTTTAGTAAAAGGATCATCTATGTTATCATCTGTGTGAACTTTTATTAATTTTATTTCACGAGCTTCCACTTGTTCTCGTACGTAGTGATATTTCCGTTTAAAGTGTCTGGCGCCTTTCATGACTCCAGGATCATTGGCGAATATTATTGCAACAGAATTGTCGCAATATATATCAACAGGTTCTTTAATTGAAGGCATCACTCCAAGATCTTCAATGAACTTCCTAATCCAAACAGCTTCCATTGTAGCTTTTGAAGCAGCCATGTACTCAGATTGAGTCGCATGCATAGCAATGGTTGTCTGCTTCTTGCTCTTCCAGTCTACCGCTCCTCTATTGATGACAAACACGTAACCCGTCTCAGACCTCGTATCGTCTTTATCACATTGCCAGGACGCATTACAGAAACCTATAACTTTCAGTTCTGTGTCTGGTTTACCCCCAAACACCAAAACATATCTTTCGTATTCCTCAGATACTTTATAATATGTTTAACAACAGTCCAGTGGAGCTTCCCTGGATTCTGTTGGTATCTACTGACCATGTTTTGAGCAAACGCCACATTCGGCCTTGTGCATCTTACAACATACATAATAGATTCTACAGCCGAAGCATAAGGCACCTTCCGCATGTAAGCCACCTCTTCGGGTGTTGATGCATCTAACTCATGACTTAATTCATGCTTAACTTCCATAGGTTGAAAACCTTTCTTAGAATTATGCATGCTATACTTCTTCAATATCTTATCAATATAAGCATCTTGACTTAGACCAATTAACCGTTTTTTCCTATCTCGATAGATTTTAATTCCCAGAATATATGCAGCATCTCCTAAATCCTTCATAGAAAAACATTAACCAAGATAATTCTTAACTTCCTTAAGTCTTGGAATGTTACTTCCCATGATTAATATGTCATCGACATATAAAATTAGGAATACTACATCACTCCCACTAGCTTTGCGATATACACATGGCTCATCACGATTTTGAATAAATTCGAACTTTTTGATTTCTTCATCAAATCGTTTATTCCATTGACGTGATGCTTGCTTCAAACCATAAATAGATCTTTGAAGTTTTCACACGCGTTTTGGATATTTTGGATCAACATACCCTTCCGGTTGTTGCATATAGATTTCCTCATCTAAGCGACCGTTCAAGAAGGCAATTTTAACATCCATTTGCCATATCTCATGGTCATAGTATGCTGCTATATCTATGAGAATCCTAATAGCTCGTAAGTCTGCTACAGAAGAAAATGTCTCCTCGTAGTATACACTAAAAGTTTGAGTAAAACCTTTAGCTACTAAACGTGCTTTGTAGGATTGTACTTCACCATCCATGTCAGTTTTCTTCTTGAAAATCCACCTATTTTTCACTACCTTAGCATTTTTAGGTGCGTCAACAAGAATCCAAACATCGTTTACTTTCATGGATTTCATTTCCTCATTCATCGCAACTATCCATTTTAACTTTTCTAGATCAAGCATTACGGATCGATAGTTAGCAGGTTCACCAAGATCCCCTAACTCCTCCTCATCATCCTCTATGTTAAGACATAGTTTGCTTGGCGCACGTATAGTCCTTGCAGACCTACGTAGAGGAATTAATTCCGGTGGAGCTCCCAGACTTTCTGGCTCTATTGGAATTTCTTCGCTAGTATTTTCAGAAGGCAGTGTATCTTCTTGAATTTCTTCAAGATCATAATCTCTCCCACTAAATTCTTGATTTACAAGATCACTTTCAAGGAAGTCTCCATACCGAGCCACAACTACTTTGTTCTCAACCGGATAATAAAAGTAGTAACCCATAGTTTCCTTAGGGTAACCTACAAAGATACATTTTACAGAGCGTTGTTGGAGTTTATCTCCAGAGTTACGTTTCACATACGCCTCACAACCCCAAATCTTTAAATAAGACAAATATGGCTTCTTGCCATGCCATAGTTCATATGGTGTCTTATCAACCTTCTTTGTGGGAACCATATTCAGAATACGAACATCAGATTCTAAAGCATAATCCCAAAAGGATAAAGGTAAAGTTGTAAGATTAAACATAGATCGCACCATATCTAACAATGTACGATTTCTCCTTTCCGATACACCATTTTGTTGTGGAGTATATGGAGAAGTGAGTTTCTGAACAATTCCATTTTCACTTAAATAACCTTTAAACTCTTGACTTAAATATTTACCACCTCGATCAGAACGAAGAGCTTTAATCTTCTTTCCTAGTTGCAGTTCTACTTCTGCCTTAAACACTTTAGATGTTTCAAATACCTCATGTTTATGCTTAAGTAAATAAACATAACCATAACGACTATAATCATCCGTAAATGTTAAGAAGTAGCTAGCACCTCTCCTTGACACATGTCTAAGTGGTCCACACACATCAGTATGTATTAGTCCAAGTAGATCAGTAGCCCTTTCAGTATTGCTATTAAAAGGTTTCTTGGTCATCTTTCCAGAGATACAAGACTCACATTTATCAAATGATTCATCATTGATATTTTCCAAAATACCATCACGTTGAAGCTTTTGTATGCGAGTCTTCCCAATATGGGCAAGTCTACAATGCCAAAGATAAGAAGAGTTCTTGTCTAGCTTTCTCTTCTTATTCATGCTCAACACATAATTAATCTTTCTCTTGGAATTATTATCATGCATGTTAATTTCAAAAACACCATTCACAGAAATTGCATCAAAATAGAATAAACCATCTTTGAAAAAAGAAATTTTATTATTATCAATAGTGTGAATAAATCCAAGATCCAACATACATGAAAAGTAAATAACACCCCTAACAATTGTAGGTGCAAAATGACAATTATTTAATCCCAGTACTAAACTCGAAGGTAAAACTAGATTAAATGTTCCTATAGCTTCAACCGCTACTTGTGCGCCATTGCCCACATACAGAAATTGTTCCCCATAGGTAAGCTTCCTCTCCAACTCAATTCTCTACATAGTATTACAAATGTTAATACCACACCCCGTATCATATACCCAGGAATTTGATTTGTATGTAAGATTAAATAACTCTATCAAATATAAGTTACCTGAAGACGCTGCAGCACCAAGCTCAGCCTTCTTCTTTATTTCTCGCAACTCCTTGAGATAAAGAGGGCAGTTCCCCTTCCAGTGTCCACTTGCCTTGCAATAGAAACAAGTCTCATCCTTCTGAGATTGATTCTTCTTGATAAAGTTTTGCTTGGGTTTAGAGTAAGTCGCAACTTGTTTGCCCTTATCACCCTTGCCTTTGCCTTTGCCTTTCTTGTTGTTCTTGTTCGGTTTTGCCTTACTCACTCCACCCTTTTGTACATAAAGCACAAGAGGAGTAGAAGTAGATGCCTTGTCATTTAACCCCTTTTCATAGTCCATGAGCATTGTGAAGGTCTACGAGATCATTGGCCTATTCTATATGATGGATTTGATGGATTAAGTTGGTTGATTAGATGATAAATATAAAGAAGATAACGAAAGGAGATGAGGGAGTAGAGAGAGAAAGGAGAGAAAATGGAAGAATAGAGAGAGAAAGTAAAAAATGGAATAATAAGAATGTGAAATGAACAACCACCCCTCATAACATGCTAGGAGGGGTTATATATAGCCCACCCTACATGTGGGCTATATGGGCTATACTTGGATCACGAGCCTAATATATTAATATATCGTTGGAGCGACCGATCCTTCATAAATACGTAAAAACGTATTTCCAACAATCTCCCCCTAAGGGAGGTCGCTCCAAGTTACAAAGCTCTAAATATTCTATAACTCGTGATCTATGCTAACTAAGATTTGACCGAGACTTTATTGGGAAAAAACGTATTTCCAACAATCTCCCCCTAAGGGAGGTCACATCTTTTTACAAAATCTTAAACCTAGCATCTATGCTTGAGTCTTCGATCTTATTCTTGTGAATATGCTTGATGTGATCTTTGACTTTAGTCTTGAGCATGTTTCTTTGCCTTGACCTTGTGTATTCTTCACTTGTGATATTTGCCTCTTCGTGACTTCATGTTCCACATACTTATACTTTTAAATTCTTGAAAGCTTCAGAGTTTGATATAGCGGAAGACTTGACCTTCAGGCTTTCTTGAATTTGTTGAAGTACTAATTGTATGTAGTATAAGCATGTGGTGACGACTTCTTCTGGATTGTACACCGCAATGCCACCTTCTTGTTACGCTGCATAAGACAGTTAGCAACAAACAGTATACACGGATGAAATGGCCTTGAACATTTCATTCTAATTCGGTAGCATTTTACCTCCGGTCGGTGAAGACCGTTGGACGATATTAAATATCGTACTTGTGGCAGGTAGTTTCAATAAAGAACCTCCTTGACAAGATTTCGCGGGTAACCCGTTCTCTTTACTCGACCGTCCATAGCTGACTGCGAACGTAAAGAGTGAATCATTTGGATAATCTTATCCGCATGATTTGAAGCCGTCAATTCATGTTCCTGGAACAAGTGAAGTTCAATTAAGAACCGCACCGTCGTTGCTTTCCAGTTGTCACTAGCTTGATTCATATAGAATCTTGCAAGTTACCTACCAAGTGCTGTTTGATGTTAACACTAGAAGGATTTCCATTCGTCACAGTAAATACTTAATAGTATTACTCTGAATGTTCTGGCAAGATCACTAAGATATTGCGTAGAGGCCTGGAACGTGTTTAAATTCATTTAAGAATTAAAACACTGTTGCTTTCCAGTTATCACAAGTTTGATTCATAAAGAATCGCACAAGTCACCTACCATGAGCTTTTTGATATTCGCTCAAGAAGGATTTCCATCTTCATTGTAGATACTTTCATACTACTCGGATGTTCAGGCAAGATCATGAAGATTTTGCGTAGGACTCTTAAGATCTTTCTTACTTTTCACAGTGTGTGAAGAAGCAAGGAAATATGAAAGTGTGTCCTAATGAGATATTTGATGATCTCAAATGGCTCTAGACTCGATCGTGCATTTTGGATTTTTAGTGATCGGAGGCAGGAGAGGAGTGCCACCTTTTCAATACCAATTTATTCGGAGTGAATAAACCAATAGATAATGTGTTGATCTCCGTGTGATTAAAACAAATACCTTTTGAGAGATATTTGAGTTAGCTGAGAAAGGTTGTGCATTGCATCACTGGGTCCATGATGTCTGTCTTCAATATTAAGAATCATTAAACAATGATCTTAATAGCATATGTATTGACCCGGTTTCTGCCTAAGTTGTAAGGAGGGCTTCTTTCTTTACACCCTTTATCTTTACAATTCTTTTTCATTCTTCAACCCCTTCAATGCTTACCAATACATCATCACTAGCACCTTGTTGTGATTGTTCCAGTGCTAACTTAAGTACTTGGTCGGCATTCAGCTACGTTCATAATCTTTCTCCATCTTTCCTAAGGACTACTATTTCTAGCTATGGAATGTCCTTGGGAAGATTCCTCCGGTTCAAGAGAAATCATTGGACTTTAACCTATCCTACCATCCTTATGTCACCACAATCTTCACCGTCGTGAATAGAGATGTTTTTGGGTAAGTGTATGTCACCATGAAATCCATTTTGAAGTGCAAATCCATTTTGCTTCCCCTTAACATATGCCACGATATCTGAAAACATTTTGCACATGTCGGGATGAGCTATCACGTTAAGTCAAACCATTTATGATTGATCATATCCCATATTAAATCACATTTTCTCCCCCATATTAAAAATATTAACCCAATCGATGTTTTTAATATCAATTGATTTAATAGCATTTTAAGAAAATTTGGGAAGAAAAATGCAAGTCCAATTATCTTCATGAATTACACAAGCTCCCCCTCAAATTAATGAGGGTGTGCTGAAACGTAAATTAAATACCTTTTAAATACAAGTGTAAGGTATTTATCACGTGCAAAGATCATATATGATAATGAATTCACAAGATTAACAATTTACGAGGTAGGACCTGAATGATGGAGAACATCATATGAAAGATTCACATGGTTCTTGTTCACGAATGTTGGTCACCTCGCCACGTCCCCGAGAAAATTAATTCTCGTTGTTGAGTCAAAGCTTTCCGGTGAAATGCTTGACTTGATTATGAAAAGTGGGTTGCAGTCAGAAATAACTACAAGCCATATGGAGCATGTTTTTAAATCTTTTAAACTTCTGCTCGAACTTTATTTACAACCCCGTGTCATTATTGAATGACATTTCTAGGTTCGTAAATATTATCGATTCCAGAAGACATGCTCGTTTTATCAAAACGTTTTTGAACACACAATTTTGAAAGATTTAGAAAAAACCTTTTGAGAAATTCTTGAAAAATTGTGTTCAAAGTTTTGAAAAACAATTACTTGAGCTTAAGATTTGGAATATCTTAGGAAAGCTCAAGTCCGAGAAGTTGTAAACTTCTCGTTGTTAAGGATAAGTTTATCATCGGCGATAAACTTTCCTTTTATCTGAAGAACGAGTCCTAAGCTGACATTTACTTAGAAGTCGTTTTCATGAGCTTGAAAACTTTGACTGTTTTAACGGAAAGCTCATGACCGAGAAAGGTTAATTTCTCGTTGTAAGGAAAAGTTATCTTATTTAAAAGATACACTTTCCTTTCTGAACTTAAAACTTCGAATGTTTTAATACAAGCTCATGACCGAGAAATGTTAATTTCTCGTTATGAGGATAAGTTATCATAAAAGATAATCTTTCCTTTATTTGAAGTTCGAGTTACAGTCTGACATTTAACTGTAAGTCATTGTGCACGAGCTTAAAAACCTCGAATGTTTTTTAATTTTAGCTCATGCCCGAGAAAACTTAATTTCTCGTTGTTAGGATAAGTTTATCATCGGCGATAAACTTTCATTTCTTTGATGCACGGGTTATCGTCTGATATTTAACGATAAACCATATACACGAGCTTAAAACCTTTGAATGGTTTTAGGATAAGCTCGTGTCCAAGAAAACTTAATTTCTTGTTAAGAGGGTAAGTTATCGTTGCGTAGATAAACTTCCCTGTCTCTGAAGTCCGGGTCGTCGTCTGTCATTTAACGAGGAGCCATAGTGCATGAGCTTAAAAACTTGGAATGTTTTTGATGTAAGCTCATGCCCGAGAAAAATTAATTTCTCGTTTTTAGGATAAGTCATCATCGGGATGAACTTTCCTGTCTTTTGAGATCGAGTTACAGTCTGTTATGTGACTGTAAGTCCTTTGTAAGCTTTAACTATGAATCCCCTGAGATACTAGTTTCTCTGATATCTGCTTCTTCAGCAACCAAACTCTGAGAGTGTCCTTAGTTGAACGGTATACAATGATTGGACCGCTTCGTTCTTTTGAAACATCAACTTTGGTACCTGCATTCTCATTAGGAATTTGTTTGCTTTTGCATGGGTTAGAGATATCTATTTTAGAAGCACGTGGGGGTTCACGGTTTTCATTTCTTGTGTCAGAGGTGGTCTGAGGGGATGATTCACTTGTCTTAGTTGGCAAACGTTTCCTTTTATAGAAAATCTTAAGTTCAGGCTTAAGTGATGTATCATCCTTTGCAATTTCCTACCTAGTAGTCTTCGTAGAATCAGAGACTATCCTAGTTAAAGGGCACTCGTTTCCTACAAGAGTGAAAGTTCTACCAGTGGGGCGCCACATTTTGCCAACGGGTTTGATTTTAGCAACCCACTGGGATTTAAGTCTAGCACGGGAGTTCACCTCATTAAGCAATTTTTTGATACAGGAGTCATGATTTGCCGTAAAGACACATTTTCTACATGTTTTACAAGTAGCATATTTAATGTCCGAGTAGTTCCTAGATGATTGATCGATGCTCCTAGGAGACGTCATACTACGGTTAGCAGTGTTGGGTAATCTGGAAGGCATCTGACTAGGTTGGACATTGCTATCTCTTACATGTGTCTTTTGAATAGCTTCCCTTTGACCAAAATCATGGCGCACATCAGTTGAACTAGTTCTAGACGTGTTCATTGAACTATTCTTAGAGAAACTAGGGGCAATCATGTGATGAGGTCTTGCTAAAACTGATTTAGTCACATTAGGCCTAGTTGGTGGAGTGACTGTTCTAGAAATATGACCCAAATCAACTTGGGAGGCAAACCGCGGTCTCGAGGATAGTGATCGCTCGGATCTAAATGCAGTAGGTTGTCTGACAATCGGTTGTCTGACGAACTGATTTGTAGGCGGTTTCCCCAAGATTGATGGTTTTTCAAGCTTAGTGTCCACACTAGGTCCTTTACTTTTCCTTAACTCATTTTTCAACGCAGCTATAGCAAAAACCTTTTCCTGTACTTGGGCCTTTAAAGTCTCATTCTCTTTGAGCAAGTTATCTTGGGATGCCAACTTAGATTCAAGCAGTTGAATTTGTTTCAAAAGATTATCCTTTTCAGCTTTCGAATCTAAAACTTTTTGATCCAATTTTCTTTCAAGAACAACGTTTGACTTTTCAAGTTTTTCAAAGTATGTTTCAAATTTGTCCGTTTTCTTAGAAAATTCAAGTTTGGCATCCTCAAGATCTTTTGATTGTTGAGCAACAATCGTTTCGAGCTCTCTAATCTTGGAATCAGAAGCAGTCAATGAAGCAGTTATAATACAATTATCATGATGTACTATAGCATTCTGAACAATCTCTCCCCCATTATGACTTACATCGGATGAATCAGAAGTGGTATTGCTATCACTCGTTTCCATCCCATGTTTGTCATAATTAGGTTCAGAATTCTCAATATGCGGCATATCATCAGCATATACATCATAAACAACATTACATTGTACCATGTTTGTAGGCTCTGCGTCATAAATGGGTAAGGTGTCATCAAGAGAAATCTCATGAACATTCCCTGACGTGCCACTGGCATCATGTTGTCCTCCTGATTCTGTGCTCGTGCCATCGTTAGGCTCCAAGTTGTCAACTGTCTGACCATTCTCCTCTTGCATCTGCGTAATTGATTCTTGCACTCCATTATCATACACTTGCTGAAGTTGTGATCTTTGATAAATCGAGGACGAGACCGATGTCATGAGTTTCAATATTGTATCACGGAAAACTCGAAGCTCGGTATGTGTATCTCGAAGAAATGATTGGCAAATCACTGAACTTTTAGGCTTGATGATATTGAATTGGAGGAAAGGCGTGAGTTGTGTCACAAGAGCCTTATATGCCAGTGCCGATGCAGAGTGATTAAAGTTGTCACGGTTGAGTTGCTCGGCGAGTTCGGTCAAAGTGGTGAACATTGAGTCAATGAATATATGACGATCTTGACCAAAGATTGTCACAAATTCGCTCCCTCCTTGAATCCTCGAAAAAGTGACAAGATGAGACTGGAGCATTTGAAAGGAGGTGATGCCACTTTTCCTAACTTTGTTTTGCATTAAATACGAATCTCCCTTTTGACATGTCGAATCGAACGAATCCATTAAATATTGATTAAGAATGACGGGGATGTTGTTGTTGTCGGGATTTTAGAGTTCGTGAAAAAACGAAAGACCCGTAAATAACACTTAAAATTCCTCGATGGATGATATAAATAAAGCTCGTCACTTTGACTCGTCACGTTTTTCTTGAAATCCGGCCACAATAACGTTTATCCCGACAAATATTTTTCCACGTTAACTTTAAAAATACCCGCCTCGACACGATTTGCCAAAAATTAATAAACAAAATATACTAAACTAAAAATATAAAAGTGTCAAAAATACAAAAATTTAATTTAACTAAAAAAATAAACTTAGAAAATCTGATATTTTAAAACAATCTGATATTTTTTTTTAAAAACATAAGAATAAAAATAACTAAACTAAAATTCAATTAAAAAAAAATAAAAGAGTCTCTGATAGAGTTTGATCCACTTTTTATTCGCCCCACACGTGGCAAAATTCAGTCGCACCACCTACCCCTACTTTGAGTTCTCCGCCCCTTTAATTACTCCAACCCCTTGTTATCTCCGTCCCACTATTTTATCTCTCCCCTAATATTTCTCAGTTACCCAAAACTTAATCTCTCTCTCTTCTCAAAAAGTTTACTCCGCCCCAAAAACTTTTCTTCCCAAAACCAATCTGCTTTCCTCAACCCAGATCAAAAAACGCATCATTTAATCTCAAACAAATATAAGAATTAATCTCATCCCATTCACACACAACCCTTTATAATTCGAATCTAACATAGACCCTGCAGAACTCGAATGAGAAACGACTTCTAGATCAATCAAGTGATCTCGGGTAGGTGTTTTTACTTTATTGTTTCATCACAACCTTTCGCTCATCTGTCGCGTCATTCTGTCTAGTTATGAGGTTGAGTTCGCGGGTAATTGGTTATGTTTTTGTTTTGCGATTTGAGTTCCAACGAAACCAAGATAGATTATAACATGATTGTTATTAATCTTTCTTAATTTTCGGATATAAATCTTGGATATCCAACAACAGATCAGTGATGAGTAGTTTTTCGTGAGTCTTGATCTTTAAATGATCTAGGCATGCATGTATGTATACCACGAAAAATATAAAGCTGAGATCTAAATGTTTTCTATTTTTCGAGTCTCGATGGTTTGATGAGAATTGTGAATGAGCGAGTGTTGTGTGGATCGTGTTTGGGTTTGGTGTTGGTTTAAAGAGTCCTGAGATTGGTTTGTAAAAGAGTTGTGAAAACGAGGGTGGCAGTTTAGTGAGTCGAGAGTTTGTAAACGAGGGTGTTGTGAGGGTCTGTTGGTTGTCGGGAGTGTGAGACGAGGGTCTGTGTTGGTGTGAGTGTCTGTGTCGAGGGAGGGAGTCGAGGGAGTCGAGGGATTTGAGAGTGTTGGTGTTTGTAAGTCGAGAGTGTGAGGGAGAGTGTGAAAAGGAGTCAAGGGAGATGTCAGAGTTGGAGTCGAGAGGTTGTTTTGTTTTGATGTCGAGTGAGAGTTTTCGAGGGTGGGAGACTTTTGATTTTGGTTTGTGGTTAGAGTCCCGTTATGTTTGAATAAACATGCTTCGTTCGGAACAGTTTCGTTCGGAACAATTTCGTTCGGAACAGTTTCGTTCGGAACTTGTTCGTTCGGAACTTGTTCGTTCGGAACTTGTTCGTTCGGAACTTGTTCGTTCGGAACTTGTTCGTTCGGAACTTGTTCGTTCGGAAGTTTTCTTTCACCCGGAAGTCTCCTTTCACCCGGAAGTTTTTCTTTCACCCGGAAGTTTTTCTTTCACCCGGAAGTTTCGTTCACCCGGAACTTTATATTCACCCGGAACTTTATTTCACCCGGAACTTTCTTCGTCCGGAAGTTTCTTCGTCCGGAACTTTTTCGTCCGGAACTTTGAGTGGAAGAACAGTAATGATGGGACAAATATTGGACAGTTTGACAGTTGACCAACCCAAAAAAAAATGATAAAACTGAGAAAACCCAGTAAAAACAGTTGGACAAAAACTTGACAGAAACGAGAAATTTATAAAACTGATAAAAATAAAAATAAAAATAAAATAAATAAAAAAAATACAAACTTTAAAATAAAATAAAAAAAATTGATAAAATTGATAAAAATTTAGAAATTGATAAAATTGATAGATTAAAAAAATACAAGAAAAAATACAAACTTTTTATAGAAATTGATGATTAACCAAAAAATTTGTGATTTTTATATAAAATAAGTAAATCAAACTTTTTATAGAAATTTGTGATTAAAAACAATAAAAAATACAAACTTTTTATAAAAACACAAACTTTTTATGAAAAATACAAACTTTTTATGATCTAAAACATACAAACACAAACTTTATATATAAAAAATACAAACTTTTTAATATAAAAGCTTGATTAAATCAAAACCCACCAAAATCAATAAAAGAAAAACAAGAATAAACCAAACTAACCATGCTCTTGATACCAATTGAAGGTCTAAGAGATCATTGGCCTATTCTATATGATGGATTTGATGGATTAAGTTGGTTGATTAGATGATAAATATAAAGAAGATAAAGAAAGGAGATGAGGGAGTAGAGAGAGAAAGGAGAGAAAATGGAAGAATAGAGAGAGAAAGTAAAAAATGGAATAATAAGAATGTGAAATGAACAACCACCCCTCCTAACATGCTAGGAGGGGCTATATATAGCCCACCCTACATGTGGGCTATATGGGCTATACTTGGATCACGAGCCTAATACATTAATATATCGTTGGAGCGACCGATCCTTCATAAATACGTAAAAACGTATTTCCAACACATTGCATGCAAATCATTCACTGTCTTCCCCATGCAATGTATATTATAGTTACGAACAAAATCATTGAAGTCCTTGTTAAGAGACCGATTGATCAAGTTGATAGCCATATTATGATCATAGGGTTATCCTAGTGCAATGAGTTGTTCCATATAACCCCTCATCTCCAAATAATGGGCACTTACAGACTTTCCAGGAGCTTGCTTGCAACTATGCAGAGCATCTACCAAGTCGTAGATTTCCACAACTTGCGGCTTTTCGAACATAGACTTGAGCTCATCAAGCATTCGCTTCGGAGAACATAGCTCATACTTCTGTTGAAGTGGAGAAGCCATTCTTCCTAACATTAAAGCAGCCACCTCAGAGTGCTTCTTTACATTAGCAGCGTGTTCGAGCCTTTGCGCATCAGATGCTCTTTAAGCAAGATCCTCCAGATAAGGAGTAGTCAAGATATCGATAGTACCCGCTGCTCTCAGAACTATTGTTAGTGAGCAATACGAATCATTGAAGTTAGGGCCAGTAAGTTCGGGACGCTCAAAGAAACCTTTGAACGCAGAACTCATAGTCTTATTGTGTTCGGGTTGAGCCATTTCTACAGAAATAAGTTCAAACATTAGTATTTTCGATAATACCATTCAAGAAAATAAAATTACCCTGGTAATAAAACCAAAGTATCTTCCTTGAAACTAGAATCCATATTGACATAAACTTATCACATCAGTTGATCTGCTAGTGACAAATGTATTCAACACGGTATCTTGTCGAAAAATAATTGACAAACAAATTTGCAATTTCTAGATATTTTTGGGATTTACATTGCCAAAAATCTCTTTGCATCGTAAACATGTTTCATCCCTACTTTATGCCTTAAGTTTCCAGATCTCAGTGAGTAACTTAATCAAGTCGACTAATCTAAAGAATGTAAAACCTTCATGTGCAATATTATTCAGTCATGAAGTTTTCTCTCCATTACAATATCGTCCAAAGTCTCATATGACGACAATTGTAACTTCAAGTGTTCGTCAATTAGATGACATAAGACTTAAATTTTAAGGGTATTGATTTTGCTGTCAAAATCATGTATGGAGAAGCATGCATACATCTCCATAACATCAGTTTAATAAAACTTTTAGTAAACCTTTTGGTGAGACTAAAATTTCCTTATATATTTACAAGTTGAGGTTAAAGAATAATAACCGTAGGTAATTCCAACTTTGACGCACAGGCAAGCCGGGAATTTGGTCAGCGCTGAAGCATAACACCTCCTTCCTTAACTGGGTACAAGACCAGCGGTGCGTTATACCCACTTTATAGTTTGTCAAAATTGAGTAGGTAATAAGTCTGAAAAAACTTATCCTTTTACCACTTATTTCCAATAATAACAAGGCCAAAACGTGTATTTTATGTCGTAAAAGTCGGAATTATGCGTGGTTTGTGTTTTTATTGTGTTTCAGGAAAAAAATATGAAAAAGGAAGAAAACACGGGCTATCAGGGCTTTTATAGAAGAAAACGAGAAAAGACGAAGTCAAAAGACCAAGAGTGCAAAAGATTGGAAGTCAAAGGGCCTATTTTGAAGATTTATCGAAGATAAGGACCAAAGACGGAAGATTTATATGTCGAAGAACTCAAGTCTATTAAATGAAGAAATTAAAAGACGAGTCGAATTTATTCATCGACAAATCCCGAATCGAAGTCGAAAACGTCGATTTTATTAAAGAAACGAGAAGACAAAAAGAAAGGAGAAAGAGCCCACTCACCAACCCACTCACAAGGCCTATAAATAGAGACCTCGTCACCAAAAATAAAGAAGTCTTTAATTTTTCCTAGTTTTATTTTTTTAGGCCGACACCTACTAAGGGTGTTTGGCACCTTCATTTTCTTTTCTTCCTATTCAAGTCATGTAAGTTTGATCTTTAATTTTGTTTGTTTTGAATCCTAATCTTTAATAAAAGCTTCTTATTAATCTTGTTCTTCTTTTCTTTTTGATTCTAAGTTTTTAAGTTTTGATTTGGTTGATTTTGGTTTTCTAAAATCAAGTAGGTTTTGTGTTTTTATTCATTGTGATTCATGAAAACTTGTTGTTTTGGATGTTTAGAAGTTTGATAAATCTAGTTTGGTTGATTTGGTTGTGTTCTTGAGTTTTTATAGTTTTTATTAAGTGGGTTTTGATTAATCTAGTTTTAATTTCAAGTTTTGTTGATTTGGTTTGATTGATCATTGTTAGTTGATGTTTAATGGTTAGTTTGGTTTAATCTTTGGGTTTAATTTGGTTAGATTTGGGTAAAATTCGTGTTTTTGTTTCCCCTGTTTTCGTCACTGTCAATTTTTCCCGAACGAGTCTATTTTACCGAACGAAGCATTTTTCCCGAACGAGTTTATTTTCCCGAACGAGTCATTTTTCCGAACGAAGGATTTATTCTGAATGAGCAATTTTTCCCGAGCGAGTTTTTAATTTTCTCGAACCAAGTATTTTTACCGAGCCAACTATTTTTCCCGAACCAAGCATTTTTCCCTAATGAGTTTATTTTCCCGAATGAAGCATTTTACCGAATGAACTAATTTTCCCGAACCAACAAAACAATTACCGAACGAAGGTTAAAAAAAACAAAAAATACCGAACGAAGGTTACAAAAAAAAAATACCGAACGAAGGTTACAACAAAAAAATTCCGAACAAAGCAATTTAAAAAAAAAAACTTTCCGAATCAGTAATAAGAAATGAGCAGCTAGCCTGCCTACTAGCTTTTTAGTTTCCCGCCAATTTCAGGTGGCTGCTTGCTAGCTGCCTGCTAGCTTGTTTATTTATTTTATTGTTCCGTAACTGTTTGGTTTAATCTGAAAGTTGTTCCGATTTTAATTCTGAAAGTCACGTATTTTTAGTTATATATTTCGTCTAATTTTAAAATTAATTTTTTTTCATAAGGTTCAAGTTTTATCTTTTATTTAGTACCCGCTTTAGGTTTTGCCTCGTTTAGCTTTAAAGTACTCTCTTAGTTTTATTTCCTCCTTTTTCATTAAGTTAATTTTATTTTCGAATCGAAAGTTAATTTCTTCTTTAAGTTTTATTTTTTTAAGCTTTTATTTTTACTCAACGACATTTTCATTTTTACTTTTATTTTACAATAGATAATCACACCACTTTATTTTTCCACCAAGAACGACTGAGCCGCACTTTCAACTGGTAATCAATTCGAAAAGACTGGAACAACGAACTTTCATACGAGAAAATATCTTGTATTAAATGGCGCCGCTGCCGGCTCTTTTCGTTAAGATTAACGGTTTTTAGTGAGAGACGCGTTGGATTTTGGGATCCGTTCACTTTTGAACGTTATTTTTTGTGTCAAAATTTTTTCAAAAATCCATAAAAATTGAAAATTTTCAAAAATTCAAAAAATAGAAAAACATAAAAAACCAAAAATATTTCTTGTCGATCTTTCTTTTCTTTTTGTAGGTGTGTATGCGTACCTGTGCTCGTAAGAAGAAAGCAACTCAAGCCGAAGTCGAAACTCCACCTATTGTCGCCATGGACAATCGACCAACGATCGAGCTTTTGCAATCGCAAGTAGAGGGCAACACTGATGCTATTGTCATACCCGAGATTGGAGCTAACAACTTTGAGCTCAAATCCGGCTTCATTCAAATGGTCTCTGCTCAACCATTCTTGGGACGTACACTTGATGATCCTCATGACCATATCAAAAGGTTCCGTTAAATCACTAATACGGTCAAGTATAATGGGGTTTCACAAGAGGTGATTCGCTTGCAACTTTTTCCTTTCTCCTTAGAGGGACAAGCCCGGCATTGGCTTGATAAGGAACCGCCACAAAGTATTCTTACGTGGTCGGATTTAGAGACCAAATTCATCAACTACTTTTTCCCACCCTCACGTGCCCAAGTCTCCCAACTGACCACATCCAATTCTAGGCCAAAAAGGTCTTGGCAACATGCATAGTATATCAACTTTGCATGCTACAGTGCCTCATGAGATAGAAAACTAACTCATACTCACCTGTGGACACAATCTAGAATTATGATAAGAGTATTATAAGAATACCCAAAAGTCCTAAAGGTTTCTAAAACCTCCCCTTAAACTGTGATACACAAGTTGCCAAATAGTATGCATGTAAAATAAAAATTTATGTCAAGATATGAATATAAATATTCCAACCATCATCCATAAATTGAAACATGCTCCAATGATTCTCTAAGGATCCATAAGCAACTCTGTATCCAATTGTACAATGCTAACAATGCCTGCACACTTAGATCAAAAACCACAAAACTAACATGTTGCTGACAACGTCACGATAACACTTATCAGCGTTAAGATAACCTTTGTCAGCGTTAGACAAATAAAGTGGAAAATCTAACATCACAAACAGACCAATAACAATGCATATCCTGTACATACTTTTACAATAAGACCCCAAAACACATATTAAGTGAGATTGATAATTCCAATACTTGTTACCAAGTATTGAAACCTTCCAGTATCAAAAGGTTTAGTTAATAAATCAGACACATTTTCTTCTGTGTCAACCCTATCTGGTTGTATTAAACCTTTTTCAAAACATATCTTATAAAATGATGTCTAATTTCTATGTGTTTTGTTTTAGAGTGATGTACAAGATTTTTAATAATGCATAAAGTACTGTTATTGTCCACACAAATCTTGGTATGCATGAAATTATACCCATAATCCAACAGCTGGTTCTGAACCCATAAGACTTGTCCACAACAAGCAGCTGCTGCAACATACTCGGCTTCAGTTGTAGAATTGGCCACCACTGTTTGTTTCTTGCATTGCCAAGATATCAACCTACTCCCAAGAAACTGACATCCACCAGTTGTGGATTTTCTATCAAATTTATCACCACCATAGTCACTGTCTGAATATGCAATAAGCTCAAATGGTGAATCTTTTGGATACCATAATCCCAGTTCTGGATAACATCTAAGGTACCTAAAGATTCTCTTGACAGCATGAAGATGACACTCTTTGGGAGTCACTTGATGGCGTGCACATGCACACACAGCAAACATAATGTTAGGTCTTGAGGCTGTGAGATACATCAATGAACCAATCATTGATCTATAGTGCCTGACATCCACATCTTTTCCATCTCCAACTTTTCCCCAAGGTTGTTCTCTATCCATAGGAGTACTAGCCCTTTTCTCATATGGAGAAAAGCCAAACTTCTTCAAGATTTCTGCTACATACTTATCTTAAGAGATGAAGATACCATCCTCTTTCTGCTGAACTTGTAACCCTAGAAAGAAGTTCATCTCCCCCATTGCACTCATCTTGAACTTGTCTGTCATAAGCTTGGAAAAGTCTTCACTCATCTTTGGGTTTGATGAGCCAAAGATGATATCATCCACATAAACCTGGAGAAGTAAGACATCCTTATTAGTCTTCTTTGTAAATAAGGTCTGGTCTATGGTGCCCCATTTGAATCCATTTTCCACCAGATAGGTGGACAATGTGCCATACCATGCTCTTGGGGCTTGATGAATTCCATACATAGCTTTCTTGACTCTATACACCTTGTCTAGAAGCTCTGAATCTTCAAAACCAGGAGGTTGCATTACATAAACCTCCTCTACAATTGTGCCATAAAGAAAAGCACTCTTCACATCCATTTGATAGACAGTAAAGCCCATGCAGGAAGCATAGGCTAGAAATATCCTTATAGCCTCAATCCTTGCAACTGGTGCAAAGACCTCCTTATAGTCTATCCCTTACTCTTGTGTATATCCTTGAGCCACCAAACGTGCCTTGTTCCTGACCACAATGCCTCTTTCATATTTTTTGTTTCTAAGAACCCATCTTGTCCCAATAGGTCTGACATGTCTGGGATAATCAACCAACTCCCAAACATCCTGTATAGAAAATTGGTGAAGCTCATCTTGCATTGCTTCCACCCAACTTGGGTTTTTGAGAGAATCAAAAATTTTCTTGGGTTCCTATTGTGACAGAAAACAAGAAAACAAACATGCTTGAACAAGAGGGGTATCAACCTTCTTGTGAATATTGGCAATAAATCCTCCAAGATTCTGATGAGATCTTCTAGTTTGGACAAGAGACACAACATCACCAATAATTAGAGAAGAGGGATGATCTTTCAATGTAGAAGTAAGAACTCCTCCCTAAAAAATTGTGTAGTCTTCAATCTCATCTTCCATGTTACCAATATCTTCTTCAGACTCTCTTCCCTCAACATCTGTATGAACCTCACCATTTCTGCTTGAAGGTTCACCTTGTTCAAAATTGGAAGAGAAGATATGGCCAAAAGAGTTGTCAACGCCTGAACCAAGGTTGTCAGCGTTTGAGCCATCAACGCCGGAATTAGAGTTGTCAACGTTTGAGCCATCAACGCCTGAATTTGTCTTGTCAGCGCCAGATTTTCCTTTGTCAGCGCCTGAAAGATCATGCATGTTGTCAACTGGTGATACTTGGGGACCACCATTTTCCTTTCCAGCAGCAGCAAATGCATCTGTCCATATGGGAATAGTGACATATTCAAGTATGGGTGATGATTTGTCTGCTTGTGATCCAATCTCTTCATTAACTTGTGTACCTGAAACATCAACAACTGGTTCTTCCACAACATTTGAAGTTACCTTCACAATGTTTGGATTAGTAACAGGCATATAATTCAAAGTCCTAGATAGAGGCTCCAAGTCAAATAACCAATTTGGACCACTTTCAGGATCACTGGGTTTACTTTCTAAAAACCTAACATGTACTTTTTCAAGTATACGTTTTTCATTCTTAATGTAAACCCTATATCCTTTACTCTGCACTGAATAACCCATGAAGTAGCCTTCATCACCTTTAGCACTAAATTTACCTAAGGCATCACTAGTATCCAACACAACTACATGACAACCAAAAGGTTTAAGAAAACCAATATTAGGTTTCCTTCCCCAAAGTAACTCATAAGATTTTTTGTTATGAATCTTGTTAACTAATGCTCTATTCTGAACACAACAAGCTGTATTCACAGCCTCAGCCCAAAAAGCAATGGGAAAGTGAGCATCAGCCAACATAGTCCTGGTTGCTTCTATGAGGGTTCTATTCTTTCTCTCAACAACCCCATTTTGTTGTGGGATTCTGGCTACACTAAACTGTCTAGTAATCCCTTTCTTGGCACAAAAATCATCCAACAGTTTATTTCTAAACTCACCACCATTGTCACTTCTAAGCATCTTAACTTCATTACTAGTCTTCTTTTCAATTTGGTTAATAAAGTTAATTAAAGTATCAGCAGTGTCACTTTTCAAGGCTAAAAAGAAAGTCCAAGTAAACCTAGAAAAATCATCAGTGATGAGAAAACAGTAAGATTTACCATTCAAGCTTTCTATGTTAGTTGGACCATACAGGTCCATATGCAGCAAGTGAAGAGGTTTAGAACTAGAGTGCACCTGTTTAGACTTAAGTGAGACCTTGTGCTGTTTGCCTTTAAGGCATGCAACACAAGAGTGGTCATTGTGGAAAGCCTTTTCAGGCAAACCATCAACCAAGCCATGTCTCACAAGTCTGTTTATATTTTTAAAATTAATGTGCCCTAGTCTCCTGTGCCAAAGATTACTCTCATCAACTGGAGACTTAGCATAAAGACATGACAAGTTATTATTCATCCTAATTCCATTAAGATGCACATTATAAATGTCCTTATACCTAGGTGTTCTATAATCAATGAATTTCTCATCTGGTATTTTAAAATCCTTGCTCAACACCAAGCATTCAGTATCAGTGAAAAGAACCTTATTTTTGTTATCACAAACTTGTGATACACTAAACAGATTATAGTCAAGTTCTTTTACCAGAAACACGTTTTCAAAACGCAAGTTGTTGGTGAGAAGAGTTTCTTTGCATGTGATAGTTCCATATTCGCCTCCAAAGTAAACTTTATCACCATCCTGAATGGGAGTGAAGTTTGTGAGATAATCTTCCTTCCCAGTCATGTGCCTAGAGCATCCACTATCCCAATAGCCATAATCATTAACCTGCTTTGAATGCCCTGCACATAAAGAAAACAAATTAGTTTTCTTTGGGAACCCAAGCCTGAGCAGACTTAGTCCTCATAACAACCCCTTGTTCATCCCTTTTTGTATTAAACGCCCAGTTAACCCGAATTAGTTTTGTGATGACCTTTGAAATATAATTAAATCTGTTACAGGTCATAGAAATCCCATCAGAATTAGGGTTTTGATCTTGCTTAGGTCTCCATGTCAAGCTAGAAGAAGCTTTAGACCCCTTTCCATGTGGTTGCAAATATTTACCATTATTTGGTCTAGCAACGTTACTGTCAGCGTTTGATTTGGTCTTGTCAACGCTGAAATTACCCTTATCAGCGTTGAACCTAGGGTTTGCTACAGGAATCCATTGTCTATTAGACCATGTATTGGTCTTCTGAAAAGGTCTTTGTCCATAAGTGTTAGACCCTTTAGTAAAGAATGGGGCTTGTCTAACAACTTGTATGCTGAACAAAAGTTTTGGGTTTGACAGTGTTTGACTATTTGTCAGCGTTGACCTTTGAAACGTTGACACACTTATAGGCTAAATGTGAAAAACTACCACAAGTATAACAGGCTTTTCTAGACATAACTGTAGGTCTAAAAGAAAAGAAACCTGTTCCATTATCACTAACTTGGCTTTTTGGTGACCTAGTTTTTCTATACATTTCTGCATATTTAATGCTAGGTTTTCTAACAACGTTTGAGCCAAGGTCAACAGTCTTGCCAGTGATTGGGTTTGTTACTTTGATAGGTGTAGACTCATTTGGGCTATCACTAAGCATGCCACCCTTAACAAACAAGGTAGGGTTAGCTTTCTTCCATTGGTCCAAATCAATCAACTTCTGCCTATATTCTTCTACTGGGGTAAGAACTCTTGGTGGAGGAATAAATTCCTCTTCTTGGAGTTCTGGTAAACCAGTCCAAGATAAGTCCTTTCTTTGGACACCATAGAAGTCCCCAGCTGGTGGTGGAACACCAGCATACTCTTTCATCCCAATCCCAGTCATATCCCTAGAATCCCTTTGTTTACTAACACATTCTCATAGGGTTTGTGAGGCTTTATCAAATCTCTGAATTTTAAGATCTACATTATCCTTATTCTTGATAGCCTCATCTAACTTAGCCTGTAATTCAGCATTGACTCTCTCCACGATGTTTCTAATATCAGTACTAGCATTTAAATCATGTTTTAAGATATTGATTTTATCTTTTAGGTCAAGCTCCATTTTCTTATACTCAGTTACAGTCTTTTCAGTTTGAGTAAGAGCAAATTGATAGTTAGACAACTTGCATCTTTCATTACTCACATCTGTTGACAATCTTAAAACTTCTTTGTTAAGTCTTTCAGTATTTAGACGACAACCCTTAATACGAAAAGCATCATCATATACCTTATTGTCTGATGAAGATGAGGAGTGTGCCATGAGAGCATAGTGAACATGCTCTTCTTCTTCCATCTCAGCAACCAAAGCTTTATTCTCTTCCTCATCCTTAGCCAAATAGCTCCAATCCCATCCAACACCATCAATTTCTTGCATTGCAACCATGGCCTTGGGATCCTGAGCCTTAACAATTTGGCTTGAGGGTTTTCCAGCATCAGATCTTTTTGGAGATCTGCATTCTCTCATAAAGTGTCCCATACGATGACAATTGTAACACTCAACCTTGGATTTATCAAATCCAGCAGTGTCCTTAGAATTAAAAGTCATCTTCTTCTTGAATCTTCTATTCCATCTGTTTGCTCTTATACTTGCAAGAGCCATATTCCACTTTATGTCCATCTCCTCCAAATGCTCATCACTAATTTGCTCAAGGTCCTCATATGTAATCATTGAACCATTGGGCAATGAAGCAATGTATGCACACACAGTATCCAGATCAATACCAGCAGGCTTAACTCTTGGTGAGTCAATTTTGTATGTGTCAGCGTCTGAATGTGAGGCGTTGACAGGATATGATCCAGCGTTAACACAGGTTGATCCAGTAACTGGATGCATGTATGACTCCTTCTGATCAAATTGACTTTCACTATGTGAGAAGAAGGCCATGTTTCCATTGGTAGACTTGCTTCTATGATCCAAAAGAGTTTCATTCTCTATCAGTCTCAGTTTATTATACACATCATCAAAAGTAGAACTTTTGTGAGTGTTATTAGCAATTATAGACCTTGCTTCAATCTTCCATGCATCACCAAGGCTTTTAAGGAAAGTGGAGATAATATCAACATCACCAAGCACTATTCCCATGAAGGATAGCTTGCTTGTGATGTCCAGAAGTCTGCTTCTCACACTACTTAGCTTCTCATTAGGTTGAGCTTTAAAAACAACATACTCATGCAAGAGTTGCTTCTTTTTCTCTTGCACAGTATCAGCATTACCACCATAAGCAACTTCAAGGGCTGCCCAAAGATCTTTTGCAGATTCATAGCTTCTGTATCTGTGCTGATTTTCTTGTCCCAAAGAGAGTTTCAGAATGCTTAGGGTTTTTAATAAGTGTGTAAACACTTATCCTTTTGCCACTAAAATCAAGGAAACAAAAGACCTAATCATGTGTTTAATATCGTAAAAGTCGGAATTACGCGTGGTTTTGCGTTTTTGCGTGAAATAGGTACAAATGATCAAAAGGAAAGAAAACACGGGATTTCACGGTCAAATGTTGAAGAAAAGTCCAAGAAAGAGACGAAGACAAAGTCAAAGACCAAAAGTGAACTCAAGATCACGAAAACCGACAAAATCGACTCGATTTTAAAGAAAGATCGAGGAAGTCGAATTCAAGTTTGATTTTTTTTAGCGGATTTAACTGTTTAAAGATATTCGAGCTTTGTGGGTCTCACATTTGGGAAATGGGCCCAAAGGCCCATTAAGATATTTGAGATATTTTAAGAATGGGCCAAAAGCCCATTAATCAATCTTATTCAATTTATATGGATGGGATAATTTGGGCCAAGCCTTTTTTTATTTACTTGGACGGATTTCAAACCCAATCATTTACACACATGGGACGGTGAAAAACACAAAGCCCAATTGTTTAACACAACCAATGAAACGGTTAAAAGTGATAATTATTCACTTGCAAACCCTTGAACGTTTATTACCCTCACACGTTTATACCTACCCAACTTTCAGTCAAACTTTCTCACACACACAATTAAATAAACAACTTTACCCACCCCACTCCTCCTTCGATAATAACAAGAAACTTTCCACTCACTGTTTATTCTCTGTCTCAAAAATATACACAGCCCCTATTTTTACCCAACCTCCCCAAACCCTAATTCACCCTTAACACAAAAATTACCCAATGGAAATTAGGGGTTTCACCAAAATCGTGTGATTCACACACACACAAGTTAAATCCCCAAGTTATTCGGGATGAACACGATGTGTGGTCCTCCTCTCTCTCCTGACGTGGCATTCCTTCCGATTGTGATTGGCCAAAACAACTCACCAACACCAATCCTCCAATAAACACACTCCACATCATCAGTGAAGAAACACAAGTAACACAAAACCTATCCAGGCTGGCGATCCATGTGCCCTTGAATGATTTTCAACCGTTGGATTAATGAAGAGAAGAAAGAGAATACAGAAAAAATGGATTTAACGGCTTAGATTGATTTTCTTGTTCAAGAAGCTTCATGAAGAAGGCTCGAGGTTTGCCTATAAAACCCCCCTTCATGTGTAATTTATGCGTACACTTTATTTTTTTTATTTTTAATTTCTACAAAAGTTAGATTATAGGTTTATTGTATTTCTTTCTTTCAAGTATTGTATTAAATTTTTAAATATTAATGAAAAATTCATATTCAGTTTAATTCGTGTTTTTTTATTTAAAGTTTATTTGCAATTTATCTTTAGTCTAAATTTTGGATTAATTAATTTAAGAAAAAAAAAGTGGTTATAATTATTTTCCCCTACTGGGAAAATAAAAAAAAATTATGTTCTTGTAAGATTTGCTTGGTTCGAGATATATTTTGGTTCGTGGGATACTGTTCGAAACGATGATGTTTAACGGTGGTTTTAGATTCGATTCATAGGGGGTTCAGCGCCCACCTACGTCCCAAAGGCTATCTCCACCAGGTTCCTTTTCATCTCTTTTAATTTTTTGTCAATTTTAAATTAATCTTGTGTTATTATTTGGTGTTTGGATCTGCTTTATTTTGAGTTTATTTAGTCTGCTGGTTTTGGAATTGAAGTTTGTTATGATTTAAGTTTTTTGTGATTTTTCTGTTTAGTTTAATTATTTATCTGATTTAAGTTTTAGTCTTAAAAGTCTTAATCTGCTTATTGCGTAAATCTTTAAGTCTGCTTAGTTTTTTTATTATTTTGAGTTTGTTTACGTTAAATGCTACATGCTTATCTGCTGAATTGTTTTACTGTTTTGATTTGAGTAGTGTTTGTTATATCAGCTTATTAGGACTTGTAGCTTATTGAGTTGAAGATTTATATGCTTATTGCTTATTTTTAGTTTTAGACTTATTTGCTTATTTGTTTATTTTTGGTTTCGGTTTTGGTTCGTTTTATTTTGGTGTTTGCTTATTAGTTTGCCTGCGTTTTTGGTTAAGTTGCTTAGCTTGTTTTGCTGTTTACTGCTTAAAAGCTCAGACACAATTGGTCTGAGTAAATATAAAAAGTCCAAAAATATAATAAGCAAAATTTGTTCATAGCAGGACTCGAACCTGCGACCTCGGGTTTAATTGTCCAACAACCTTACCATCTCTACTAGACCATCTTTTGTGTGTTAGCTCCTTTTGTTTTATTAATATAGTTTATTTTATTTTTAGCAGTCAGTTTAATATATAAGTTTAAATACAATTTTAGGTTTTATTAAATTTTAATTAAAGTTTTTATTTAAGATTTCTTTTATAAAGTTTTAAAAAAATATATATAAAAAGATAAAAGAAAATATTTAAATTACTTTTATGATCTTAAATTAGTTCTCAATTTAGTTTTGTTTAAAAATAAATTTCATTAAAAGTTTTTAGTTTAAACTTAATTAGATTTAAATTTAGGTTTAAGTATTAGTTTAAAATTAGTTTACAAGTTTATTTAAATAAGTTTCAAAATAGTTAATTAAATAGTTTTTAATTAGCTTTTAATCAAAAAGTTTTAGTCACCAAAAACAAGTAATCCACGTTAATTTGAGATCAATTCGAGTCGAGTCGAGGAAAACGAACATTAATTATCTAAAAAGAATTTGCAAAAATTTCTTTCATTATATTGGCGCCGCTGCCGCTTCGCTCGTTACGATTGAAGATTTCGTGAGACGTTTGGATTTTGGGATCCGTTCTTTTTGAACGTTAATTTTCTTGCACAATAAAATCAAAAACATAAAAAAATCAAAAACATAAAAAAATCAAAAACTTAAAAATACAATAAAATTAAAAAATCACAAAAGCAAATTCTTTCCTAAGATTTGCAACAAAAAAATTAAAAAAAATACAAAAGTAATACTTTTTCCTAAAAGTATTACACCAAAAATATTACAAATTAGTGTTATTTTTCTTATTTCGATTTCTTTCGACTTTTATTGTGAATGTATAGTTTTCTAAAAAATACAAAAAGATTTTTCTTTTACTATATTATAGTACGTAGCACAATTAATTTATCTACTTTTCAAATAAGGCCTTAGTTGGGATTTCATCACCTAACTATTGTATTCGAATCCTAAACGAAATAAAAGGGCAAAATAGATAAATACTAGTAAGACGTTTGAACTGGATATATACAAACTATAAGGTGGGTATAAGGCGACTGATGGATATGTAAATCTTGCTTATGTTTTAGAGAGAGAAAGAGATAGAGAGATGGTGAGAACACACACACTTAGAGAGATAAAGTGTAAGAAGAACACTTTTCTACTATGTGTAAAATGAAGAACCACACTACCCTCTCCAACAAAGGAGAGGGTTTATATACCAAGCCCATAAGATGGGCTTGGGCTTGCATTTGGGCCGTCCATACATAACATGGACTAGGCCTTTCCTTGTTTACTTAATGTAAGAAATCTAGACTACGAGCTACAACTTAATATATTGTCGGAGTGACCGAATCTTCCTAAATACGTAAAAACGTATTTCCAACAATCTCCCCCTAAGGGAGGTCACTCCAAACAAGGGTGTTACCCTAGTTACAATAATAAAATAAACCTAGCATACTATGCTTGTCTTGAGCTCGTAATCTTTGTCTTTCTTTTTCTTTTTCTTTTCTGGTGAACATGCTGATGTGATCTTTGATATCAATCTTGAGCATTAATCTCTTGCCTTGATCTCGTGCATCCATCACTTGTGATCTTCGCCTCTTCGTGACACCATGTCCCACATACTTATACCTTTTGTAATTCTTGAAAGCTTCAGAGTTCAATACAGCGGAAGACTTAACTTTTAGGCTTTCTTGAATTAGTTGAGATATTAAGTGTATAAAGTATAAGCATGCGGGGACGACTTCTTCTCGGATTCCGCAACGCCACCGTCTTCAAATGCCACAACATAAGTAGACACGAACGAAATGGCTTTGAACATTTCATTCTAATTCGGTAGCATTTTACCTCCGGTCGGTGAAGACCGTTGGACGATATAAAATATCGTACTTGTGGCAGGTAGATTTAATTAAAAATCTCCTTGACAAGGTTTCGCGGGTAAACCCGTTCTCTTTACTCGACCGTCCCAAGCTGACTGCGAACGTAAAGAGTGAATCATTTGGATAAATATATCCGCATGATTTGAAGCCGTCAATTCATGTTCCTGGAACAAGTGAAATTCAATTAAGAACCGCACCATCGTTGCTTTCCAGTTGTCACGAGCTTGATTCGTATAGAATCTTGCAAGTTACCTACCAAGTGATGTTTGAGGTTAACACTAGAAGGATTTCCACTCATCACCGTGAACACTAAGGTATCACTCTGAGTGTTCTGGCAAGATCACTAAGATATTGCGTAGAGGCCTGGAACGTGTTTAAGTTCAGCTAAGAATTAAACCACTGTTGCTTTCCAGTTATCACAAGTTTGATTCATAAAGAATCGCACAAGTCACCTACCATGAGCTTTTTGATATTCGCTAAAGAAGGATTTCCATCTTCATTGTAAATACTTTCGTATTACTCGGATGTTCAGGCAAGATCATGAAGATTTTGCGTAGGACTCTTAAAATCTTTCTTACTTTTCACAGTGTGTGAAGAAGCAAGGAAATATGAAAGTGTGTCCTAATGAGATATTTGATGATCTCAAATGGCTCTAGACTCGATCGTGAATTTTGGATTTTTGTGATCGGAGGCTAGAGAGGATTGCCACCATTTTAATACCAATTTATTCGGAGTGAATAAATCGATAGATAACGTGTTGTCTCCGTGTGATTAAAACAAATATCTTTTAAGAGATATCTGAGTTAGCTGGGATGGGTTGTGCATTGCATCACTGGGTTCATGATGTCTATCTTCAATATCAAGAATCATTAAAATGATCTCAATAGCATATGTATTGACCCGGTTTCTGCCTAAAGTTGTAAGGAGGGCTTCTTTCTTTACACCCTTTATCTTTACAATTCTTTTTCATTCTTCAACCCCTTCAATGCTTACCAATACGTCATAACTATCACCTTGTTGTGATTGTTCGAGTGCTAACTTAAGTACTTGGTCGGCATTCAGCTACGTTCACAATCTTTCTCCATCTTTCCTAAGGACTACTATTTCTAGCTATGGAATGTCCTTGGGAAGATTCCTCCGGTTCTGGAAGAATCATAGGACTTAACCTATCCTACCATCCTTATGTCACCACAATCTTCATCGTCGTGAAATAAAAGGGTTTTGGGTAAGTATATGTCACCATCAAAATCCATTTTGATATAGCAAATCCATTTTGCTCCCCCTTAACATATGCCACGATATTCGAAAATATTTCGCACATGTCGGGACGCGCTATAAAAGGCCGTCTAAGGAAAAAGGGTTTTAAGTGCTTTGTGCCACCTCGTTTCCCCGCTTGCTTGTGCGTATATTGAGAGGGACGAACGATTACTGGTTTGCCAACTCAATTAATATTAAGTATATATTTTTGTAGCTTTTTAATATTGCACCTCGAGAGGGAAAATCCTTTTCCTCTCAAAGTCGACCGAGGTCACCTACCTCATTCCAAGTTTTAATTGTATGCGCACTCGCGCGCGTACATACTTACCGATTGGTGTACCAAATTCTTCCAATTCTTCCAAAAAGAAGAAGAAGAAGAAAAACAAAAAGACCGTCATTCAAGCCGATCCCGAGAATCGAGCTTTCGACAATACGATGGCAACGGATAATCGACCAATGATTCAGATTCTCCAATCTCACGTTGAAGGAAACGATGACGCGATTGTGGTGCCGGATATTGGAGCAAATCATTTTGAACTTAAAACGGGTTTTATTCAAATGGTTTCCGCTACACCATTTTTAGGCCGTACTAATGATGACCCACACGCTCATATCAAACGTTTCATACAATTGGCTAATACCGTCAAATACAATGGGGTGCCACAAGAGGCTATTCGTTCACAACTCTTTCCTTTTTCCCTCGAGGGACAAGCCCGGATTTGGCTTGATAAGGAACCACCCCAAAGTATTACAACATGGATTGATTTAGAGACCAAGTTCACTAACTACTTTTTCCCACCATCACGGACCACTTCTTTAAGGAATGAAATCATTACTTTTGAACAACAATATGGGGAAACGTTTAGTGAGTCTTGGGATCGATTTAAAGAGCTTTTAAGAAAATGTTCACAACACGGTTTCACTAAAGTGTATCAAATAAATACGTTTTATAATAGTTTAACTCTAAATGACCAAGACTCACTTAATAGTGCCGCGGGGGGCAATATTCTTGTGAAATCCATGAACGAGGCTTGGGCCATAATTGAAAACAAGGAAAAAGTACAAACCAAGAGTGTTAGGGCCACTATGGCAAGTGCTAGTTCTAGTGAGAGTGATAAGAGAATTGATAAGCTTACGTCGCTTGTTGAATCAATTGCTCTAAAAACCCAAGCCCTCAATGGTCAAGTTAATGCCATGAAAGAAACTTGTGAAACGTGTGAGACTTGTGGTGGACCACATTCATATTTTAACTGTGACAAGGTTTACAATCAACAACAACAAGTTTGTGCTTATAATACCAATATTAATGAGAGGGTTCAATTCAAACCAAATGTTGATGTTAACCATTTGTCTTATAAGAGTACTAATTATTTGGCTCCCACGGGTTTTGTAGCACCACAAAGACCACCCCCACCCGCCCAAAATACCCAAAACCAAAATAGGAACCAAGGTCCTCAAATGGGTAATTTTCAAGGGAATGCAAATCACGAAAATTTTAATCAAGGTTTTCAAAATAATAACCAAGGTTTTCATAATAACAACGGTCTTCAACCTCAATATCAAAACCAAGGTTTTCCTAATCAAGGGTTTAATCAAATGAACATGCATAATCCTCAAATGGACTTGGTTCTACAAAAATTGACCGACCATGAACGAATTATGAGAGAGATGCAAGAATCGACCGATAAGAAATTTTTGACAATGATTCAAGCCCTTAGACCCCAAGGAGCCTTACCTTCTAATACCGAGATTAACCCTCGTGCTAATGTGAGTGCTATCACTACTCGAAGTGGAGCCACTTTAGTGGGACCTTCCATCTCTTCGCCCATAAAGGAGAGACAAGGCCTGGAGGTCATAATGAGTAATCCTACTCCCCCTTCGGTGATTCCTCCCACTACCACTCCTAGTACTAGTGCTCCATTGCCTAATGAGCCTACCCCTAAGGTTGTTCAAGAAGCGAGTCCTTCTCCTTCCCAACCTTCAAAGTCTAAGCCTAATATCCCTTATCCCTCTAGGTTAGACAAGGCTAAAGTGCTCACCAAGGATGACGTTCATGTCTCCAACTTTTTGAAAATGATTTCCAACGTCAATGTTAACATTAGCCTTATTGAAGCACTTGCTCAAATGCCAAAATTTGTGAAAATGTTTAAAGATTTGCTTAATAAGAAAGAAAAAATGGCTGAGCTCGTGAACACTCGTTTAAATGAGAATTGTTCCGCGATTCTTCTCAAAGAGCTTCTCGAAAAGCTAGGAGATCCCGGACGATTCGTGTTACCTTGCTCGTTTCCTCAAATTGATGATTGTATGGCTTTAGCGGATCTCGGCGCTAGCATCAATCTTATGCCACTCTCGGTATGGAAACAATTATCAATACCCGACCTTGTACCGACTCGCATGACTCTCGAGTTAGCTAATAGAACTCTCGCATACCCCGTTGGTATTGCCGAAGACGTTTTTGTTCGAGTTGGTACATTCACTTTTCCCGTGGACTTTGTCGTCGTCGACTATGAGATGGATCCTCGTATTCCGTTAATACTTGGTAGACCATTCTTACGATCCGGAAGAGCCTTAGTTGATGTGGCCGAAGGGGAGTTAATTCTTAGGGTTCGGGATGAACAACAAGTTTTTAAAATGGGAAAAATCACAACAAAATCAAATGGAAAAGAGTCGGTCAATATGATTGATGTTCTTAATTATGATAATGACGAGATTTTATTAATCCTTTTGGAATTGAAAAGTCTAATCAAAATGATTTTGTGATAACCTCATCCCTTCCCTTAGAGCCTCAAATCTTTGAAACTCCTATTTATGATACCTATAGTGATGACACTTCTTCAAGTGATCACACTATCTTCGGTTTCGACGACCTATCTTTTGACCCACCCATTTTTGATACCCCAATCTTTGATACTTACGATGATGACACTTCTTTAAGTGATCTCATTAATTTTGATGACCCACCCCATGATCTTAATGCACCTCATATCTCTATGAGTGATTCTTCCATGGAGACTCCTTTTGACTTTTATACTCCAATCTTAAAAGTCATGACTTTTGAGGAGGATCCTCTACTCTTAGAGATCATTCCTAATTTAGAGGCTATTCCATTTGAGGAGGATTTAGATATATTTCTAAATACCTATTTTCCTCATGAGGATGAGTTTTCCTATGACTCCGATGATACTTATGTTTTCACATCGAGTTTGGAAGAGGATGACTTTCCCACTTTGGATTTTGATGATATTTTGAGCTTAAATGTCAACACCTCTTGCTATTTTCCCGTTAAGGAACCGGTGTTTGTTCCCAGAATAAAGACTTTCGTACTTTCATTGCCATATCACCATACTACCCTTTCATTTAAGAGATCGTTGCCTAAGGATACCCCACTCTTCTTTGACTTGCGTGATTTTACCACCTCGGGGTTTATTTCCTTTTGTGATGGAAATTATGTGTTTGACCCGGGTGGATTCTCATGGGGTATGCCTTATATGACTTTCTTCCACCCTTTATCATGGAGAGATTTTCCTCCCTTAGAAATCTCGGTTTTCCCATGATTTTCCCATTTCAATGATGACATTCGGGAAATCGAGTCGAGCTAGAGACTCGTGATAAATAAATCAAGCATCGTATAAATAGGTTAGATTTTTACCTTTACCATCCTTTCCACCCTTTTTCACCTTCGCCCATTTTCACCAATCAGTGTAGGGGGAGCCAAGTAGGTTGTTTGTGTGGTGTGATGTTGTGTGCATGGACATGAGCATTAATGATCCACTTATGGTGTTTGAAGCGACCCGTGATCCCGTGTTTCCATGTACCCGGTTCCTTCGATAAGTTTTTGCTATTGTGATTCAATCTTGTATATAAATAAAACGAATAAATGTGATCACTTTAGTTGTCTCTTCCTTAGCTCGATTTTAAACAACGTACTCAATGTCCGAAGTGTAGGGGAGTTTATTCTCCCACATGCTTAAACATTGAGGAAAATGTTTATATTAAGTGTAGGGGGGATTTCTATCGAAATTTTAGTGGGCTTTTCCATGAATTTAACCTCATTTAACCGAAAATTTTAAAAAAATTTCAACGTTTTTCAAATTTTTGATCTATTTTGGCCTAATAAGTATTTCCATGTATTTTCTTTCCTTTTATCTTCGCATCGTATTTATATTTTCCATTTTAAGAATAAAGTCAAAAATAAATAAATAAATAAAATTGTTTTAACAAGTTTTGATGTCTTTGATATATTAGGCCCGTCGTGAATATTTTGACTCAACCCGAGTTTACTTATCCAAGTTTACTCTAGCTAGTATCTTTAACCATATGGACCTTAATTGGTTTATTAGGCTAAGCATCCACGAGTCTCATTCCTTGAGATTTTAAATTATGGAGAACGAGAGATGATAGAGTTGATAATAAGTTTAAGGGTTAATTATTGCTTATATGAGTTTTTGTGGCTCTTTCTTCCCGCTTGTATATTTAATTGCTTAATAAATGAGGATTTTTGCGGTGTCGATTCGATATCTTAACTCTTAGCCGAATCTTTATTCTCCTTGTAATTAAAGCATGAACACATTGAGGGTGCCAGCGTTGTGGACTTCCGACTAAGGTGGCTCATAAACACTAAGTAGGAGGTATTCAGACCATGGGACCGCGGAATTTGGCCTACTATATATATCATAAATAAGAAATAATAAGATTAAAACATGACCTCAAGGAGCCTTAGGGTGTGGGGCATGTAGCATGAACCTTGTCATTAGAGCCTTAGGGTGTATGGCATGGTAAGTGTTGAATAAAAATTGATCAAAAATCAATTCCCTCGTTTATCGTTCAAGGAGCCTTAGGGTGTGGACAATAGATGAGGAGCATTTTTATATCTTAAAGAGCCTAAGGGTATATGATGTGAACTTGCTAAACTCCACATAAAGTCTACATGACTTTGGAGGAATAATTAATAAGTAGTACTATTGGCCAAATTTTGGGTCCGAGAATTTATTCCCCAAATCGTGTTAAATTATCCTTGATGTGGGCTTACTTTAGTGACAACGTTTTTGAGGACGAGGTTAGGTTTTGAGTGTTGTGTTTGCACCGTTTGGCCTTCATTTTTGGATTAATAATTATCAAATAAGTCAAATAAGCCTACGGGTGAATGACAATCAATAAAATTTAGAGATACAACGTAGGAATTGGAGAAAGAGTATTACATAATTGTCTTGTATAAGTGGTTTTAACCTAAGAACTTATGGTAAACAATGATCTCGTTTTTAAGCTTGGTATGGGGAACGTGAAACTTGAGGGTGATTAATATTCATGACACCAAAGCCCTAATTTAAGTCTTAGATTTCTTTACGAGTTTCTTCCATCAAATAATTTCTAAGCTAATAGATTGTTAAAACTTTTATCTCCTTTTAAGTTTTTATCTTTTCTTCATAGTAGTATTAGTATATCTTAATAAAGGCCGAGATGGATTAATTATGAGGAAAATGTAACTTTATGCTTTAAAATAATGCATTGCATGTGGTCATGCAATGGTCAAATGTAGGGGATTTAATAAGTGTGTAAACACTTATCCTTTTGCCACTAAAATCAAGGAAAAACAAGACCTAATCATGTGTTTAATATCGTAAAAGTCGGAATTACGCGTGGTTTTGTGTTTTTGTGTGAAATAGGTTCAAATGATCAAAGGAAAGAAAACACGGGATTTCACGGTCAAATGTTGAAGAAAAGTCCAAGAAAGAGACGAAGACAAAGTCAAAGACCAAAAGTGAACTCAAGATCACGAAAACCGACAAAATCGACTCGATTTTAAAGAAAGGTCAAGGAAGTCGAATTCAAGTTTGATTTTTTTTAGCGGATTTAACTGTTTAAAGATATTCGAGCTTTGTGGGTCCACATTTGGGAAATAGGCCCAAAGGCCCATTAAGATATTTGAGATATTTTAAGAATGCGCCAAAAGCCCATTAATCAATCTTATTCAATTTATATGGATGGGATAATTATGGCCAAGCCTTTTTTTTGATTTACTTGGACGGATTTCAAACCCAATGATTTACACACATGGGACGGTGAAAAACACAAAGCCCAATTGTTTAACACAACAAATGAAACGGTTAAAAGTGATAATTATTCACTTGCAAAGCCTTGAACGTTTATTACCCTCACACGTTTATACCTACCCAACTTTCAGTCAAACTTTCTCACACACACAATTAAATAAACAACTTTACCACCCCACTCCTCCTTCGATAATAACAAGAAACTTTCCACTCAGTGTTTATTCTCTCTCAAAAATATACACAGCCCCCATTTTTACCCAACCTCCCCAAACCGTAATTCACCCTTAACACAAAAATTACCCAATGAAAATTAGGGATTTCACCAAAATCGTGTGATTCACACGCACACAAATTAAATCTACAAGTTATTCGGGATGAACACGATGGGTGGTCCTCCTCTCTCTCCTGCCGTGGCATTCCCTCCGCTTGTGATTGGCCAAAACAACTCACCAACACCAATCCTCCAATAAACACACTCCACATCATCAGTGAAGAAACACAAGTAACACAAAACCTATCCAGGCTGGCGATCCATGTGCCCTTGAATGATTTTCAACCGTTGGATTGATGAAGAGAAGAAAGAGAATACAGAAAAGATGGATTAAACGGCTTAGATTGATTTTCTTGTTCAAGAAGCTTCATGAAGAAGGCTTGGGGGTTGCCTATAAAAACCCCCTTCATGTGTAATTTATGCGTACACTTTATTTTTTTTTACTTTTAATTTCTGCAAAAGTTAGATTATAGGTTTATTGTATTTCTTTCTTTCAAGTATTGTATTAAAATTTTAAATATTAATGAAAAATTCATATTCGTTTAATTCGTGTTTTTTTATTTAAAGTTTATTTACAATTTATATTTAGTCTAAATTTTGGATTAATTAAGTTAAGAAAAAAAAGTGGTTATAATTATTTTCCCCTACTGGGAAAATAAAAAAAATTATGTTCGAGTAAGATTTGCTTGGTTCGAGATATATTTTGGTTCGTGGGATACTGTTCGAAACGATGATGTTTAACGGTGGTGTTAGATTCGATTCATAGGGGGTTCAGCGCCCACCTACGTCCCAAAGGCTATCTCCACCAGGTTCCTTTTCATCTCTTTTAATTTTTTTGTCAATTTTAAATTAATCTTGTGTTATTATTTGGTGTTTGGATCTGCTTTATTTTGAGTTTATTTAGTCTGCTGGTTTTGGAATTGAAGTTTGTTATGATTTAAGTTTTTTGTGATTTTTCTGTTTAGTTTAATTATTTATCTGATTTAAGTTTTAGTCTTAAAAGTCTTAATCTGCTTATTGCGTAAATCTTTAAGTCTGCTTAGTTCTTTTATTATTTCGAGTTTGTTTACGTTTAATGCTACATGCTTATCTGCTGAATTGTTTTACTGTTTTGATTCGAGTAGTGTTTGTTATATCAGCTTATTAGGACTTGTAGCTTATTGAGTTGAAGATTTATATGCTTATTGCTTATTTTTAGTTTTAGACTTATTTGCTTATTTGTTTATTTTTGGTTTCGGTTTTGGTTCGTTTTATTTTGGTGTTTGCTTATTAGTTTGCCTGTGTTTTTGGTTAAGCTGCTTAGCTTGTTTTGCTGTTTACTGCTTAAAAGCTCAGACACAATTGGTCTGAGTAAATATAAAAAGTCCAAAAATATAATAAGCAAAATTTATCCATAGCAGGACTCGAACCTGCGACCTCGCGTTTAATTGTCCAACAACCTTACCATCTCTACTAGACCATCTTTTCTGTGTTAGCTCCTTTTGTTTTATTAATATAGTTTATTTTATTTTTAGCAGTCAGTTTAATGTATAAGTTTAAATACAATTTTAGGTTTTATTAAATTTTAATTAAAGTTTTTATTTAAGATTTATTTATAAGGTTAAAAAAAAATATAAAAAGATAAAAAAAATATTTAAATTACTTTTATAATTTTAAATTAGTTCTCAATTTAGTTTTGTTTAAAAATAAATTTCATTTAAAGTTTTTAGTTTAAACTTAATTATATTTAAATTTAGGTTTAAGTATTAGTTTAAAATTAGTTTACAAGTTTATTTAAATAAGTTTTAAAATAGTTAATTAAATAGTTTTTAATTAGCTTTTAATCAAAAAGTTTTAGTCACCAAAAACAAGTAATCCACGTTAATTTGAGATCAATTCTAGTCGAGTCGAGGAAAACGAACATTAATTATCTAAAAAGAATTTGCAAAAATTTCTTTCATTAGTTTTCATATCAACCTTTCTCTTTGCTATATCCTCAGTTGAGACCGTTCTACCATCTTCAGGTTTTTCTCTTCGTTCCTCTTCAGTAGAACCTTGAATAGCTGTTCTTGCAGCAATGGCAGCTGCAATCTTTTGAGCCTTATTGAATGTGTTTCCATATTCAATAATTTCCCATAGAGTGTAGTCATGGATTTGTAGATATTGCTCAAAGATAAACTTCCATAGCTCAAAATTGTCTGGGTCTAGCATGGGAATCTTGATGTTGTGGTTTCAGGAGGATGAGGAGTTTACTTCTAGGGTAGACATGATATTTTTAGGGTTTTGTGAAAATTAGGGTTTTTGGTAATTTAGGGTTCTTATGTTCTTTAGATCAAAGTTTCTCCACAAGCTCTGATACAACTTGTTGATCCCAAACTTAGATCGATTTAGCTTGTGTAAACGAGATTAAATCAAGTTAAACACGTAGAGAAACTTTGTTGTGTATAAAACAATTCAAGTATTATGCAGAATTAATACTCAAATAAGAACACACAAACAATTGTAAAACAAACTTTCACTTGATTGATTAGAACAAACTTGCTTACAATGAAAGTGT
Organism: Glebionis coronaria; assembly: GCA_025667525.1. Taxonomy (NCBI): domain Eukaryota; kingdom Viridiplantae; phylum Streptophyta; class Magnoliopsida; order Asterales; family Asteraceae; genus Glebionis; species Glebionis coronaria. The sequence goes on from JANFOE010000168.1 coordinate 149,640, forward strand.
TAAACGTATGAAAACTTATATGAAACAAAACCTAAAGGTCTTCTTTTATAGACATAAGAAGCCTTGTACAAGAGTCTACGTATCAGCTATTCTAGGTAAAGATAAATATAGAAAATACATTGTTGATCCTAGCTTTACTAGAAAAAAACTAGAAACATAATACGCGTAGACTATATCTTTCTATCAGTGCTTGACTTCATCCTATCAACGCTTGACATCTTCCTGTCAACGCTTGATCTGTCAACGCTTGTTTTCTTCTTATCAACGCTTGTTTTCTTCTTGTCAGCGTTCAAGTGTACTGGCTACATTTTATTCCCAACACAAACACTTCCAACCTATCCATTATGCTAGCAAGACAATGACGGGGCTCAATTGCATTATACCACTACCGAAAAAGAGCTTTTTAGCTGTAGTGTATGCTTTTGAAATGTTTCGCCCCTATCTTGTCCTTTCCACCACCATTGTGTACACCGATCACTCCGCGTTGAAGTACTTGTTAACTAAACAAGATTCCAAGCCAAGACTTCTTCGTTGGTTTTTACTCCTTCAATAATTCAAAATTGAAATTCGTGATAAAAAGGGAGCAGAAAACCTAGCCGCGGATCATCTTAGTAGAATCGAGGATCCTTATCAAGGGAGCTCCCAAATCAAGAGATTAATGACTCTTTTACCCTTGAGGCCTTGATGTCTATTAACTCCAATCTTAATGAAACCCCATGGTTTGCGGAAATTGCAAACTATTTAGCGGGTGTAATTCTCAAGGAAGGGTTTACGTCCCAGCAAAATAAAAAGTTCTTTAAAGACATTAAGCACTATTTTTGGGACGACCCTTACCTTTTCAAACAATGTGCGGATCTTGTCATTCGTAGGTGTGTTGATGGGCCGACAGCTTTATTAATCCTTGACGCTTGCCATAAAGAACCCACCGGTGGTCACTGTGGTCCTAACTATACCGCGAAGAAAGTGTTCGACTCTGGATTCTATTGGCCCTCCATTTATCATGACGCTCATGAAATGGTTAAACGTTGTGATGCTTGCCAAATACAAGGTAAGATCACACATAAAGATGAGATGCCTCAAAATTTCATACAAGAATGTGAAATCTTTGACGTATGGGGTAATGACTTTATGGGGCCATTTCCATCATCCAAAGGGAACAAGTACATCCTCGTAGCCGTTGACTACGTATCTAAATGGGTTGAAGCAAAGGCTTTACCTACGAACGATGCGAGGGTGGTTGTGAACTTTTTGAAACAACTTTTTGCTCGATTCGGTGCTCCTCGTGCTATCATCAGTGACCGCGGGACTCATTTTTGCAATGATCAATTTGCTCGAGTCATGGCTAAGTATGGTGTCAATCACCGTCTTTCCACCGCTTATCATCCCCAAACAAATGGTCAAGCCGAGATTTCTAACCGTGGATTGAAGAGAATATTAGAGCGTACTGTGGGAGAGCATCGTGCCTCGTGGGCCGATGAGTTAGATGATGCTTTGTGGGCTTTCTGTACCGCATATAAGACGCCAATTGGTTGCACTCTATATCGTCTTGTGTACGGGAAGGCATGCCACCTCCCTATTGAATTGGAGCATAAGGCGTATTGGGCCTTGAAGTGGGCTAATTTTGACATCAACAAAGCCGGTGTAACGAGCTAAATGAACTAAGGAATGAAGCTTACGAGAATTCATTGATCTACAAGGAGAAAACCAAGATCATCCATGATGCAAGGATTTAGAACCAAGAGTTTCACGTTGGTGATCAAGTTTTACTCTTTAACTCTCGGTTGAAGATCTTCTCGGGCAAGCTGAAGAGTCGTTGGTCTGGTCTATTCACCGTCGCCAAAGTCTTCCCTTATGGCACCATTGATCTTTCTCAACCAAATGGGCCTAATTTTAAAGTGAATGGCCAGCGTGTGAAGCTGTACTTTGGTGAGGACATCTCTCATGAGATGATTCCATCCCTCACCACATTTCCCTTGAATTAGTTCTGGGTCGAGTTAGGCTCGTGACTCAGTTATAAAAAACAAGCGCTTCTTGGGAGGCAACCCGTTGATCTATCCTTTACCGTTTTCATAATAAGTGTAGGGGGAGCCCCATAGGTGTTTGTTGTCTTGTTTCTTCTGATGTGCAGGGATTAAAGCTTCAAAGATCCACTTTTGATGACATTTGACGACCGTGATCCCGTGTACCCGTCTTCCCGGTTCTATCCTAAAATGTCGTGATTCAATATTTCATATCTTATATGTTCACATTGAAATCACTATAGTTGTCCTTTCCTTAGCAAGATTTAACCAACGTGCATGATGTCCTAAGTGTAGGGGAGTTTACTCCCACATGCTTAAACATTGAGGACAATGTTTATATTAAGTGTAGGGGGACTTCTATCGAAGTAAGTGGTCTTTTCCATGAATTTGTCCTCATTTTAACCGGAAAATTTGATTTTTCGACATTTTTCAAAATTTTTAATCTATTTTGGCCTAGTAGTATAGTAGTATTTTCATTTGTTATCGTTATTTACTTTCTTTGCTAGAATAAATTTTGAATAAAATAGTTTTAATTTTCAAACGTTGTGAATCTTTTGACTCAACCCGAGTTCACTTATCCAAGTTTACTCTAGCTAGTATCCTTAACGTGTTTAAGTCAAATTTTGCTAGGCTTTTATACAGGGAACTTTAAAACGCGAAAGTCTTCACTCTCACGGTTAAGAACAAGAACTTTTCGCAAGTTCCTATAAATGATCCTAGAAAGTCGTTTATCAAGGGAACTTTAAAATGCGATTTCTAAACTTGAAAGAGTCTAAGAATTTGCAAGATCCTATAGATGACTTGAAATCCCAAAACTTTGATTTAATTGGCTAAGCATCCACGAGTCTCATTCCTTGAGATTTTAAACTGTGGAGAACGAGAGATGATAGAGTCAATTATAAATTTGGTATTCTTTCATGAATTTATGTGAGTTGATTATAAGCTTTTTCTCCCATCGCTTGTTAATACATATATTTGCAATAAATAAGGTTGTACGATTTGAAAAGTTACTTAGCTTCTAGCCCAAGATCGTTTAAAAGTTGCTCGGTATTAATTAGAGTTTATAGCCAAGGCATAACTTATTGAAGCGGGATGCGAAGATTGGCGAGTCCGAAAAGGACCTAACAAGGCATGAGGGCTACATTTTGTTGCTAAAGATCCCAAGTGATGTGAAGAATCATTTAGCAAAAATCAATATGAAGAATCGAGACACACGACGAAAAGCAAAAACTCCCCAAAAGATCATGGAGAAGTCTATCCGAAAAGACCCTAGCAAGGTATGAGGATAAATAGATCCAAGTCCTAAAAGGAGGCGGATCGTTGTATATCAAAATCCAAAATAAAGATTGGAGAAAAATGAAGAAGTCGTGGTCCAAGTAAGAATAATCTCTCAAAAACTTCAAGTGAAGAAATTCTTATTATGAAGAGAAGACCATAATTTCAAGAACGTCTCTCAAGATTCGAAGTATGAAGTCGCTGCCAAATATCGGTCCGAGAAAGGTCTCAAATCGTGAAGCAAGTTATGCCAAGATATGAACTTTAAGAGGTCCCAAGAAGCAGTTTTAAAAGATTTTGCCCTTTAGCTAACTATTGCTTAAATCGCCCCACTTTATTTTCGGCCTAAATAAACTATCGAAATAAGTCAAACAATGGATCCTCGTGATCATTCAAGACAATTATAAAATATAAGAGATACACCTAGGAATAAGGGAGTCTAAGTGAATAATTGGGCCACATGAGTTTGTGTTAGTTTGCTAACTTATAATAACAATGATCTCGTTTATAAGCTTGGTGTGGGGAACGTGAAACTTGAGGATGATAAACATTCATAACAACCAAAACCCCAATGTAAGTCTTTGATTTCTTTACTTGTTTTGTATATATTTTTATCTTTTTAGTAAAGGCCAAGGTGGGTTATTTATGATGAAAAATGTAAACTGTGCTTTGAAATTAATGCATTGCATGAGGGCATTGCAATGGTTAAGTGTAGGGGATTTAATAAGTGTGAAAACACTTATCCTTTTACCACTTATTTCCAATAATAACAAGGCCAAAACGTGTATTTTATGTCGTAAAAGTTGAAATTATGCGTGGTTTGTGTTTTTATTGTGTTTCAGGAAAAAAATATGAAAAGAGGAAGAAAACACGGGCTATCACGGGCTTTTATCGAAGAAAACGAGAAAAGACGAAGTCAAAAGACCAAGAGTGCAAAAGATTGGAAGTCAAAGGGCCTATTTTGAAGATTTATCGAAGATAAGGACCAAAGACGGAAGATTTATATGTCGAAGAACTCAAGTCTATTAAATGAAGAAATTAAAAGACGAGTCGAATTTATTCATCGACAAATCCCGAATCGAAGTCGAAAACGTCGATTTTATTAAACAAACGAGAAGACAAAAAGAAAGGAGAAAGAGCCCACTCACCAACCCACTCACACGGCCTATAAATAAAGACCTCATCACCAAAAATAAAGAAGTCTTTAATTTTTTCTAGTTTTATTTTTTTAGGCCGACACCTACTAAGGGTGTTTGGCACCTTCATTTTCTTTTCTTCCTATTCAAGTCATTTAAGTTTGATCTTTAATTTTGTTTGTTTTGAATCCTAATCTTTAATAAAAGTTTCTTATTAATCTTGTTCTTCTTTTCTTTCTGATTCTAAGTTTTTAAGTTTTGATTTGGTTGATTTTGGTTTTCTAAAATCAAGTGAGTTTTGTGTTTTTATTGATTGTGATTCATGAAAACTTGTTGTTTTGGATGTTTAGAGGTTTGATAAATCTAGTTTGGTTGATTTGGTTGTGTTCTTGAGTTTTTATAGTTTTTATTAAGTGGGTTTTGATTAATCTAGTTTTAATTTCAAGTTTTGTTGATTTGGTTTGATTGATTATTGTTAGTCGATGTTTAATGGTTAGTTTGGTTTAATCTTTGGGTTTAATTTGGTTAGATTTAGGTAAAATTCGTGTTTTTGTTTCCCATGTTTTCGTCACTGTCAATTTTTCCCGAACGAGTCATTTTTCCTAACGAAGGATTTATTCCGAATGAGAAAATTTTTCCCGAACGAGTTTTTAATTTTCTCGAACCAAGTATTTTTACCGAGCCAAGTATTTTTTCCGAACCAAGCATTTTTCCCTAATGAGTTATTTTCCAGAATGAAGCATTTTACCGAATGAACTAATTTTCCCGAACCAACAAAACAATTACCGAACGAAGGTTAAAAAAAACCGAACGAAGGTTACAACAAAAAAATTCCGAACAAAGCAATTTAAAAAAAAAACTTTTCGAATTAGTAATAAGAATTGAGCATTTAGCCTGCTTACTAGTTTTTTAGTTTCCCGCCAATTTTAGGTGGCTGCTTGCTAGCTTGAGCTAGCTGCCTGCTAGCTTTTTTATTTATTTTATTGTTCCGTAATTGTTTGGTTTAATCTGAAAGTTGTTCCGATTTTAATTCTGAAAGTCACATATTTTTAGTTATATATTTCGTCTAATTTTAAAATTAATTTTTTTTCATATGGTTCAAGTTTTATCTTTTATTTAGTATCCGCTTTAGGTTTTGTCTCGTTTAACTTTAAAGTACCCTTTTAGTTTTATTTCCTTCTTTTTCATCAAGTTAATTTTATTTTTGAATCGAAAGTTAATTTCTTCTTTTAGTTTTATTTTTTTAAGCTTTTATTTTTACTCAACGACATTTTCATTTTTATTTTTATTTTAAAATAGATAATCACACACTTTATTTTTCCACCAAGAACGACTGAGTCGCACTTTCAACTGATAATCAATTCGAAAAGACTGGAACAACGAACTTTCATACGAGAAAATCTCTTGTATTAGTAGGCCGTTAAGTTATTATTGCAATTACAATCAAGGCAAATCATATGTAAATTAGATCTCAAAACAATTCATTAATTTTATATGATTTAGTCGATATTAATTTTTCTTGGAAAATATTACCCTTGTTTACAACATACAATCAATATAAAACGTAAGAAAACAAGTAGGTAAAAAAAAAAAAACTAAATCAAATAGCCACATGCATAACAATTTATTCATAGAACATAAAATCTAGGGTTTTATAAACATAAAAAGTCTTCCCTAATTTTAAAACTTTGAATCAAATAAAGCAAATAGCATATAAAATCCCATTGATCCGTGAAAAAACATGCACGTTCATGACGGATCTCCCACATATTCTTAACAATTAAAACACTACGGATCGTAACCATACATGACATAACAATTAATTATGCAAAACATCTAAAGATTTTTACCATGTAATTTTAGGTTTACAAAAAAAACTTATTTTTTATATATAAAAAAATTCGGCAAATTCGATTTTTAAAAACAATAAAAACAAAACCCTAATTTTTGTTAAAACCTAAAAAACAACATGTAATTTTAACTCAAATCACCATTAGTTAAAAAAAAACTTTAGATTTCGATAATTATAACATGTTAAAACGGCTCTCGATGCCACTGATGGTTTATGATGTTCATAACAATTATATAATCATAACAAATATCAAAGCACGTTATAGCGGAAGCGATTTAACAAGATCATTAATAACACAATTATAATTAATCGATAAGGGTTACATACCTTTATCCTAGCATAGATCCACAAGAATACCGACGAATCACCAATTAGGGTTTGTGAAGTATTATACCAAGATATAGTTTAAAGCAAAACTATATTACGCTCTTGTACACACGTAATGCAACGGGCTAACCGTGAGTCTAGCACTTGCAAACCGGAACTTCAACTCTTGTAGAATTTTAGCTAAATCGAAAATCAACGAAAACCCCGTTTGGGTTTGGTCTTGCGATCGCATGAGAGAAAGAAGGGAGGAGGGACAAAAATTATGAGGGAATTAATGTGTTTATATAGGCTAACCAAACTTGTTCTCCAAGTTAAACACAAGAATTAGGAAACAAATTGTTTCCTTTCCCCTCCCCATTTGGCCGCCGGTCGAACCACACCCCAAAGGGTGTTCCGGAACTTTTCCAACTTTCCTTTTTCTCATATAATTCCTTAATGATTATTTAACTTAACTTTTATTTTAATTAACCATTGATTAGTTAAGTTTGGTTTGATTTAATAAATATATAAAATATATTTAATAAATAAAGTTAACCCTTTACGTATTGTGTGCAATCCCGTAATCTCGAGTTCAATCCTATCACACGACTATTAATTTTATGTCCATAAACTCTGAGAAAATTAAAGAGCCCCTGCCCCTCCACGCACGTCTCTTCGAAAAGATTGCGTAAAAGCACCGTTTTACTTGTTACGTATGATACTCGAATGAAAAGTTTTTGCTTGTTACGTATGATACTAAAGCTCTCACAAGTCGGTTAGGAGGCAGCGCGTAAAGGAAAACTCTTGGTAGCTTACAAATACGCGATTAGATTTATTAGTAAGATATTACCAGCCCATGTGTACATGTCTAATAGTAGTATTTGATAGGTAACAACAATTTCCACCACCAGTCCACTAGTATATGAAAATTCATGCAGTTAGCATGGACTCCTATCCAAGTTGAAACTGGTCAATAACTTCGAACACTCAACTAAAGAATTATTCAATTGATTTGGACGGTTGATACGAATATTTTCTGAAACAAATAATATCGCTTTTTATCTTTGGTTTTTGGCATCAAACTCATGTTCACAACTATCATAAAATATACTGTATATAGGAACATTATTGTACTCCGTAACATATAAACTTTTCAGAAATCAAGGAATGAATGAATTGTATAATCCAAATGCAGGATGAATATTGTCAAAGTGAGATCCTAAAAAATCGGTATTTACTCCCATCAAGTTAAATGATCTTTGTAAACGAGTCCTCAACGAAACCGGTCTAACTGAACTATCATCACAGTCGTATCATCAACGGAGCCTCGAGACAGTGAAAGCTCGACTAGTTTCTTGCAAGCCAAAAGGGGCTCTAACTTGTTGCCAACACAAAAAGATCTAATTAAATCAACTGCTTCTTGACTACTAACTTTGTCCCATAACCCGTCAGATGCCATAATCAAGAACTCAAATTCAGGCAGTATTTTGACAACTTTTGTTTCAGGTTCGGCTGTTATCCATTGCTTAAGGCTACGATCGCCAATCCCTCTTGAAACAGCTAGTGATCCGAGCACTCGTGGAACACCACGACTAGTATCAACATATCCACCCTACACACCAAAGCATACAAAATTAGTGATCACAAATCGATAAAAAATCAATAACAATGGTCATATAATTTGAGTCCTCGCTAGAGAAAAATACTTACGAGTGATTCAATTCTAAGCTTTTCGTCTGGTCTTGAGGGGCGGTGGTCAGAAGTGAGAGATGTAGCCATTCCACCAATAATGCTCACAACTGCACGACAGTCACCCGCATTTGATACAACAAGTTTGCTGTCTCGGATAAAGGCTGTCACACAGCTAGATCCACCTTGGTGGTCTTGAGTTAGAAACTGTGAATCTGTGTTCATGTAACCTTGTCTAATTGCTTCTATTATGTTGTTTTCTCCAAAATTATCTACTTCATTCGAGATATTCTTATACAGATTTTCCGCAGCAAATTCAGCTGCTTTTGATCCACCATGGCCGTCAAAAACACCAAAGAATCCCTACAAAACAAGGTTACAAACTATTAGGAAAAAGGAATAATTGCAGATTAATTAACATCTAATGGCAACACATATATATACAAGTCTTCTAATGGTAGTTAACCTAAAATCATGTTACATATATGAGCATTTTGTACCAAAAAGGTTCGAGATTACTAAAGTAAAACATATTTTACTAGTTAGTTTGCTACTTTGCAAGCTGAAACGTATGATAATTCATAGATTTAGCTTCAAGAATGAATGCATGTCACAATCTAGATAATCAACGCAAAGAAAACCGACTCTTGCTCGAGCAAGAGGTGCATGTTTGGACAAGCTTGTTTTTGTTGATACATGATCATTACTACTATTCCAGCATGGTATGTAAAAGACGATGCACATCTACTAAGAATATACGAATACTTTCTATTAGGCTCTATAGTACTTATGCTCCTAATTGAACATTTAAACTACATTAGGTCCTATACAAAGGTAACTAGAGATAACTAAATTTTTCGTCGAAACGACTTCCCTAACCCAGAGCAACAAAAACCAGTTTTATGCAACAATAAAGTTTGGTACCAAGTTAACTAGTCTTTTTGGGTAGTCTCAAGTTTGACACAACTAAAAAATATAAGAAAAACACGCAAAAATATTAGCAGTACCTGTTTTTGTTGCCCATTAGACTTAACAACAGCGCTAAACCGATCTTCCATAACATCTCTTTTCCCTTTCTTACAATAAACCGAATAACCATCTCCGTCCACCTCGACCTCCTTCCAGATGTCCTCCTCCTTCTCCTTAGCCACCATGCCCGAAAATCCACACGTACCAACCGGAATATTCAGCTTAGCAGGTCTTTTTCTCTTAGAAACCGAAGGCGAACTTGAGCAAGAAGTCGCTCCTACACTTGGCACGAGTGGACGGAACGTGAACGTTGGTGGCGAAGAAGATGAACAAGACTCGCTCGATGATTTGCAAGAGAAACTTGATGAGGGGGAGAATACGGGTGAACTTGGTATAGAAACATTGATCATTTTGTCTGGAAAAAGGTTATGTAAGTTAGGGTTTAAAAATATAATCAATAATGCTAAAGTTGTTTTTGTTCAATAAGTTATGTTGTTTGAGGATTTTATGTATGTGTAATGGTATTTATAGGGTTGGCTAACGGTGGTCAAAGTGGGGCCGCGTATTATCCGTGTTGCTTTCTCATCACGGTTTCGTTGTTTTTTAATTGAACCCATAACGGCCTTCCTATGCTATTTCCATATTTTGTTGAGCTTCAATTATTTGGTGAAAGCATTGATGTTTAGTTTGTGTGATTGTGTCTGGAAACCCACAAACAAGTATTTGTTAGAAATATTAAGGTCGTTATAAAAGATTTTAATATTAGTTTTAATATTTTATAAAATTTTAGTCTTTTATGTTGTAATTATTTAATTTTGGTCTTTTTATGAACTAATAAATAAAACATTTTAAAAAACTAATTTTTTATTAATTTTAAAATCATCGACTAAATGGTTTAATTGTAGGTGTGATCTGATTCAAATCCAGAATCAGATTAATTTGTATGTTTAGTAATCTATGTCCTATTGTAATTTGTTATTATGTAATTTTGTTATTATTATGTAATGTTTTTATTATCTAATGAAATGTAATTTTATTGTTAAGAAAATAATGATCGTAGTAGTGATAAAAAGTAGTCTGATGATCGTCGAAGAAAAAAAGTTAAGGTGACAGGTATAATGATGGTCGATCATGTCAACAGTTGTGATAATAAATTCAACTCGTTTGTGGCAGTGAGAGATCCTTGGTTCATAAGATAAAATTCTTTTTACAATGACACAACGCGTTTTGTGATATACTGCAAGTGGGATTCTTTGGAACTAACAATTGAGTATACTCATTTGAGAGTAGTACTTGCTCGGGTGACCTGCCAGGAAGTCTTCACATGAGGTCCACAAAGCAAAGCCATTAGCTTGCATGCAAAACGAATAATATTATGGTCTGAGTAGGCGATATGTTACAAGTGGTATCAAAGTCACTCCTGACCGTTCGGGATGGCAGGCAAACCTCAGGTCTACTGCAAGTGGGGTTCTTTGAAACTAGCAGTTAACCATGGTCATGTGAGAGTAGTACTGGCTTGGGTGACCTTCCGAGAAGTCTGCACATGAGAGCCATAAAGCAAAGTCATGAGCCTGCGCGCAAAGCATACAATATTGTACTCTAAATAAGCGGGATGTTACAACCACAATGACCAGTCTTAAGATAGTATTATTGTTTACAGTCTTAACTTATTGTTATGACTTCTAAAACACCTGTATGTCCTTTTAATGATTAATGATGTTCATTGTTCGGTTAATACTCAAATAAAAAAAAATTGAATCAAATCGAAAGGATTGGATAAAGTTACAACAGATCTGAAATCGCCAAAACATAACCGAACCGAATTAGTTGTCGAGTTGCTTATGATTTTGGATAAATGACAACCGTATCGAAAGAACTGAATCCACATTATATGTATTTTAATAAATATGTATAAAAATCGTTAAGAATCTTTCCTAATGTGAATGTAAAAATATTTACTCTTAGAAAATTTTTATGCTACTAATCTATATAGTTAAACTAATAAATAATTATATTAATATAATTCGGGTTGAAATTTTAGTCCTATTTTTAAACCAGCCACCATTTGCATCGTTTTTAATTTGCTATATCTCGACATTGGACCAGTCATGAGCTTGATATCAAGAATATATTTTTAAATGGTGATCTGACTTAGGAGGTTTATATGAAACAACCTCGTGTTTATGTCATTATTATTCACACACACTTTGTGGGCCTGCTTTAGAAAACCTTTTTGTAGCAAAAAATTCAACCCTCTTTGTTTACGTTTCATCGTGTTCACGATACTATATATCTTATTTTATATGTCAATGATAACATTCTTACCACTTCTTCTCTCGATTTTATCCACGAGGTTAAATGTCTTTCGTCTAATTTACCATGACCAATCTCGTCCCCACTTTTCCACTTACTCAAAATCGTTGCTACGATGTCGTCTTTTGGCTTATTTATCTTTTAGTTGATTTTTACTTGTGAAATCTTTGATCATGTTGATATGAATACTTTCAATTCATGCTATAATCTGGATTATAAAAAGTCTGAACTCGATTCCTTTGGTATTCTAGTTGCATAACCAACGATTTATCACAATATTAAAGGCGCATTACAAATGTGACCTTCAACGTTCACATTTTCATATGTTGTTCGAAAAATGTGCCTTTATATGCATGATCCTTGTAACACCCCATTTTGGAAATGGAATCTTACGCATAATCATGGCGTGTCATCAAAGCATACAAGGATAAATGTCTAAGCATTATTTGACCATAAAAGGGAAATACCGGAATCAAACATCGGTAACCCCAAAGTAGAGCTCATCACACACAAACATAAATACTGTAAAAGGAAAGGACGAAACAATGTCCATTGCAAGCTGAATTAAAGTAAAGGAAATGCATAAAGTAAAGAAAGACAGTAAAGCTTCCAGTCCATATGCACGTACGTTTGAGATCTACGAGCGTCCCTGAGTACCTGCCGTTTTGGGAACATGAAAAGGAAAACGGCTGAGCAAGACGCTCAGTGCACGGATGTACAATATAGCTTGAAATAGGATAAGCATGTAACATATGACAGCGGAAGACTAAGTTCTGAGTAAACTGGTTAAGTATTAAGAAAATTGGTTTTATAGTTTGAAAAGCCTTATGTTTATCTTATGAAAACTGTTTTAACATAAATATACCATAGCCCATATAGGTCATGAAAAGGTCACGTGCATGAATACTTGGAGGGGTGACCTCATCATGCTGATTAGAGGGGATGCCTCTAATTAATATACTGGTTTGGGTAGGAGGGATCAACTCCTTGTGAAGGATGCAAGGCACACACCACATTCACCATGAAATACTGAATAAAACATGTAACTAGGATGCACCCATACGCCCCACATGATATAATAATATGGCCAAAACTGAAAGGGACGCCACGAGCAATCACTCCGCCGTGGGGAAGTCATAACATTGGTGCCTCCAATGTTATGGTTATGGTACCTCCATAACTAGGTGAAACTGGTCATGCTTGTATATGGCTATAGATTATGCTAATTAAACATAAGCAGTTCAAAACAATAAAACAAATACTGGGGAAAACAGTTGGCTGCATACGGGGAAATCCTAATAAGGAAAGAATGTCCATACTGAAAGGACGGGAATCCGTACCTCAAGTCCAGTGAATGAACGGAAGAAAGACTCCTACTTCTGGATCACTAACGCTACATGAATACACACGTGTATAAGTATCGAACTACTGATTACGTACTGGGTTTTATGTCTCATCTTAGCTTACTTGGTATGTTTTAGGTCATGGTTTACTGTTTAAAGCCTTAAACTGTGTTTATCTTGTATTCTGATTAATCTGATTAAGTATTACTGGTATTTCATGTATTATTATACTTACTGTGTAATAATAAGTAACTTTCCAAAAATAGCAGGTTTCCAAAAATAGAAAGTTTCCAAAAATAGAAAGTTTCCAAAAATAGAAAGTTTCCAAAAATAGAAAGTTTCCAAAAATAGAAAGTTTCCAAAAATAGAAAGTTTCCTAAAATAGAATTTACTGCTTAAAATAGATTAGTTTCTAAAAATAGAAAGTTTCCAAAAATAGATCAGCTGCCTTAATTAAATAAGTTTCCATATATAGAAGGTTTCCATGATTAGATTAGCTGCCTGAAATAGATAGATTTCCATATATAGAAGGTTTCCATTATTAGATTAGTTGCCTTATTTAATTAAGTTTCTATAAATAGAAGTTTCCATAATTAGAATTAAGCTGGTTACATAAGCTAACATATAAGTCTAAGTGTTTATAAGCTTATTTCTTAAGTCATATGATATAGTGTATAGTTTAATTATTATTCCATGTATTTAATTAAACTATAGGTTAAGCATTTTAATTAAAGTATAACATGTTTTAATTAAAATGAAATAAATTACTTAGGTTAAAATGTGTATTATTATGTATTAATAACATAACCTAAGTCATGTCTAAATTAATTAATTATAGGCATGTTTTAAATAATTAATTAATTATAACTTATAACATAAAATACTTAGGTTAAATTAATATCATGCTAAATTAATAATTAAAATAACCTAAGTCATGGTTTAATTAATATCTCATGTTATTAATTAATTTATATCCTAAGTTCAAAATTCATAAATTTAACATGTAGCATAAATCATGTTTTAACCAACGAACCATGAATCGGGCATGAACTCGACACCGTACCCCGAGCCAAACTCGGGGTACTTGTGCCCCCTTGCTGCCGTGGGTCCCACATGCACCAACCAAGACAAAAAATGGTCTTGGTGGTGGCGGCTAAAAGCAAACCGAACCCCCCCTCGGGTTGGTTATGCTAGGCGGCCAAAAACAAACACCCTTATATAACAACCTTTGATTTTAATTTACCCCAAAACATGTTGGATCTATGTTTAATTATCATGTTTTAATAAGAATATTAATTACATGTTCATGAAAATAATCAAAGATTTAAAAGAATTAAAAAGAAAGGTTTAGAATGATATACCAATACGTAGCTTGAAAGAGGATGAACAAACACGGTTTATAGCAATGATTTTTTTGTGATCAAGATCAATCAACAACCACCTATGGTGGTCCTTAAGGTGGCGGCACAAAGAGAGACCAAGGAGGAGGAGAGAAAACTTTTTAGGTTAAAATGCTATTTTGCTTGAAATGTAAAAATGAAAAGCATATTTACCATAACCCCCCCTTTCTTGTAAAAGTCAATGGGCTAAGCCTATTTTGGTTATGTGTGCCGTGGGTATGGGGCCCCACATGGGGTACCCGTACCTTTTCTCGTGTCCCGATGTTTCGTGTTCGTTCGTGGTTAAACGTGTTCGTGTTTAAAGTGTTTCTGTTTATTTTATCATGTAGTTTATCGTAATCTTAACGCTCGTAATTATATTATATGTATTTACGTAATTATTTTAGTTCGTGTTTTAAAATGGTGATCATGATTTAATTATGTTCACGTGAAATATCTATTAACTGTTTATCATGAGTTCGTACGTAATCGATACTTATCATGTCATACACGTATGCACTTGCTTGATTATTAGCACATGAATGTGATCAATACTAAATAAGGTAAGTTTTAATCTAGGACGTACGATCTTAAGGGCACTATTCATGATAAAAGCATGCGGGTTTTACAATTCTTCCCTCCTAAAAAGAATAATTCGTCCCTGAATTATAGATAAAGCAAACTGGAAAGAAGTAACATACCCGAACTCAAAATATGAAGTGAGGGTAAGAAGCCCGGATAGACTCCTCTGTTTCCCAAGTGGCTTCCCGCTCGGTATGGTCCCTCCAAAGAATTTTGACGAATGGAATCGTCTTCCTTCTCATGACTCGTTCTTGCCTGTCGAGCATCGTTCGGGTTCCTCTATAAAAGTGAGATCTTCACGTATCTGTTCCAGTGGATACTGAACCATGTGAAGGGGATGATACTTGTACCCTCTGAGTAAGGACACATGGAACACGTTATGCACGTGCGAAAGCTGAGGAGGTAACGCCAATCGGTAAGATACTTCACCGATTCGTTCAATGATATCAAATGGTCCGATGAAACGAGGACTGAGTTTCCCTTTGATCCCGAAGCGTTTAACACCACGTGCCGGCGAAACCTTGAGGAAGACGTGGTCTCCCACATTAAAATGTATGTCCCTACGATGCTTATTGGCGTAACTCTTCTGACGTGACCGTGCTTCCTGCAGCTTTTGCTTAGCTACTTCGATCTTCTCATTGGTCATTTCTATAATTTCTGGTCCTTCGAGTGTTCGCTCTCCCACTTGATCCCAGCAGATTGGAGCGCGACACTTCCTGCCATACAACATTTCGAAAGGAGCACATTTGATACTTGCGTGCCAGCTGTTGTTGTATGCAAACTCGACCAAACAGATGTAATCGTCCCAATCACCTGTCCATTCCAACGCACACGACCTTAACATATCTTCCAATGTCTGAATTGTTCGCTCCGACTGTCCGTCCGTTTGAGGATGAAAGGCCGTACTCAGCTTAAGTTGTGTACCCCAAGCTTTTTGTAGACCTTTCCAGAATCGCGACGTGAAACGAGGATCTCTGTCTGAGACGATGCTGGAGGGAGTACCGTGGAGTCTCATGATCTCCCTTCTGTAAGTATCTGCGAGTTTACTTACCGGATCTTCCTTGCGTATCGGTAAGAAATGAGCTGATTTGGTGAGTCGATCAACAATGACCCAAATAGCATCGTGCTTCTTCTTGGTAGGCGGAAGACCGGTAACAAAATCCATGGTGATTTTGTCCCACTTCCACTCTGGAATATCCAACGGTTGAAGGAGACCGCCCGATCGCTGATGCTCAATCTTAACCTGCTGGCAGGTAAGACATTTGGAGACATAAGTGGCTACATCCTGTTTCATACCACTCCACCAAAAGTGCTGTCTGATGTCATGGTACATTTTTGTCGACCCAGGATGTATAGAAAATGGGGAGTTGTGAGCTTCAACTAACAATGCTTCCTGGAGTTCTTGATTGTCAAGAACACAAAGTCTCGTGCCCTGCCAAACGATACCGTCTGCGTCCATTCTGAATTCTGTCTGTTTCTCCAAATTCTGAATTATCGCCCAAATTTCTCCATCATCCTTCTGCTCTTCCTTGATCCTAGACAGTAACTCGGGTTCTACTCTAAGATTCGCCCAGTATCCGAGCTGCCCACGTACCATGATTTCGATGTCTAGCCGCTCCAAGTCTCTTATGTTTTGTTCCTTGATTTCAAAGCCGTTGATCATTCCGGACTTTCTGCTGAGTGCATCTGCTACTACATTAGCCTTCCCGGGATGATACTGTAGGTTAATATCATAATCCTTCAACAGTTCCAACCATCTCCTTTGTCTCATGTTCAATTCTCGTTGAGTGAAGATATACTTCAAGCTCTTGTGATCCGTGAAAATGTCGCATGATTCTCCGTATAAGTAATGCCTCCATATTTTCAATGCGAACACCACTGCAGCAAGTTCCAGGTCATGCATAGGGTAGTTTTCTTCATAGGGCTTAAGCTGCCGTGAAGCATATGCGATCACTTTCCCATGTTGCATGAGAACACAGCCCAGTCCCTTCCCCGATGCATCGCTATAGATCTGAAATCCACCTGTACCAGATGGGAGAGTAAGAATAGGTGCAGATACTAACTTCTGCTTTAGGTCTTCGAAGCTCTTCTCTCGTTCTTCCGTCCAGACGAATTTCTCTCCTTTTCGCATCAGTTTGGTGAGAGGTAGTGCCAAACGGGAAAAGTTCTCCACGAATCTGCGATAATATCCAGCTAAGCCCAAGAAACTGCGGACTTCTGTCGCTAACGTTGGTCTTGGCCATTTAGTGATAGCCTCAACCTTCGCTGGGTCCATAGTGATCCCTTCTGCTGATACAATGTGACCTAAGAATGCCACTTTGTTTAACCAGAACTCACACTTGGAGAATTTCGCATACAGCTGCTTCTGACGAAGAATCTGTAGTACCGTACGGAGATGGTCTTCGTGTTCCTCCGTGGACTTTGAGAAAATCAGGATGTCATCGATGAATACAATGACAAACTTATCAAGGAATTCGTGGAAGATTCTGTTCATCAGATCCATGAATACTGCTGGAGCATTAGTCAGGCCGAATGGCATGACTACAAACTCATAATGGCCATAGCGGGTACGAAAAGCAGTCTTGGCAATATCCTGCTCTTTAACCCTTAGCTGATGGTAGCCTGACCTTAGATCGATCTTTGAGAAGTGTTTGGCTCCTTGAAGTTGGTCAAACAGATCATCTATACGTGGCAGTGGATATCTATTGCGGATGGTAATCTTATTAAGTTCACGGTAGTCTATGCAAAGTCGCATGCTGCCGTCCTTCTTCTTAACGAACAAGACCGGTGCGCCCCATGGAGATGCGCTTGGTCTAATGAACCCTCGCTCAAGAAGTTCCTGCAGTTGGTCCTTCAGTTCTTTTAGCTCTATGGGAGCCATACGATACGGAGCCTTAGAGATTGGTTCAGCTCCTGGAACAAGGTCGATGTTGAACTCCACTTCTCGTGCAGGTGGTATGCCTGGAAGTTCAGCTGGGAAGACGTCTTGAAATTCCGAAACTACTGGTTGATCCTGAATCGATGGGGATTCAGCATCCATGTCGTGAACCGTAGCTAGATAACCCTCACAGCCATGTGACAGTAATGCACGTGCTTGCAAGGTAGATATGACTTGTACAGACCGTCCGGGTATGAACCCGTTATGAATGTACTCTGGTGCATTAATGTCGCCGAAGATCACCCGATATGAGTGGCAGTCTATGGTAGCATGGTGCTTGGATAGCCAGTCCATGCCGAGAATCATATCGAACTCAATCATGTCTAGGGGAAGTGCATCTACTGCACGAACTTTATCGTCAAACTCTAGAGGAAGACTCTTGTATACATGAGTTATTAATACAGAGTCCCTCAAAGGCGTGGAAATGGTAAGCCTATTTTCTAATGGCAAGAGAAGTGTCCTGATGTTCTTAGCATATGTAGTGGAAATAACTGAATGAGTGGCACCCGTGTCGAAAAGAACACATGCAGCTTGGCCGTACATATACAAAATTCCAGTAATGGTACCTGTAGATTTGCTTGCCTGATCGCGAGATGTCGTGTAGACACGCCCCGTGGTAGGAGGCGGCTTAGTATCAGCATGACCTGAGGTACCCTCCATTTCACCCTTACGGCAATCTCTCATACGATGGCCAGGGAGGCCGCACTTGTAGCACGCGTCGGAATCACGACGACATGGGCCAGGGTGTCTGCGATGGCAAGTACTGCAAAGAGGATGAGTGAATCCTCCAGCAGGAGTCCTTGCTTGCTGAGGGCCTGCTGATGACAAAATGTGTTAAAATAAAGTATATGCACGAGTATAAGACATATGCATCATAAGATGTTCACCAGTGTTAGCTGAACGGTTAGGCTGAGAACCCCTGTGGTTCTGGTCCTTCCCGTTACCGTGGTTCCTGGTAGAGATTAATATAGTGTCAGCATGAGAGATATAACATGAAATCATAAGAAGATGCGCAATTAGTAGGACCTGCTGTTGTTGGAGTGTCCAGCGTTATTACGGTAATTATCATTACCGCTACGCCTTTCCACAACAGAACGGTCGTTAGTGTGACCGTTTCCCTTGTGCTGATGAGGCTGCTGCTGAGTAGCCGGCTGAGACCGGTCCCCAGTTTTCTGCCTGGAAGATACAGTTTAAGAGATGATTATAGTACATATAATGATAGGATGCGGTTTGGTTACCGTTGAATACGAAATGTTTACCTCTTGTCGGGTCTTTCAGCTTCCCCGAACTCATCTCGCTCCTGTAGCATCTCTAGCTTCCTTGCTGCATCGGCCACTTGTGCTACTGTATTGAACGTAGCACACACCAGATTGTTCGCGACCGAGGTGCGAAGTGCCCACCTAAAGTGGTGTGCTTGCTCCTCAGGAGTACCAGCTGCTGCTCCCAGGAAACCAGCTAGGCGAAGAAAGCGCTGCATGAATTCGTTGCTATTCTCGCCCGCTCTCTGACGTATCCCATGGTACTCTCGCTTGAGCTTGTCCTGCTCTGCCTTGGGAAAGAACTGCTCCATCACTCTCTCCTTGAATTGGGCCCATGTCAAACCAGCGACC
The DNA here is from genome assembly GCA_025667525.1 of Glebionis coronaria. Lineage (NCBI taxonomy): Eukaryota > Viridiplantae > Streptophyta > Magnoliopsida > Asterales > Asteraceae > Glebionis > Glebionis coronaria. The sequence continues at coordinate 169,053 of JANFOE010000168.1, forward strand.
CAATCATCACCTCCTTCCGACTGCGTCAAGGCTAGCCACCAGTTGAGTGCATCGCCTTCAAACCGGTAGCATGCCAATCTCGCCTTGAATGCGGGGTCACATCCCATAGCATTGAAAATCTTCTCGATATGAGTCAACCAGCTTTCAGCATCGCTGGGGCTATCAGTCTTTTCAAAAGCTCTAGGACGGAGCTTGTTGAATCTTTCCAGCCACACTGCTAGTGTCACTGGAGGAGGAGGAGGAGGAGGTGCCTGATTCTGCTGCTGCTGATTGTTGGCAGCTTGGACTTCAGCACGGATGTCATTCCTCAGTTGAGGAAGCAAGGCTTGCATGGCAGCCTGAATTGCAGCATTGAGCTGCTCTTGCTCGCGTGTGAGAACCATCTGACAGTATAACATAAAACATATGATTAACAGTTCAAACATAAAATATAAATTATATATATACATGAAAAAAATTTTATACCAAAATTTTCACGAGAAAAATTTTATGCAAGAAAATTTTTGTATGAATGCATGATGCAGTTTTATGAAAACTTTTGATGCTCGAGAGTGAACGCCTCTGGTCAGTTCACTCAAAACAAAAGACATATCGAGGGGACGCCTATGGGTCGGTCCCAAATCTAAAAGTTTCGATAAAACACATGCGACTAAATAGGGCCAGTCCTGTACCAACCATCACTTAGTCAAAAACCCTGTAACAATGACATGTATATGTATGCTTAAAAATGATGAATGCATGAAAACAACTGTCAGTTCTAGGAAGACCGTAGTGACTACCCACTAATCACAGGTCATATTTGAGAGCCTACAGGTCGAAACCTTGGGCTCTGATACCATAATTGTAACACCCCATTTTGGAAATGGAATCTTACGCATAATCATAGCGTGTCATCAAAGCATACAAGGATAAATGTCTAAGCATTATTTGACCATAAAAGGGAAATACCGGAATCAAACATCGGTAACCCCAAAGTAGAGCTCATCACACACAAACATAAATACTGTAAAAGGAAAGGACGAAACAATGTCCATTGCAAGCTGCATTAAAGTAAAGGAAATGCATAAAGTAAAGAAAGACAGTAAAGCTTCCAGTCCATATGCACGTACGTTTGAGATCTACGAGCGTCCCTGAGTACCTGCCGTTTTGGGAACATGAAAAGGAAAACGGCTGAGCAAGACGCTCAGTGCACGGATGTACAATATAGCTTGAAATAGGATAAGCATGTAACATATGACAGCGGAAGACTAAGTTTTGAGTAAACTGGTTAAGTATTAAGAAAACTGGTTTTATAGTTTGAAAAGCCTTATGTTTATCTTATGAAAACTGTTTTAACATAAATATACCATAGCCCATATAGGTCATGAAAAGGTCACGTGCATGAATACTTGGAGGGGTGACCTCATCATGCTGATTAGAGGGGATGCCTCTAATTAATATACTGGTTTGGGTAGGAGGGATCAACTCCTTGTGAAGGATGCAAGGCACACACCACATTCACCATGAAATACTGAATAAAACATGTAACTAGGATGCACCCATACGCCCCACATGATATAATAATATGGCCAAAACTGAAAGGGACGCCACGAGCAATCACTCCGCCGTGGGGAAGTCATAACATTGGTGCCTCCAATGTTATGGTTATGGTACCTCCATAACTAGGTGAAACTGGTCATGCTTGTATATGGCTATAGATTATGCTAATTAAACATAAGCAGTTCAAAACAATAAAACAAATACTGGGGAAAATAGTTGGCTGCATACGGGGAAATCCTAATAAGGAAAGAATGTCCATACTGAAAGGACGGGAATCCGTACCTCAAGTCCAGTGAATGAACGGAAGAAAGACTCCTACTTCTGGATCACTAACGCTACATGAATACACACGTGTATAAGTATCGAACTACTGATTACGTACTGGGTTTTATGTCTCATCTTAGCTTACTTGGTATGTTTTAGGTCATGGTTTACTGTTTAAAGCCTTAAACTGTGTTTATCTTGTATTCTGATTAATCTGATTAAGTATTACTGGTATTTCATGTATTATTATACTTACTGTGTAATAATAAGTAACTTTCCAAAAATAGCAGGTTTCCAAAAATAGAAAGTTTCCAAAAATAGAAAGTTTCCAAAAATAGAAAGTTTCCAAAAATAGAAAGTTTCCAAAAATAGAAAGTTTCCAAAAATAGAAAGTTTCCAAAAATAGAAAGTTACCAAAAATAGAAATTTTCAAAAATAGAAAGTTTCCAAAAATAGAAAGTTTCCAAAAATAGAAAGTTTCCTAAAATAGAATTTACTGCTTAAAATAGATTAGTTTCTAAAAATAGAAAGTTTCCAAAAATAGATCAGCTGCCTTAATTAAATAAGTTTCCATATATAGAAGGTTTCCATGATTAGATTAGCTGCCTGAAATAGATAGATTTCCATATATAGAAGGTTTCCATTATTAGATTAGTTGCCTTATTTAATTAAGTTTCTATAAATAGAAGTTTCCATAATTAGAATTAAGCTGGTTACATAAGCTAACATATAAGTCTAAGTGTTTATAAGCTTATTTCTTAAGTCATATGATATAGTGTATAGTTTAATTATTATTCCATGTATTTAATTAAACTATAGGTTAAGCATTTTAATTAAAGTATAACATGTTTTAATTAAAATGAAATAAATTACTTAGGTTAAAATGTGTATTATTATGTATTAATAACATAACCTAAGTCATGTCTAAATTAATTAATTATAGGCATGTTTTAAATAATTAATTAATTATAACTTATAACATAAAATACTTAGGTTAAATTAATATCATGCTAAATTAATAATTAAAATAACCTAAGTCATGGTTTAATTAATATCTCATGTTATTAATTAATTTATATCCTAAGTTCAAAATTTATAAATTTAACATGTAGCATAAATCATGTTTTAACCAACGAACCATGAATCGGGCATGAACTCGACACCGTACCCCGAGCCAAACTCGGGGTACTTGTGCCCCCTTGCTGCCGTGGGTCCCACATGCACCAACCAAGACCAAAAATGGTCTTGGTGGTGGCGGCTAAAAGCAAACCGAACCCCCCCTCGGGTTGGTTATGCTAGGCGGCCAAAAACAAACAACCTTATATAAAAACCTTTGATTTTAATTTACCCCAAAACATGTTGGATCTATGTTTAATTATCATGTTTTAATAAGAATATTAATAACATGTTCATGAAAATAATCAAAGATTTAAAAGAATTAAAAAGAAAGGTTTAGAATGATATACCAATACGTAGCTTGAAAGAGGATGAACAAACACGGTTTATAGCAATGATTTTTTTGTGATCAAGATCAATCAACAACCACCTATGGTGGTCCTTAAGGTGGCGGCACAAAGAGAGACCAAGGAGGAGGAGAGAAAACTTTTTAGGTTAAAATGCTATTTTGCTTGAAATGTAAAAATGAAAAGCATATTTACTATAACCCCCCCTTTCTTGTAAAAGTCAATGGGCTAAGCCCATTTTGGTTATGTGTGCCGTGGGTATGGGGCCCCACATGGGGTACCCGTACCTTTTCTCGTGTCCCGATGTTTCGTGTTCGTTCGTGGTTAAACGTGTTCGTGTTTAAAGTGTTTCTGTTTATTTTATCATGTAGTTTATCGTAATCTTAACGCTCGTAATTATATTTTATGTATTTACGTAATTATTTTAGTTCGTGTTTTAAAATGGTGATCATGATTTAATTATGTTCACGTGAAATATCTATTAACTGTTTATCATGAGTTCGTACGTAATCGATACTTATCATGTCATACACGTATGCACTTGCTTGATTATTAGCACATGAATGTGATCAATACTAAATAAGGTAAGTTTTAATCTAGGACGTACGATCTTAAGGGCACTATTCATGGTAAAAGCATGCGGGTTTTACAATCCTTGTGAACCTCACATGAATATCTTAAAACAAAATATGTGTTAACTACAAGGCACCTTCTCTCATGGTCTCTTTGTTCGTCCCTTATTTATTGATCGTTGTATCTCTTACTCTGATGCAAATTGGGTATGTTGTAATCAAACTCAGAGGCCTACCTTTCGATTTTGTATCTATCAAAAATATTATATCTTGGTAAGCCAAGAGTCAACATGTTGTTTCTCGTTTTGGTGTTGAAGCTCCATACAAGGACGTTGCCACTGTTGCCGCTGAAACAACTTGGTTTTGGAATCTACTTCGATAGTTACATTGTCCTCAATCCCGTTTTATCGTTGTATTTTGTGCAATGTTAGTCTCGTTTATTTAGTTTCTCATTTTGTACAACACCAAAGAACTAAGCACGTAGAAATAAATTTACATATTGTTAGTCAATGCATTGCTTTTTCCACGTTCGTGTATTACATGTACCATTAGAGAATCAATCTGCATATAGTTATACTACTATCCTCCTAGTTAATAGTGGATTTTTGGTTTTCTGTGTGCATTCAGGTTCTTCCATCTCGAACTAAGTAAGCCCATTAATAAGAATATATCTTTATGATAGTCTTTACTTTATTAAATACGGAGATGTAATTATTATTGGAGTTAATTACATAAATGGTCCATGCTATTGACACACAATTGCACCTTGGTCCTAAAACACATTTAATTACACCAAGAGTCTTTGTAGTTGGACAACTTGGGTTGACCTGTCCTTTGACCAATTGCCCATCCAATTGCAAGTTCACGATAGGGGCATTTTAATCCATTCACCTACAAGTATAAGTTAGGGACCATATTTACAACCGATTCTTTTCAGTATAACTGTTTCTCGCCAACCACAAAACCATAATTTGTGTTTTCGCCTTCTTTTTATCTCTAAACATCATCGCATAGTCACAGGAAATATCATCTTACTTGCGTTTTATGTTCCAAATAGGTCATACCCAAACACGATACAATCGTGTTTTAGATCACGATCTAGGTAGCTATGTTTCACATTCCAAAATAGAAGCAGTTTAAAAGTTTCAGATTCACGTAAAAGGGTACATCTGTGAAAATGAGATGTGGTGGGAAGAAGATAATAAGATGAGAGATAACCTTGGAGTATTAAACGATATATGTCACACCCCCAACTTATCAGAGTAATACAACACAATGGGGTGCGACGGTCATGACTATCACAAGAAATAGATACAAAGAACAACTATTTAAAAGCCGTTTTAATTTAATTAAAACGATAAAACTTGTTTCGGAAGCGAATTACACAAGATCATAATAAAACATCGTTTCAAAAGATTTTAACATTGATCCAAATATCCATACGCTAGTCACGACCATTTTTATTAAAAATCTCCCACGCATAACCACGTCACTCCTCCGTCTTGATACCTGAGAAAAACATTGCTAAAGGGTCAACACAAAGGCTGGTGAGTTCATAGGTTTAAGTTTAAATAGTGTGATGAACCATAAAATTTTCAAGGCAACCGACATATAATCTTATAACAAATACAAGATTATAATCAAAAGTATACGTTTTAATCACCTACGTCTAAGCCCGTGACACCGAAGCGTTAACCTCAACCAACAAGATATAATAAGAGCCCGAGCAAATGCCTATCCCGAAGCATTTGTAAATCCTCAAATGTAAGTGTATCTAACTTTGGCCACACAACCAAATTAGATAGGGAGGTTAATCCCGATAGATCTATCCATAACATTTGCGCTTACACAAAGTAATTAACGGTTCACGATAGTGGGCTAAAGCATCTAGGGATATCGCTACTTAGACATCATGTAGGCAAACGTATCAAGTTTTAGCACTTATTTTCATCCGTTTAAAACAAGCAATGTTCTCACCCCAAAAGTATATAAAACAAGTAAAAAGTGGGGCTATGAAACTCACCTTGATGAAGTAGTGAATATGATCAATAAGGGTAGCACGAAAAATCAAAGCACGCAAAACGATGCGCAAATGATCTACTCGTAACCTAAGTAAAATACAAGTACTTAGGATAAATACAAGAAATAATGACGTACAATGCACTTGGTTGATAATATATACTTGCTCTTTGTTTATAAAATGTTTTCATACATTTTTCATGTTCAAATATTTTAGTCACGGGGTCAACTTTGGGTCTTAATAACTCGTTAAATAATAGTCAGAAAAATAAACGAGTTCTCATTATGAAAACTAGACCACGAGCTCTTCGATATTTGATAAATATTGCATTTTTATGAAGTCTATAAGTCTAGTAAATAATTATGCAAAGTAGTTCACTCGTTAACCAAAAATATACAAGTAAGGTTTAATAATATATAAGTATCAATCAACCATATTTGGAAATTCATTGCGGGTTCATTACTTAACTTTAAGACAAACGGAAAATTGTTTTGGAAACTAGGCCGTGTCACCTCTAACAAGCTATTTTTATATCTTTGGGCGAAGGTCATTTGGTCGATTAAATATAGGCGCAAAGTAGTGTGTTCGGGCATTATATTAACTTGTATTTACTCTTGAAATTTGATAATTGGCAAAGGTTTTGGGGTTTGTTTATGCCTTACGCTGTATCACAGGCATCACCCAACATTGTTCCTTTTATATTGCCTTTTGCACTTATTCTTTTAGCTTTACAAGCATACATGGCAACATATACACACACATAACCAATGTACAACCTTTTATCTAGTAAGTCAAGGACAAAAATAAAGTCTACTAGGCTTGTTGTTAGTTCACAGGGTACCTAAAGGAGAAAGAGGGTTCCCTTTCATTTTGGGATGTCCTTCATACATACATACATACATAAGCACACATATACCTATCTTTTTATTTAATAACTGGGAAACATACTTTGGTGGTTGTTGGGTCTACTGCCTTCGCAAGTAACATCAAAGAAAAGTGGTCCATTTTTGTTTTCCCTATCTTTGCACATTATACATACATCATGCTATATTTGGTAAAGGTGACAAAAGTATTTTGTTGATGTACCCACTGTTTGTTCACAGGCCTAGACCAAAGGAGTGGTCATGTTTGCTTTTATTTACAGGCTTCTCATACATGGAGGTACATATCATGGAAATTATACAAACACATTTCATACATAGCAAAGTGAGGCTAGTACTAGTTTTGTTCATACATATGCAACCATACCAAACAGAAGTCATCACTTTGCCTTCTTTTGAATCACTGTCCCAAGCAGGTAGTATTACAACATCAAGGGTCCTACTTGCTTATGCTATTATTATAAAGCCATGTTTTCAAAGAGTACACACAACTTATTACACACACAGTACGTACAGTAAAAAAAAGAAGTGTTGCATGTTGTTACTGTTTTCGCAAGGTACAAAGGGGAAAGGTGGTCACACCTTTTACTCATTTTAGCTTCCCATACATAAGAATATATATTTAGAATATCTTGGTCCTCTCCATATCTCACACATACATGTTTTTATAGACACTCAACAAGAAATCAAAACGACACGCAGGTGGTTCATGCAGTTTAGATCATACGCGCACACACACACACACAGGTTCAACATACGTTGGAAGCACATCATTAAACACATACACCCATGCACACTAATAGTTTACTTGTGTTTACTTCTTGGTTCCATTCACATGAAATCTCACTGTATTCATTTAGTAGCTAAAGAGACTTGTTTTCTTGTTGTCGATACACAGACCACTTAGGAACCCCAAGTAACCCATTGTTGATTCTTGTTTTTTGGCTCACACTAAATCCCATAACTTCACATTTGTTTACTTATGTTAAGTTATCATAGTTTGCTTTCTTTGAAAAAAAAAACTCATTAGCAAGTATGCACACCCTTAGTAGTATGTTACTTGAATCACCACAATTAAGTATTGGTTTTATTACGTAGGTCTTAGTAGTGTGTTCACAACCCTAGTCCTTGTAAGGAGTAGACAAGGCATTAAACTCATACAAATCAACCAACTTCACATATAATCATACACGAAATCATATTAGTTCATCATATACTCATGCTTGTTTCATAACATAGAACCCTACAAAATCATGCATAGAATCACACGTTTGGTCTAGTTAGTTTGTTAATGGGTCTCGGTCACTAAGAACACCCAACCCGTGTTCTCTCTATGACATGTTTGGTTTTAAGATATGACTTAGTTCATTATGTAAACACCCATCAAAACATAACACATGACTAGTTCATATTATTTAATGTATGTTCTTGGTTTCAAAATTTTGAGCAAGTGTATTATCAACCAAAGTGAGGTTTAGAACAAAGACAAAATGACTTACAAAGAGTCCTAAGTTATTTGATGGAGACAAGATCAAGAACTAGAGAATCAAACACCAAGCATGTACTCGCGTTCTAACAATCTTAGTGTTCTTAGCTTGCTTCAAAGATTAACCCAAATGTTGTTGTTTACTTGCTGTCATGAGCTCACCTCAGGAAAGTTGGAAGTTTTTATTAAGGAATTTGAGTTTTGAGTATGGGAGTTTAAGTGAGAATCGAGTTGGTATTTATAGGGAAGTATAGTAGTAAGTAGATCTTTAAAACTTAGTTAGGGTTTCTAAGTATCATGGTTGGTTTATAACTAGAATGGAACTAACAAGTACCTTGTACAACCCTTGAAGGAAGAGATAATTAGCTTGGGGACTCGGTTATGGCAGAAAAAGAGGGAAATGTTGAGTACATTCATTTACCCTATTAATGGTGAGGTGTATGTACAATTTGAATTCAAAGAAACCATGGGATGAAGTGATATTCGTTGGGTAATAGAGAAAAAATAGGGGACAAGGGTACAAGCTCTTTATGGGGTTGGTGATGTACACAATTTGTACATTTGGTAGATCTGAAAAATAAGAGAGGAAAGAAACGTGGGTTTAATATCAAGTGGGGGGACCGGTTTCTTGTTTTGTTTGTATATAATTTGTGCAAGTGTAAAAGTAAAGTTTAAAGGTCTATGTGTATCATTGAGTTTACATAAAACTAAAGTAGTAGTAGTTTTAATTAATTTAATTTGAGACAAAAATGGGTAACTTCTAAGTGTGTTTTAAACATACTGGGTGAATAACTTAATTTACGTAGCGAACTTAATAAATTAAATTGCGTTGATATAATTCAATGTCGATTCTCAAAATAAAAATTCCTAGTACGTATCGTACTTGAAAAGTATTCATGATTGTCATTCATAAAAATTTTAAATTCGTACATAGTTACGCTTAATCAATCGGGAATATCAATAGACACACAAGTCTAACCCGAACTATAGCGTTTCACATAAATAAAATAGATTCAAAATTCACGTGTGTGACATTCGTAATCCCTTAAATTGAGTTTTGTCCTCAAAAATAGCACGCTGATGTCGTTCTCAAAACAAGAGGTCAATTAAATTTTTATCTCCCTTTCATGGTGTTCAATGCGTCTGATTTTCTTTAGTTTATTTCTAAGATTAAAGTTACTATAATCTTGTTAGGATTAAAACGAACGAAAATTTCTTCTGAATTATACATGGTTATATAACGTTCCCTAAGTCTATTCTTGTATGTCAAATTTTTCTCGACGACGTTGGTTTTGTTTAGTGAGTTTTCTCATTATTACTTTCGCGTCGTCTCGCGTATTACTTCCACTTTAAAGTGTCGCGTATTGTCATTTTTATCCGCCTAGATGACTATACATCGCACATTTGAATATCGTTCCACATAGTTTAATTAATCTCGTTCACATTAACCGCCTACTTGGTAGTTATAAGTAGCGTACGTGTCAAGGTTTCTTGAATCGGTTTCTCAAAAATCCAGAACAATTTAGCGTCCTAACACATGGTGGTCACGACATTCCTTCCTTATATGTGACATTAGATAATTTCATTAATTAATCAATTTAGTTTGCGTTCTTCCTCGTTTATCTTCATGGAGAGGAAAAAGGGTACACATTTTATAATATGTTTAAATCATAGTTCGTTCGGATTCCTTCTATGAAGAAAATATATCATATTTTTTTAAGCCTATGAGTATGGTGTGATGCTCAAACAAAAATAGATCTTTGCCCGAGTAGTTTCGGTATCCCAGTTATGCATAAAAGCATGCTTATCTTGACCCAATTGTTCTTTAACATGGATTATGTTACGCGAGTTCTGAATATCCGTTAAATTTGGGTTTTACTCCAATGACGTTTCGTTCTTCGATTTTCTAACTCTAATCTATTTGAGTCTAATTGCCGCCAAAAACAATTGGCGCTCTTAGTATTTGCGTGTCATATACGCTCTTGTATGAAATAGTGGCGAAGAAAATAATTATACTAGGTTTACTCGTATTGCGTACTCGACACTTTTACTTAAGACGGTATAAAAATGTTCGACGTTCATAGCACATAATAAATTTTTCTTTGGCGAATAGGGCAACTTGAATATATTTTACTAGTACAAATATATTTCACTTTTAAGATGACTACTATGAGCATACTCGCGTTCGACCACGATCGTACGTAGTTGATCAGGCTACGTACGTCTCGGGACCAACGGTTGCATCCTCCTTTTCATCATAATTTGACTCTTTGAGGTTGTAATTATATATTGGTAGTCCATAGTGCATTTTGTTCGTTACCATTATTCATTTTCATAACCAACAAGTTATTTCATAGTGCATTTCATTTTTTTTACCAACGCTCAGTTTTCACAATCGACAAAATAATTCCCATAATTATGCGTACTAGTTCTCGTCAAGTTTATCAATATTTTTTTGTTCTCCACATTGAGTTGGTCGTCAAACCAAGTACCAAAACTTTACATGGTAGTTCTTACCAAAAATATTTCGCTATTAGTTGAGGCGTTTGATTAATAATACCTTTACTAATCTTCTAACTTACATTATTACGATTGTTATTATTCCCACTAATAAGTGTTTCTGGTGGTGATTTCTTATAGTAAAAAAAATTGATATTTTCTAAAGAATAATTTACAAAAATCCTTCAGTGAGAAATTACATTTTTTTTATAGGTAAAGAAAATATTGTAGAAGAAAGTTATTTCTTAAGCAAAATTTTTGGTGGATGAATTAATCTCTAACACATGAAAAATAAAAAATAAAATTTTCCCGTTGGTTAAACAAAAGAGGCTTCAAGATAAAACAACACAATTTAATTGAAGACTTGGAGTACGGTTACATAATTAAGTTTTATTGGTGGTAACATCGACGGACGTCGAGTCACTTTATTTGCATAAAAGTAAAATAGTTCATAATACATAAATGTTCACGCTCTATCCATCACGAGGGTAGAAACCCTTGGGTTGATACTTGGAGATTGTCGGCGCATATTTCTTGAAAGACATTCGGTGTGAAACGTTGGTGGGGTATTGGACGCTCTTTGCCCCCGAGCTTCCTTCTTGGGCGATTTCGAGTATTTCTTGTCTTAAACGGCATTCCTCCATGTAGCGTTCCTTCATATTCTTTTCATGGGACTTTACCACTCGACAATCACCCTCCAAGTGCCCAAATTCATCACAAAGCATGCGATGGTTCGCGCAACTACCTTTGTGGTGGTAGTCACACTTGCGGCAATATGGAAGGTTGCCGAGATACTTCTTGTTCAAGATCGGAGTTGGTTTGGGAACATCCTCCAGGAAATTTGTCCTTGCACAACAAGTAGGGGGTGGTAAGGTTTTTCCTTGGTGGACACGTGGCGTTTTCCACGAGTGATTCTTTGGTTTAGTCATAGGGTGAGGGTTAAACCTTCCGGCACCTTGCTTCATGTTGTTAAACCTTGAGTGGTTCTTCAACATATCGCATCTCCTCTCATAAGGCCCTTTTCTTCTACTAACGGAATGGTTTACCTTAGTTTTTGAAAGGGTCCTTTGAGGTCCAAAAGTGTTAACCGGAGTAACACTTGTTTCCTTAGATTTTTCATAAACACTAGGATCCATGGTTCGGTCAACCGTACGGATACTAGCTTCAAACGCATCAACGGCCCTAATGGCATTTTGGTATTGACGAGTGATGACCTCTTTGAGGTCCTTGCGACCTTGTTCCATCATTTTAATTTTTCTGTGTACCATTAACGAACAAACCATGTATATTTTTGTTAGTTCTTTCATCGTTATCAATTCTTTAAGTTGTTCAAATTTGATCGAGCTTTTCTCATATTTATTGTAATACAATTATCAAGGGATCATATCAGAAATATTCGTACATTTCATTCTTGAATTATGTTCCATACGTAGTTTTGGATCTTAGAGTACAAAATTCCCATTCAACTAATAAATGACTTCTTTTAGTCTTGACAAAACGTCATAAATTTATTACAAAACATCATACTTTTATTAGAAAGGCGAGAAAATCCTAAAGACTTAGATGGTGTAGGATTTCTTGAATCTGAGCATGATCCACAGCTTGCCTGGCCTCGGTATCATTGTTCCTCATTTGTAAGATTGTGATCTCGGACTCAGCAGCCTCAAGAGACTCTCGTAACCCGGCTATCACTAAGTCCTTGTCCTCATCTTGCGCGGTAAGGAAATCCACATCGCCCTCTACATCCTCCAGACGCCCTATCAGGTGTTCTGCATCGAATCCGAGTGCTTCTGAAGTAGGTTCGTCTTCTGGGGAATAAGAAACATTAAGTGGTGGTGATGAAGAACGGTTTCTTTTTCTAGAAGTTTCAGGCATGAAGGTATAGGAGTGGAGATTGGCATAGTGGTAGTAGTAGAAATATTTGGGACGATGAAAGGAAATCCCGTAGTGACATTTGGCATCATGACTGGCGAATCTTGCTCATCATCCAAATTTATTGTGATTACGCTCCGGATGGGGGTAATATCCTTGTCGGATTCGGATTGCAAAATGACAAACGGAATTAGAGGCATCTTTCCTTTTTCGCATGTCACCAAATGTAAAACGACGATTGTTAGATAGGTAAGAGTAGAGTATTTTTCTAAAGTTCTAAAAATAGAGGTGAGTAGTATGATGCTTCGTATTTTTCTTTTATTTAGAGTAAGTTCTCGTACATCGATCCATAAGTCTACTTAAATGTCCAAGTAGTCCTTACATGGAAAACAATAAGTGAATCGTGGAATGTTAAAGTCCTCTAACATGCTCGTCCACATACTTATTATTTGAACTTTCTCTTAGTAGTGATTATGCACAGATGGATAAATACAATTATCCTTGATCAATTCTTTCATCAATTTAGGTCTATTACGACGTTTATTTTTGTGCAATTTCCTCTAGTTAAACGTCTATCAACTCGGATGAGTAAGTATGTTTTTGAGGTTTAGTCGGCTTACGGCTATTACGTAGCCCGTACTAGTTCTTGTTCATTCATAAGTTTTTTCTTAACTTAGTATTGCTAGTTCGTAAACTTTCGACAATTTTTACACCTTGAAAAATGGTTAATTTGATTTAAACGAGTCGAGTACTAAAATTTTATCACAAAAATTCCATCACAAGAATTGTTCCATATGTTTTTAATCCGTAATCGTTCAAAATGTTCGATTCGAGCAATTTCTAAATTTTATTACAAGAATTTCTCTGATTGTGGAATATGTTCCGTTATACCTTATATGTTTCGTTTATCTTGCTCTCGTCTAGCGTTTTCCTCGCAATCTTATATAAACTTTACAGTCATTGTTGTATATTTATACCTTGTATTTAAGATCTCAATATACGCCCACATTTCGCATCTGGGGTTCTCAAATATCGTGCAACGCGATAATCCCTTTGATGTAGAAATTGGCATAATTGTTTAACCAAGGGTAAACCCTTTAATTTATATCTATATCGTAACTTCGAAATTGATAATAAAGTCATGATAACTTAGTCGCAACCAATGGACAAATAAAAACTTTGATTCGTCTTTGCGTAATTTATTTCCAATAAAAATTTTATTCGATAACCATTTAACTTACGCGTCAGCGTATTTATGGATAGTTCATATATCGCGAAATTTATTCGTTCTTTGAATTGTAGTACTCTTTGGAGCATTACAAGAGTAATACTTGTAATAAGTGTTTTATCGTCATATGTCATCTTAAATAGTGACGTCGTAGTCGTTCCTCAGTCGTGCTCAAAATAACAATTTGATATGATAACTTACGCATTCAATTTCAATTTCAAAACCGGTAATTAATGTAGGTCACTTTTCCTCAATCGAGTCTATTATAAATGTTTAGTGGAGTAACAATTTACCGAAGCCAATAAATAGTTGCTCCTCTCGACATTTATAATAGCATCGCTTGATTCAAGTATTACTACAAATTAACATACTACCAAACACATGGTAAGTAGATATACTTGTATAGTTTTCGTTCTAGGAATCATGGCGATATTTTTAATTCGGCGTACAGTGATATGAAACACAAAACTTTTCGATAGTCGATAATAGTCTCGCAGACTATATAAATATGTTGAGCATAAGTATGCGTACGTTTAATCTCAAAGATATATATATATATATATATATATATATATATATATATATATATATATATATATATATATATATATATATATATATATATATATATATATATATATATATATATATATATATATATATGGCACAAACCATTCAAATAAAAATGGCACAAACCATTTAAATAAAGATGGCACAAACCATTCAAACGAATATGACACAAACCATTTGCGTATCGTAACAATCCATACAAGGATGTTAGGCATTTTATTTCAACTTAAAAAAAATCGTTTTATTACATGTCCCTATGGGTATCACTCAACATAGGAAGGGGATACCTAATTCTAATAACACGTAGCAATCAAATTCAAAACTTCGCGTTGCAAAAATCATAGACTATCTCAAGTCACAACTTACTTGCATCGAAGACGTGGAGTGAAGTGGTTCTAGGAGATTTTTGAGAGACAGTTATAGTCTAGAATTATTTTTCCGATAAATAAATTTTTGACTCACGTTTATAAAAATCATTTTGCAAAATAACCTAGTTCTCTATAAATACAGCTCTGATACCAATCTGTCACACCCCCAATTTATCAGAGTAATACAACACAATGGGGTGCGACGGTCATGACTATCACAAGACATAGATACAAAGAACAACTATTTAAAAGACGTTTTAATTTAATTAAAACCATAAAACTTGTTTCAGAAGCGAATTACACAAGATCATAATAAAACATCGTTTTAAAAGACTTTAACATTGATCCAAATATCCATACGCTAATCACGACCATTTTTATTAAAAATCTCCCACGCATAACCACGTCACTCCTCCGTCTTGATACCTGAGAAAAACATTGCTAAAGCGTCAACACAAAGGCTGGTGAGTTCATAGGTTTAAGTTTAAATAGTGTGATGAACCATAAAATTTTCAAGGCAACCGGCATATAATCTTATAACAAATACAAGATTATAATCAAAAGTATACGTTTTAATCACCTACGTCTAAGCTCGTGACACCGAAGCGTTAACCTCAACCAACAAGATATAATAAGAGCCCGAGCAAATGCCTATCCCGAAGCATTTGTAAATCCTCAAATGTAAGTGTATCTAACTTTAGCCACACAACCAAATTAGATAGGGAGGTTAATCCCGATAGATCTATCCATAACATTCGCGCTTACACAAAGTAATTAACGGTTCACGATAGTGGGCTAAAGCATCTAGGGATATCGCTACTTAGACGTCATGTAGGCAAACATATCAAGTTTTAGCACTTATGTTCATCCGTTTAAAACAAGCAATGTTCTCACCCCAAAAGTATATAAAACAATAAAAAGTGGGGCTATGAAACTCACCTTGATGAAGTAGTGAATATGATCAATAAGGGTAGCACGAAAAATCAAAGCACGCAAAACGATACGCAAATGATCTACTCGTAACCTAAGTAAAATACAAGTACTTAGGATAAATACAAGAAATAATGACGTACAATGCACTTGGTTGATAATATATACTTGCTCTTGGTTTATAAAATGTTTTCATACAATTTTCATGTTCAAATATTTTAGTCACGGGGTCAAGTTTGGGTCTTGATAACTCGTTAAATAATAGTCAGAAAAATAAACGAGTTCTCATTATAAAAACTAGACCACGAGCTCTTCGATATTTGATAAATATTGTATTTTTGTGAAGTCTATAAGTCTAGTAAATAATTATGCAAAGTAGTTCACTCGTTAACCAAAAATATACAAGTAAGGTTTAATAATATATAAGTATCCATCGACCATCTTTGGAAATTCATTGCGGGTTCGTTACTTAACTTTAAGACAAACAGAAAATTATTTTGGAAACTAGGCCGTGTCACCTTTAATAAGCTATTTTTATATCTTTAGGCGAAGGTCATTTGGTCGATTAAATATAGGCGCAAAGTAGTGTGTTCGGGCATTATATTAACTTGTATTTACTATTGAAATTTGATAATTGGCAAAGGTTTTGGGGTTTGTTTTCTGCCTTACGCTGTATCACAGGCATCACCCAACATTGTTCCTTTTATATTGCCTTTTGCACTTATTCTTTTAGCTTTACAAGCATACATGGCAACATATACACACACATAACCAATGTACAACCTTTTATCTAGTAAGTCAAGGACAAAAATAAAGTCTACTAGGCTTGTTGTTAGTTCACAGGGTACCTAAAGGAGAAAGAGTGGTCCCTTTCATTTTGGGATGTCCTTCATACATACATACATACATAAGCACACATATACCTATCTTTTTATTTAATAACTGGGAAACATACTTTGGTAGTTGTTGGGTCTACTGCCTTCGCAAGTAACATCAAAGAAAAGTGGTCCATTTTTGTTTTCCCTATCTTTGCACATTATACATACATCATGCTATATTTGGTAAAGGTGACAAAAGTATTTTGTTGATGTACCCACTGTTTGTTCACAGGCCTAGACCAAAGGAGGGGTCATGTTTGCTTTTATTTACATGCTTCTCATACATGGAGGTACATATCATGGCAATTATACAAACACATTTCATACATAGCAAAGTGAGGCTAGTACTAGTTCTGTTCTTACATATGCAACCATACCAAACAGAAGTCATCACTTTGCCTTCTTTTGAATCACTGTCCCAAGCAGGTAGTATTACAACATCAAGGGTCCTACTTGATTATGCTATTATTATAAAGCCTTGTTTTCAAAGAGTACACACAACTTATTACACACACAGTACGTACAGTAAAAAAATAAAAGAAGTGTTGCATGTTGTTACTGTTTTTGCAAGGTACAAAGGGGAAAGGTGGTCACACCTTTTACTCATTTTAGCTTCCCATACATAAGTATATATATTTAGATTATCTTGGTCCTCTCCATATCTCACACATACATGTTTTTATAGACACTCAACAAGAAATCAAAACGACACGCAGGTGGTTCATGCAGTTTAGATCATACGCACACACACAGGTTCAACATACGTTGGAAGTACATCATTAAACACATACACCCATGCACACTAATAGTTTACTTGTGTTTACTTCTTGGTTCCATTCACATGAAATCTCAATGTATTCATTTAGTAGCTAAAGAGACTTGTTTTCTTGTTGTCGATACACATACCACTTAGGAACCCCAAGTAACCCATTGTTGATTCTTGTTTGTTGGCTTACACTAAATCCCATAACTTCACATTTGTTTACTTATGTTAAGTTATCATAGTTTGCTTTCTTTGAAAAAAAAACTTGTTAGCAAGTATGCACACCCTTAGTAGTATGTTACTTGAATCACCACAATTAAGTATTGGTTTTATTACATAGGTCTTAGTAGTGTGTGCACAACCCTAGTCCTTGTAAGGAGTCGACAAGGCATTAAACTCATACAAATCAACCAACTTCACATATATAAAACCCTACAAAATAATGCATAGAATCACACGTTTGGTCTAGTTAGTTTGTTAATGGGTCTCTGTCACTAAGAACACCCAACCCGTGTTCTCTCTATGACATGTTTGGTTTTAAGATATGACTTAGTTCATTATGTAAACACCCATCAAAACATAACACATGACTAGTTCATATTATTTAATGTATGTTCTTGGTTTCAAAATTTTGAGCAAGTATATTATCAACCAAAGTGAGGTTTAGAACAAAGACAAAATGACTTACAAAGAGTCCTAAGTTATTTGATGGAGACAAGATCAAGAACTAGAGAATCAAACACCAAGCATGTACTCGCGTTCTAACCATCTTAGTGTTCTTAGCTTGCTTCAAAGATTAACCCGAATGTTGTTGTTTACTTGCTGTCATGAGCTCACCTCAGGAAAGTTGGAAGTTTTTATTAAGGAATTTGAGTTTTGAGTGTGGGAGTTTAAGTGAGAATCGAGTTGGTATTTATAGGGAAGTTTGGTAGTAAGTAGATCTTTAAAACTTAGTTAGGGTTTCTAAGTCTCATGGTTGGTTTACAACTAGAATGGAACTAAGAAGTACCGTGTATAACCCTTGGAGGAAGAGATAATTGGCTTGGGGACTCGGTTATGGCAGAAAAAGAGGGAAAGGTTGAGTACATTCATTTACCCTATTAATGGTGAGGTGTATGTACAATTTGAATTCAAATAAAGCATGGGGATGAAGTGCTATTCGTTGGGTAATAGAGAAAAAATAGGGGACAAGGGTACAAGCTCTTTATGGGGTCAGTGATGTACACAATTTGTACATTTGGTAGAACTAAAAATTAAGAGAGGAAAGAAACGTGGGTTTAATATCAAGTGGACGGACCAGTTTCTTGTTTTGTTTGTATATAATTTGTGCAAGTGTAAAAGTAAAGTTTAAAGGTCTATGTGTATCATTGAGTTTACATAAAACTAAAGTAGTAGTAGTTCTAATTAATTTAATTTAAGACGAAAATGGGTAACTTCTAAGTGTGTTTTAAACATACTGGGTGAATAACTTAATTTGCGTAGCGAACTTAATAAATTAAATTGCGTTGATATAATTCAATGTCGATTCTCAAAATAAAAATTCCTAGTACGTATCGTACTTGAAAAATATTCATGATTGTCATTCATAAAAAATTTAAATCCGTACACAGTTACGCTTAATCAATCGGGAATATCAATGGACACACAAGTCTAACCCGAACTATAGCGTTTCACATAAATAAAATAGATTCAAAATTCACGTGTGTGACAATATATTTAGTATGTTTCCATCCCTCTCACGTGATATGTGGGGAGAGAAGGTGGAAATATTAAATTGTGTTTTGTAGTTTTGTGGGTTTTATTTAGTTTTTTGCTAGATAAACATAAAATATAAAAGTGTTGCTTTTAGATTCCTATATTTTTTAGGATAGTGTACCAAAATTTGGTAAATCTTACCAAAGTTTATGGTACATCGAACCAAAACATACCAAAATGAGTTTACTGCTTTTCGTTCTAAATTTTAAGGACCTCGCAGACCGTAATTCCGTCTCTTGATCCCATACCGAAGCGTTTCACGCTTAACATGACATTTCACTAACGACGATTTAATATAAGATAATGAATTCACTCCTAAATTATAAATGTGAACAATTACTTGATATTATTAATTCCTATTTCCCACTAACCCCCTTCCTTCGTCCATGCAAACAACCATGTACGTGAGACACTTACCACCATCCAAAAGCGTGATGTTGATAGTTTTGAGGAAAAGTTGGGTAGGATAATACTCGGTCCTTCAGGTATTGTTCAAGCAGCCAAGCTCCGTATTGGAGACACAAAATATATTATGAAAGTTTTTAAAGATGCGGATTTTAAGGGGGTCGTGCGTTAGCGCGATTAAGTCTGTTAATGCTAAAAAGGGATTTTAAATGGGTGTTTGGGTGATATGAAAAACTATTTCAAGAATGGAAAACTTGAGAAAGTTGTTGCAATTAAAAATTCATGTACTCCTAATGCTTCTAGCTATCTCTAAGAGACTCTCAAAGATCTCTCGTGTACAATATATAGACAATTCATTACACTATCATTAATGAGGTATTTATAGAAAGAACATAACTCTGGGAGTTTCTTTGATACTTCAAAATGTGTTAGTGTTTTATCCTAAACAATCAAAACATTAGCTTAGTATTACAATGACAAACTTGGTTATTTTTTCCCCAATGATAAAGTTCCTAGAAATGGTAGTTGTGTTGGTGTTAGTGGAATGTTAGACGAATAAGAAATAATCAAATGTTAGAAGAAGAAGAAAGACTGAATTTAAGTTGTAGGTTTGTAGAAATGTTATTGATGAGATACATCAACTAAGATTAGATGAAGAAGCAATACTCCCTATATTAAAATAAGAAGAAAGGTTAAAATAAGAGTCGTTGGAAAAATGTAGGCAAGAACAAGAGTTGGAAGAATAACATGATAGATAACTATTATGATTCTAGGTGTAACTTAACTCTTAGATAAGGCGAATTATATGGTGTAGTGTATCTTTGAATCTTATTATTCTATCATTTTATCTCCTTTTAATATATCATCTTATGTGGTTCAAACCATAAAGTCAAACATCATTTTGGTATTAGGCCTCATTACTATAAATTGTATTAGGACCCAAACTTTATAAAGTAAACTTGCATTTGAATCATAATTTGAAGTAAGCATTATAATGTTTCGAGTATTAGGCCTAATTACCTAACTATATAAGGAATCATTGACTTCATAAAGTTAACTGCATTTTTTTTGTCCAAACTGCCATATCCAAACTCTACTTAATCGATACTCTTATTTACAAGAGAGTTTGAGTCATAAATTGTATTTATTAACCAAAACCCCAACACCGTTTGAATGTTTAATGTCAAATTGTATTGTAGTTAAAAATGTGCTTTAGAACTCAAACTGAACCTTGTATTGAAGTCAAAACAATACAGTTTCGCTATGGCAGAATCATAACCAAACACACACATAATACTCGTTAACATTATAAAGTAAAATTTCATTTGAGTCATAATCTGTATTAAGCTTCATAACATTTTCGGTATTAGGCCGAATAGCCAATTAGTGTATAGGACTCATTGACTTTATAAAGTCAATCTTCATTTTCTCTGTCCAAACTAATATCTAAGCACAATTTAACTCATACTCTTAGTTACAGTATTTTTTGAGTCACGTTGTATTGCAGTAAAAAGTTGTGATTTTAAAAGCCAGACTAGCTTATGTATTGTAATAAAAAAACAATGCGATTTGGTTTGGCATAGTCATAATCAAACACCCTTATAATACTTGGTTTATGACTATTGACACTGCCATATCTAAACACCCATGTACTTTGGATTCTACATTTTCAATCTTGTAGATTTAAAATGACAATTTCAGTCCTAAACATGCATGAGTTACAATCTTACTTTAAAAAGTAAAAATGAATTTGAGTCATTAACATGACCAAAGCACGTCGGTCTCAAAACCTATAAAAGGTCAAATTTGTTGATCCCAATAGATCGATTTAGCTTTGTATTATCGAGATTAAGTCAAGAGTAATACGTAGAGAAACTTTGCTATAATCTAAGCATTATGCAGAATTAATACTTAAAACAAAGAACAAACGATTACCAATCTTTCAACTTTGATTAATGATAATAATAGTGAACAAGGTATTGAAAGCGTATTTAACAACAAATCCTAAGGCCTCCTTTTATAGGTTTAAGGAGCCTTGAACAGAAAGCCAAGATCAACTATTCTAGGAAGATATTAAAGAGATAAACATAGAAAATACAATATTTGAACTTATCTTCCCAACTTAAACAAAACTTGTTGATCTCTATAGCAAATGCAATCTAACAGTGGCTTGGATTCTTCTTTTCAACACCTTGTTTGTCAGCGGCTTCTTTTCTCTTGTCAACAATCCTCCCCTAAACTTGATATTTATTCCTAACTAACAAGTTTCTGAATAAAACAAAATACACATAAAGGATGCTTGCAAATACATCTATCCCAGAATTTGATTGTGAAGAAATCTCAAAATGTAAACACTCATGCCACTAGTGTAGTCAAACTTCAGCTTTGTACTCACCATCTTCTTCAATGTGTCTTGTGTCAGTGGATAAACTTTATCCACCAATAGGTACTCTGAAAGCTTTGTGGTGTAAAGGTGATACACACCTACATCTGAAAACAAACGCCACTACAAATCACTTGTATCAACAAGATCTAGCCATACTGGATCAACTTCTCATGATCAAACATCCTTTTAGATGTTGACCATATCTTTATTCCTCCATTGATTGGAGAACCTTCCTCAGCATACTTGTCCTTCAACAGACTCCAAAGAGTCTCCAAATCCTCCCTATCCATACTGCCAAATAGGGACATAAGAGAAGAAAACACCTGTAACTTATCACCATACCTTGTGATCCTACCAAAGCTTCAAGAGCTTCAATGGCTTCCTTTTAGACCTGGTTTTTTGTCTTCTAAGAGTCCTAGAACTTTTGTAGAAGTAGATTTCAGAATGGGTATGGAGGTAAAGAGAAAACGGGGTACAAGTTCTCCTATGGTGTAGTTCACCCCTATTTATAGCGTTTTCAACCCTTAGGCTTCAAGTTTTTCCATGAAACGTGTAACATAGATAGGTAAATACTAAGGGAAGCTAGGAAATGTCTATGCAAGATTATAGAGGCTAGGATCAAAATATTTAAGGTGTGTGGTGTAGAATGTGTCACAGTATGTTTAAGATAGAAATGTTGATGTGTAAGCCACAAGTAGGTGCATTAACTACTTAAAATATCCCAAAATATCTATTAGTTCTGATCTTAGGTTTGAAAATTGGAGGGAAAGTGTTTAAATGGGTTTTTGGAGGGAAAAACCTAGACGGGTTCAATTCTAGGGCTTGTAACTTTGTAACTTTGAAATTCTTGTAATTAGGGGTTTAGGAATGTGATTAGTGATGGATTAGGGTATAATTATGGTTTAGACATTGTAATTAAGAATTATGGGTCTTTAGTTTGAAGTTTAACAAAGGTTTAAGGTCAAATTAGGAAGAAAACCTATAGGGTTTCTAATGATCTAGGGCTAAATCCTTGTTAAATCCATTATCCTTGATTTAACTACTGATGTAAACTCAATTTATACCCCCTAAATTGTCCTCAATGTGTTCATGAAGTCTCTATATTGGTTTTATTAAGTTATTCTGACATGTCCAAAGGGTGGAAATACCTATTTTGACCTAACTTATAAGCCATGCATTGAAATGTTGTACCTTGTGCTTTAGGGTACTTTTACATTGTTCTAAGATAATTTTATAACCTAAATATAACGATGTGAGTGTTTGTAGGCTTGTCCTAAAAGACTAGGTATTGATTCTAAGTGAAATGCTTAATATAAGGGTTTTAGGTCATTAAGCCTAATGACTTTGTACTTTGGGTAATTAGTGTTTATCCACTCACGTAAACTTATTTTAGGTATTATATGGTATGTTTATGACTTCAAATGATTCTATATACTTTGTTTATGTTGGGAATAAAATGAGCTAAGTCACTGGGATGCTGACAAAAGTAATTTGGACGCTGACAAGAGTAAACGAGGCGCTGACAGATGAGCGCTGACAAGAGTTATTCAAGCGCTGACAAGAAGAAGTCCGACCACTGATAGGAATACTTAGTCAACACGTTTTTTATTTGAAGTAAAGATATGATCAATATTGTATTATCTATAATTATCTTTACCTAGAATAGTTAATAGGTAAACCTTTGTACACGACTCCTTGTGTTATAAAAGGAGGTCGTAGGGTTCATAGTTTATATACATTATTCAGTCTTAATAACTTTCATTGCAAGCAAGTTCGATTATCAATCAAAAGTGAAAGTTTGGTTTACTTTGTTTGTTTGTTCTTTGTTCTAAGTGTTAATTCCTCACAACACTTCGATTGTTAAATACAACAAAGTTTCTCTAAGTGTTAATCTTGATTCAATCTCGTTTAACACAAAGTTAGTCGATCTAAGTTTGGGATCAACAAGTGGTATCAGAGCTTGTTGAGGAACTTTGATCTAAAAGAACAGTAAACCCTAAAATCACCAGAAACCCTAAAACCAAATAAGATGTCTACCACATAATCTTCATCCTCATCAAATCACAACCTAAAAATCCCTATGCTCGACCCTAACAACTTTGAACAATGGAAGTTCAATTTTGAAAAATATCTTTAAGTGCATGACCATACTCTTTGGGAAGTTATTGAGTATGGCAATCAATTCGATAAAGCAGCCAGAATTACTACTGCTATTGCAGCAAGAACTGCAACTGCTGGTTCAACTTATGCAGACCTTAATGAAAGACCTGAAGATGGAAGGGCTATCTCAATTTCTGATAGAGCCTTGAGAAGGAATGACATGAAGACGTTGAACATTCTTAAACTCTCCTTGGGTCCAAAGAATCAACACAAATACATAAGTTTTGATTCTTCTAAAAATCATTGGGCAGCTCTTCAAGTTACCTATGGTGGTAATGAAGATACAGCAAAAGAAAGGAAGAAACAACTTTTGAGTGAATATGTTGTATTTAAGGCTCATCTCAATGAGAAGCTAAGTGAGGTGAGAAGTAGGCTTCTAGACATCACTAACAAGTTGTCTTTTATGGGAACAGAACATGATGATGCTGATATCATTGCTACATTCCTTAGAGGACTTGGTGATGCATGGAAAATTGAATCCATATCAATCATTGCCAAAAATGCCTATAAGAGTGCTTCCTTTGATGATGTCTATAATAAGCTAAAGATTTTGGAGAATGAGACCTTACTTGAACATGGAAGCAAGTCAACATCTGGAAACATGGCTTTCATCTCACATAGTGAATCTCAAACCAATGAAAGAGACTCATATGCACATCCTATTACTGGATCAACTTTTGTCAGCGGTGGATCAACCTTTGTAAGCGGCTCGAATTTTGACGCTGACACATACAATGTTGGCTCATCAATTCTTAAACCTGCTGGTATTGATTTGGATAAAGTATGTGCATACATTGCCGCATTACCTAATGGTTCCTTAGTTACCTATGAGGATCTTGAACAAATCAGTGATGAGAATCTGGAAGAGATGGATATCAAGTGGAATATGGCACTTGCAAGCATAAGGGCCAACAGATGGAACAAGAGATTTGGAAGAAAGATGACCTTGAATGCTAAAGACACAGCTGGATTTGATAAATCCAAGGTTGAGTGTTATAACTGCCATAGAATGGGACACTTCATGAGGGAGTGCAGATCTCCAAGAATATCTGATGCTAGAAAGAATTCAACCCAGATCATCAAGGTTGAAGATGCTAAG
Source organism: Glebionis coronaria (assembly GCA_025667525.1). NCBI lineage: Eukaryota > Viridiplantae > Streptophyta > Magnoliopsida > Asterales > Asteraceae > Glebionis > Glebionis coronaria. The sequence continues at coordinate 194,191 of JANFOE010000168.1, forward strand.
CTAAAGGCTACGGTCGCCATGCAAGATATTGATGGTGTTGGATGGGACTGGAGCTTTATGTCAAAGGATGTGGTAGAGAATCATGCTTTGATTTCTGAGAAGGATGAAGAAGAGCATATTCACTTTGCTCTCATGGCCAACTCCTCATCTTCATCAGATAATGAGGTATATGATGATGCTTTCTGTAGTAAAGGATGTAGATTAATCACTGAAAAGCTTAACAAAGAAAATTAAAGTTAAAATCAGATGGCATAGACATAAGCACTAGACTTGCAAACTATCGAATGGCACTTGCACAATCTGAAGGGACGATAGAGGAATACAAGAAAATGGAATTTGACCTAAAAGATCAAATTAATGTTTTGACTAGGGATCTTAAAGTTAGTAATGAACTTAGGGATACTCTAATGAAATCTAGAGCATATGTGTAACTTAAGTTAGATGAAGCCATTAAGGATAAAGAAAATGTAGGGCTTGTGGAAACCTTGGTTTCCGGATCTTTTAAGCAACTAGGAATGCACCATGTTCATATGATTATACAATCAAAGCGGAATTAGAACATGACACATTAACAAGGTGTTTAGACACATTGAACATGAATTAAAACAAAAGGATTGCTAATTATATTAATAATCAACAATCACTAGGTGTGTGTACATTGAATCCCACACCTAGTCGACACACACTTTAGGTTTACATTGTATATGAATTGATATGAATAAAACCTAAGACTCTTGTTCCTTTTATAGTGGAAGGAACATAATCTACAAGGGATAATATCAAATAAACATCTAAATATTCTATTTCTATAGATATATACTGAATATATTATTTAGAATATATCCAATATATTCTGTAAATAGAATTCTCCATCAAATCTTCAACATCCATCAGCGTTTGACTTTGTTGACTGCGTTTGACTTCTGTCAACGCTTAAGTTACTCTTGTCAACGTCTGATTTACTCTTGACAACGCTTGAACAAATGTCTTCATGTTTTCTTTGATTTTGAGTTTCTGCCACATCAACTTTTTGACCCAACAATCTTCCCCTAGTTGATAGTGGCAAAACTCTATGTGTATCTCTTGTAAGTTGTACATGATCTTCAAATTGCTTCCCCTCAAGTGTAGCATGTATTTCTTCCCCTTTTTGTCACATCAACAGGAAAGTAAATAATGTATGCAATCTTTGAAGATTCTCCATATGTAGGCTCTGTGTAATGATCTTGAAGAACAATTAATATAATATTTTTGATGTAGAAGTAGAATAACCCAACCTTGTGTTCCATGTCTTGTATGATCCACGTGATGAAGAACTTATAGAGGAAATATAAGTAGACCTCGATCCCTTGTCAATATTCTCATCCTTTGTGAGACACTGAGCACGATAATGTAACTCCTTCAAGTGTTATGACAAGTCTTCGTCACCAAACATTTAAAGCATGAACAAGTTATCTTTAAAGTCTATGACTGGGAGTGCATGACTTTAAGATATGATAAAACACAAACTTGTGAAAATCTTCTTCAATCATCAAACTTACCATAAGAATTCTTCCCCTTAAGCTAACTCCTCTTCATGACAAGTCAATATCTTCATACGTAAAAGCTGTCAACGAATAACTCTTTCACAAGGCTATCCCGATTACATAATCCAATAAAATTCTTCATGAATTGTTGCTAACTTACTTAAAAATCATTAATCCCTTTCAAAATATCCGAGCCATAAATATCATCATGATATTCTAAATTAAAACGGAGATTCCATGTACCTTCGTGTGTATAATCCTCCTTTTTGTGTGCTAAAAACGTACCAATTTTCTCAAACAGCAGCAATCAGTGTGTTACCCGAGATCCTCCTCTGTCCAATATCCTTCCATGTGTATTGTCCGATATCGGACAACACGTATCAGCGTTTGAACAGCCATATCTCGGACAACACTGTCAACGCTGTCAGCGTTGACTTATTCCATCAGCGTCAAATTCCTTCCTGTCAGCGTCTATATTAAACCTTGTCAGCGTCAATATTCTTGTCAATGTTATAACCAACAGTGACCAAGGTATCTTCTTTGTCTTAATATGAATTCTGTTGTAAGAAATAATAAGAGATGAACGTGTTTTATATCACACGTCTTTTACCCTAAGATTTAGGGATTCACCATGCATCACATCCCTTATTAATTCCCACAATCCTCGTTCCTCCATCTCATATAAAAGGAAACAAGATATTTGAATCCATATCTTTCCAATATTCACGCACAAACATTCATTGGATAATCCCACGTCTGACTTCTAGAATATCTCCAAAATTTTCGTAGGATTATGACTGTTTCCCTTGAAATATATCAATGTAGATCTGCTGATTTATATTACCACGTCTTTGTAACAGCAAGCGAAATCTTGATATAATGCTTCATCCAATCAAATCTTTTGAACCGTGTGAACACAAAGTTAAATGTAACTTCACTTGCTTGTAATACTTGATCGTGTGAATGCAATTGTTTTCCACCAATCATAAACCCTTCATCATGTGAACACAATAAGAATGATTGTGTGAATCGCAAGTCCACATTAACCATGTGAACACACTTGCTATTACTTTGATCGTGTGAACAGAATAACCTCCACCAATAAGAAAGGCTTACATCGTGTGAAAACTTGAATAAGCAACAACCGTGATAAACAATAGCATTCAATCTCACGTGCTCCTTTCTTTTAACACTGCAGCATACGAGGATTTCTTAATGGATATATGGATCTCACATCTTCTTTAATCAATACAGACCCTAAACATTCACATAAGTTTAAACATGTGATGTCTTGGATCCGATATTATAACTCAACTAGGGTTTATAACAAAACCCAATCAACCGTGAGACAAACTGCTGCTATATCCCTCAAATCTTCAACTTTTCTGATTTTAAATTGATTTAGGGTTTAAAGAAACCCTAATCATGATTTTATGTAAAAGCTTGAAAAACTGAAAATCACCTCTGCTGCCTACTTCGACGCCTAATAACTTTTGATTGGGGATAAAACTCGACAATCCCTCCGGTGGATGTTTAGATATATGTATGTAGAACATACATATAAAATTTCGTGACGATCCAACGGTTCAATCGAAAGTTATGACCTTCTGAATACTGCTGCGCACACAAAAACGTCCAGAAAAACCCTAGACGGATTTTTCTTCTTTTTACCATACACGAACACCTTGTTGGTCCTAGCATCACGAGCCACGAGGCTCTGATACCAATTGTGGAAACCTTGGTTTCTGGATCTTTTAAGCAACTAGGAATGCACCATGTTCATATGATTATACAATCAAAGCAGAATTAGAACATGACACATTAACAAGGTGTTTAGACACATTGAACATGAATTAAAACAAAAGGATTGCTAATTATATTAATAATCAACAATCACTAGGTGTGTGTACATTGAATCCCACACCTAGTCGACACACACTTTAGGTTTACATTGTATATGAATTGATATGAATAAAACCTAAGACTCTTGTTCCTTTTATAGTGGAAGGAACATAATCTACAAGAGATAATATCAAATAAACATCTAAATATTCTATTTCTATAGATATATACTGAATATATTATTTAGAATATATCCAATATATTCTGTAAATAGAATTCTCCATCAAATCTTCAACATCCATCAGCGTTTGACTTTGTTGACTGCGTTTGACTTCTGTCAACGCTTAAGTTACTCTTGTCAACGTCTGATTTACTCTTGACAACGCTTGAACAAATGTCTTCATGTTTTCTTTGATTTTGAGTTGCTGCCACATCAACTTTTTGACCCAACAGGGCTTAAGATTGAAAAGTTTGATAAAGCTAGTCAAACCCTGGAAAAGTGTGTCAGTAAACAAAGAGACCCTAATGACAAGTCTGAGATTGGGATGAATGAATATGTTGTTGTTCCACCACCTGCTGGGAACTTCTATGGTGTTCAGAGAAAAGATCTCTCTTGGACTGGTATGCCAGAACTCTAAGAAGAGGAATTTATTCCTCCACCTAGAGTGCTTACCCCAGTTGAGGAATATCAACAAAAGGTGACTGATCTTAAACAACGGAAAGCAGTCAACCCTTTTATTTTTGTTAAGGGTGGAATGCCTAGTGAGAGTCCATTAGTGCCTACACCCATTACTATGACCAACCCCACTACTCGAAAAACACCATTGACCTTGGCTCACCAATTAAGAGAAAACCTAATGTTAAATATGCTGAAATGTATAGAAAACCTAGGCCACCCCAAAGCCAAGCTAGTGTTAATGGGAAAGGATTCTTTCAATCTAGACCTAAGGTTATGTCTAGAAAAGCCTGTTACACATGTGGAAGTTTTTCTCACTTGGCCTATAAGTGTGTTAGTGGCTCTAAGTCCACCACTAACAATAGGTCAACCATGGTTAACCCAGACCTTTTGCCCAATCAAATCCACAAGTGATTAGACTAGATTGATGTAGTGTTTTTACCACTCTTTAGGAAAAGAGAGCAAAATAGGGAAAGTAATAAGTGTTGGTTTAGGAAAACCAAGCACTAATGACCAATGAAGTTCAAGTTCGTTTCCCAAGGAGGCAAGTGTGTTATGTTAAGAGATGATTAACTTTTGTGATTATAATTTATGAAGAAAGAATATAGAAGAGAGATTAGAAGAGAATGACGGTTACGATTGTGAATTACACTAAGACGAATAGTCGTACACGTAAAACCGTAAAAAGTGACAAAATTAAAAATTTACCCTAAAAATTCCTATAAATTGAAATAAATCCTAAAAAATGCAATTAGTGTTTACAAAAAATCAAAAATCACTCAAACCTTTTATTTAATTAAATAATAATTTTTAATGCTAATTAAAGCCCAAAAAGTCAATTTAATTAACAAAAAGCCCATAATGAGATTTTAAGAACAAAACTCTGAAGGCCCAAAAGCTGAAAATATGTTTAAGCTACCTTATTTCAAAGCAACTTATTCTTAATGGGCTTTTTGGCCCATTAAGCTATAAGCTGATGTCATAAGCTCAAATTTGACACACTAGCTTATTTTTAGTTACTTAAGAGACTTGTAAAAAGAAATTTGAAATAAGCACAAGAAGTAAGCTTGAATAAGCTAAAAGCTATCTTCACAAAACGACAAAATAATCGTTATCGAGTTCTAGACCACCTCAAGAGCTGATTCAAGTTTCAAAAGCTTTTAAATGACTTAATTAAGCTAAATAATCAAAAAGTTTTCAAATAAGCACACTCAATAAGCTGAAATAAGTAGATAAGCACTTAATTAAAAGTCAACCTTATGAGTTTTCTAGTAAAAAGTCAATGCCAAGGTCTGATAAGCTCCAAATCAAATAAATAGGTCAAATGAGGAAGATCTATCACAAAAAATAAGTTGTTGCAAGTCTGGATAAGCCAATTTGGCTTATAAATAAGCTGAATGAGAATTAACACTAGCAGGGGCTAGTTTTGGGTGTTGAGTAGTGGGAACTTTTCCCACTGCTTGACTTTCTTGACTTTTTGTCTTTTATGACTTTTTTGTGGATTCAAGTTAAGCAAAGGCACCCAAATGATCAGTTAAACATAAGAAGTCAATAACAATCACAAAAACACAATTACAACAAGCCAATCAGTGCAGTTAATTCAATTAATCACCAGACCTAGCCCAGATATGAACAATAAGCAGTTATGAACTCAATAAGCTGTTTTAGCAAAATTCAGCCAACCAAATTGCACCAAAAGCATACACAAGCTATATTTAATTCAAATGAACACAAATTAACAAGTTACATGCATTGGTTCAAGGCCTAAATCAAGATTCAAGCACAAAATAGTTACTGATGAACACTAAACAAGCAGATTTTTCACTTTGCTGATATACTTGACCACAAGCCCAATTTCAAACACTCAAATCTTGTTATCAGGTTATATAAACTATGATTTAACACTTTTTAGCCCTAAGCATGCATATACTCTAGGTATTTCCAAAATCTTGGGTCAAAATCGGTCAAAACAAGTGAGATATAGCACAATCAAGGATTTGATGTTTTAAAGCCAATAACTTGTAGAAACTAGCATACAACCAAGTGAATAGCAAATACAAACCATAAACAACAACTTCCAACAACAAAATAACAAGCTATGATCTTAAACAGGTTAACCCAAACACCCCTTATCTTTTTTAAATCAAGATTAAACAAGTATAAGTGTATTCCAAGGTAACCCAAGCCCGATCAAACACAATAACAGTTATATTATGCAGTATTAAGCAAGATCAAGCCACAAATTTCACAAGAACACAAGCAATGCACCAAATCACTAAAAATCAAATTTTTAAGCAGATTTTGGGTAGAAAGGTTCAAACCTCATGGATGTACATCCACACCCACGAATTTTAAGCTTATGTGCTAGCAAGAACAAGAACAAGCTTCCACAAACAACCCTGCTAAGATTCAACAAGGTTAGAACATATAAATCAAAAACAGAAAGGTGACAAACCCTTGATTAATGCAACCCTTGTACCCCGCACTTGATTATCCCCAAGTTATAAGCCTCACAACACCTTGATATCACAATATCAGGATGCTATGATCCACTTATAGCCCAAGAATTCCAACGTGTACCAAGGACTTAGCAAAATATCAAGATTCAAGAAAATATGCAATTTCTTGCACACTCCTTGAAAACAAGTTTTAAGATTCAAGTTTTACAAACATTAAACAATATCAAGCAGTAAATAAGATTGGCACTTGGTTTTTCTTCAAAGATTCAAACACTTTTCATTAAATAATGAACAAGGATTTACAAAACTTGAACAAAGGAAAAATCAAGAGCAAAAGCAAATGTTACAGGTCCTATGCCTTATATAGGCTACATTGTGAACTAGAAAGCAATAAAAAACGTAAAACCCTAGTTGGTGAGTTTCCAGATATGCCCTTGTGGAGTTTGAAAACTTGAGGATCATGTGACTTGCTTTGGCAGGTTGTGTGAGTTGGCAAGGGTGAAATATCATCCAAAGGCTTCAAACAAGCTTAGAAGGTAAGCTTAAATCTTAGGCGTTGGATAGCTGTCAAGGTTTTGGCAGTTTGTTCAAGGGTGTAGTAGGGGAATCTCTTGTGTGGTTGCTGAGTGATGAGGTGTCCAAGTTAGGAGTAGGGTTATGATTAAGACTAGCTTAATCATAAATTTGGAGCATTTGGTGGTTTAATTACAAGTGGATTAAGAAAACCCAAATGTGTTCATAATGTGAATAGTACATGTTTTGATCTGGTTTAGGATTTTAATTAGTTTTAGGAGCGTGTTTTAGCTTAATATATAATTAAGCTAACGATTTAGGGTGAGTGGATTGGTGAGGTGGAAGCAGGGTGAGTGGTGATTGGTTGATTTAGGTTAGTGGGGCACGTGTCACATGGTGGTTGGTCTAGGTTACTTAGGTTGTCTGCCCATTTTGGCCCTTAATCTTTCATACTCCTTTCACTTGCTTTTTAAACAGCCAAAACTTGATTTCCTTTGTTATACAAGTTTCATTTTTCACACTTTTGCCCCAAATACTTTTCCAAAATATTTTCAGGGATATTTCTTGCCATTTGTTGATTCTTGAAGGGATGATTTGGCATTTTCTTTATAGTTAATGGTCTTGACTTGTATGGTTGACTTCTTGGAGGACTGAAATTTCCAAGTCATGATTTATGAGGGACCATTTTTGCCATTTCTTTAAAGTTAAGGGTCCTTTTTGCAATTTGACATATTTTGAGGAACAAACTTGTAATTTCTTGTAAATTGAAGGTCTTCATGGCATGTTTAACTTTGAGGAGGACTAATATTGACAATTTAGCTTTGTTGAGGGACTAAATTTGCCAATTCTTCAAAGTGGAGGGCCCTTTTGAAAATTTGACAAACTTTAAGGACCAATCTTGTAATTATGAATATACAAGGGTTTAAAGTGTCAATTCTTCAATATTGGAGGACCCTTCTTGCATAATCTTCAAATCTTCAAGGGTTTTTCTTGGAAAATCTTCATTAGGGCTTGGTTAATTGTGCGGCTTCGTTTCCTGTGTTCGTTTTTGCATGATCCTTGTGATCTTTTTTCATTTCCTCAATATCCGTACTTAAAATACACAAGTAACAAACACAAGCATATATTTGGCCATTTTCATGATATTTTATGCATTTAAAGCCCTTTTTGGACGATGAGACTATGTATAAAAGCAGTCTCATCACTCCCCCATACTAAATCATTGTCGTGCCCTCACGCAATGCTAGAATAAAGTATCATAGCACCTCCAAAATTCATTTTTATTCACATGATAAACTAGCTACACTACTACTATTACTTCTACTTGCGTTTTTAGACATAATGTATGATTTTCATCGCAAAATGGGACGTATAGGTTCATAGAATAAGAACACGTGAATGCTTCGTTAGAAATAATTTCATCGTCCTCGATTTTCACCCCAATTCCATGCTAAGCGTGCAACGAGATCATTGTCATTATAAGTTAGTAATGCTAACACTACTCATATGCCCTAATCATGTACTTATCCTCTCATTTTCCTAAGTTGTATCTCTTATATTTTATTTTGTCTTGAATGTTTCACGAGGATACATTGTTTGACTTATGCGATAATAGAGATTTAGGTCTAAAAATAGAGTCCTAACGGTGTAACCATCGAATTAATAACCCCTCCTAATAGACAACAATGTCAAAAAATTAAGTCAACAAGAAGGATCGATAAACACGATTTTATAACGGTTTTGAACATGAGACTTATTACCAAGACTTTTATACGCCCCCTAATGGAAGGGCCTTATTATCATAGGTTTACCTCCATCTTTTATTCAACTTCGCCATGAAGCTTTTATTATGACATCGGTCTTGCCTTGCCTTTTATTATCCGCCTCATCGGTGGTTTTATTATGGCCAAAGACGTATATCCTCACGCTAAAGCGAATTTTGGATCTTTAAAGCTTCAAAGATTAAGGCTTGATTCACTTTCAATTTTTCATAGATTTTTCGGCCTTGTGAGCTTCAAATTGTTTGCTTGATTTAGGTGAGCACTTAAAATCTTATTATTGGGTGAAGCTTTCGATTATTCGGGTTGCCAATACTTTAAAACCGTGACGCTGGCGATACGTTAATGTCTTCCCAATTTAATTACATGGAAGCTACTAGAAAAAACTAGAAACCAACAATCAAGACTAAACCGCTAAGTCAATATTTATTAAGCAAAATATATTTACAAGCGAAGGGAGAATAAGCAAATAACGAGAACACATGAGTTTTTGAAAGAATACGAGTACTCTACGTTTAGCATAGTAACTTATAATTACTCTATGAGACTTAGCCTAATATAAAGTTAAGGAATCAAAGCTAAGTGCTCAACACGCACGGTCGAGTAAAAAATTACTCTTATTCTCGCCATCGGAAAATCTACATTTGTGTCTTCAAACACTTATAAAACATGAGAAAAAATGTAAAATTTGGCCATTTTTAGCCTTATTTTGCAACAAAACGATAAAAAGGATAAACTTTGGAAAGCGTGAAGATTTGGCAAGGCAAGTATCTATTCACCCCCCCCCCCCCCCCTCATACTAAAGTTAAACATTGTCCTCAATGTTTCGAGTCTAAGGGTTGGAAAACCCCCATACTAGAGACGTAGTCGAATGCTTAATCTAGCATGGAAAGGGTGTAACCATTAAATTTAAAGCCGTTTATGAAGTGTGCTATAAACCTAAGGTTAGAACATCAAAGGATATATCATGGATATTGAGAAAGTCTTCAAAGCAAACGATCGAGCCCATAAAACGAACACGAGAGGCTCCAATCGTGAAAATGATCATCTAAAATCCACAATTCACAAACAACCACGAAACAAAGGTTGGAAGGGCACAAATCCCCACACGTTACTACATTAGAAAGTGATAATATATACATAGGACAAGCATGGGACTCCCCCACGAGGCACCTCGTTTTTGATTACCGAGTCATGAGCTCGACTCGATCCCCTTAATATTAGTTATCATTGGGGAAGGTGATTTGGTCGAAGTAGTTCAAGGATGGAACTTCCCGGCCAAAGTAGTGCTTCAACCTATGTCCATTCACCTTGAAATTGGGGCCATGATTTTGAGCTAGCTCAATGGTCCCATATGGAAAAACTTGAGTCACGGTGAATGGACCGGACCAACGAGATTTCAACTTACCGGAAAAGATTTTCAAACGAGAGTTAAAAAGAAACACTTGATCTCCAATGTTAAAAACCCGGTTTTTAATTTTTGAATCATGAAACTTTTTAGTTTTTTCTTTGTAAATCAATGAATTTTCATAAGCAATGTCCCTTAATTCATCCAATTCATTTATCTGCATTTTCCAGTGTTTTCCCGCGGTCTCCATATCATCATTATAATGCTTAAGGGCCCAATAAGCTTTGTGTTCAAGTTCAATTGGCAAGTGACAATTCTTCCCATACACAAGCTTATAAGGAGTGCACCCGATGGGCGTCTTATGAGCAGTCCTAAAGGCCCATAAAGCATCGTCTAACTTATCCGACCAAGATTGTCGGTTTTCCCCAATAGATCTCTCCAGGATCCTCTTCAAAGCTCGGTTTGAAACCTCGACTTTCCCACTCGTTTGCGGGTGATAAGCCGTAGAAAGCCGATGTGTAACCCCATATTTCCTTAGGACCCTTCCGAATTGGTCGTTAAAAAAATGGGTTCCACGATCGCTTATGATCGCACGAGGGGTTCCAAACCGAGAAAACAATTGCTTCAAAAACTTGACTACCACACGAGCATCGTTGGTGGGAAAAGCCTTAGCTTCCACCCACTTAGATCGGTAGTCAACGGCGACAAGGATGTACTTATTACCACGAGATGATGGGAACTGCCCCATAAAGTCGATGCCCCAAACGTCAAAGATCTCACACACTTGGATGATATTTGTGGCATTTCATCTTTTTGTGAGGCTTTTCCTTATCGTCGGCATGAATCACATGACTTCACAAGCTCATGTGCATCTCGGTAAATAGTAGGCCAAAAGAAACCGGCCTCAAAAACCTTCTTAGCCGTGAGATTAGCACCGTGGTGATCACCCGTGGGTCCCTCATGACAAGCTCTAAGGATGTTATAAGATTCGGTACCAAAGACACAACGTCAAATAATTTGATCCGCACAAGTTCAAAACAAGTAAGGGTCGTTTCAAAAATAGAACTTGACGTCACGAAAGAATTTTCGTTTTTCTTGAGTCGTCATACCCTTGATGATGAAGTTGCCCGCATGGTAATTTCTGATGTCCGTAAACCTTGGGGTGGAAGAATCAAGCTTAGAATTCACTACACCAAGTGTCTCGAGCGGAAATGTTTCGGTGATTTCCTTAGGCTCGTAAACACTTTGGTGAGGATCTTCCAAACGAGAAAGATGATCGGGCGCTAGATTCTCAGCTCCTTTTTTGTCAACGATTTTGTGATCAAATTCTTGAAGGAGGAGAATCCAACGAAGTAATCTTGGCTTTGCATCTTGTTTAGCCATAAGATACTTGATAGCCGAATGATCCGTATACACTATGCATTTAGTCAAGACGAGATAAGGTCGGAATTTCTCAAATGCATACACCACGGCAAGGAACTCCTTCTCCATTGTAGTGTATTTTAGTTGAGCCTCGGTCATCGTCTTGCTAGCATAGTGAATAGGCAAGAAATGCTTATCATGACGTTGCCCCAATACGGACCCAATAGCGTAGTCACTAGCATCACACATGAGCTCAAAGGGGAGGTTCCAATTGGGAGCAACAAGAATGGGAGCTTCGGTAAGTTTCCTCTTAAGGATTTCAAAGGCTCGTACACAATCTTCGTCAAAGACAAAACGTGCATCTTTTTCGAGGAGATGTGTAATAGGTCGAGAAATCTTTGAAAAATCCTTGATGAATCGACGATAAAAGCCCGCGTGGCCTAGGAAACTCCTAACTCCCTTGACGGTTTTCGGATGAGGTAATTTGGTGATGACGTCTACCTTAGCCTGATCTACCTCAATCCCCGCTTTCGAAACCTTGTGCCCTAAGACGATTCCACTTTTAACCATAAAATGACATTTTTCCCAATTAAGCACAAGGTTGGTATCCTCACAACGCTTCAACATTCTCTCAAGATTCGACAAACATGAAGTAAACGAACTACCAAACACAGAAAAGTCATCCATGAAGACTTCCATCGTCTTCTCGATCATATCATGAAAAATAGCCATCATGCACCTTTGAAAGTTTCCCGGTGCATTGCAAAGTCCGAATGGCATTCTAAGATAGGCAAATGTTCCATATGGATACGTAAACGTAGTTTTTTCTTGATCACGAGGATCGATGGGGATTTGGAAGTAACCGGAAAAACCATCTAAAAAGCTGTAGAAATCGTTTCCCGCAAGTCGCTCCAACATTTGGTCCATGAAGGGCAAGGGAAAATGGTCTTTTCGAGTGGCGTCATTCAACTTACGATAGTCAATGCACACTCTCCATTCGGTCACGAGTCTAGTGGGAATTAACTCGTTGGCATCGTTTGGCACAACGGTCATTCCTCCCTTTTTAGGCACACAATGAATAGGACTCACCCAAGGTCTATCAGAAATAGGGTAAATCATTCCCGCGTCAAGGAGTTTTAGGACTTCCTTTTTGATGACGTCGTGAATTTTGGGGTTCACCCTCCTTTGACATTGGATTGCGGGTTTGTAATCCTCCTCCATTAAGATTTTGCGGGTACAAAATTTGGGATCAATCCCCTTAATGTCGGATAACTTCCACGCAATTGCCCCTTTGTGATCCTTTAGAACATCGACAAGTGCGGTTTTTTCATCATCTGAAAGATCTTTCGCAATAATAACCGGCAACTTGTCGTCCTGCTCCAAAAATACATATTCGAGATGAGGAGGTAAATCTTTCAACTCGAGGATAGGTGGTTCCTCAATTGAAGATTTGGGCTCGATACTCATAACCTTCCCGGGTGGAGGAAATGGGAAATCGTTTAGAAAATCCTTGATAATCGAGAAGTCCTCATCATTGTCGAGGTCTTCGTTACAAGTACGTGGAACATCGAATTCTTCCAACGTAAAACCACCACCTTCAAATGGAGTGAAGGTTGGTGTCGAGTTATCAAGAATGGGATCTAACATAGTGGGATTGCCACTATTTTCATCATCACCAAAACCTAAAACTTCTTGTGAAAATTCCTCGCAAACAACGTCAATCATGTCAATGAGGTTTACGGTTGCAACAGAATAAACATGAGAAATTGGAGAATTTTGAGTTGCGTTTATGACAAGTTCCTCGTCGTTAAAACGTAAGGTGATCTTTCTAGCATGCACATCGATTAAAGCCATAGACTTATCTAAAAACGAACGACCTAAAATAAGAGGAACTTGAGGATTCGTGGGAATATCGACAACAATAAAGTCTACCGGATAATTGAACTTTCCCACTTTAACAAAAACGTCTTCCGCCAATCCACATGCGGGAATCGTGGAATGGTCTGCCAACTCGATAGACATTAGTGAAGGAGTAAGATTAGGAAGATTGAGAGACTTGAAGATTGAAAGTGGCATCAAGTTAATACTAGCACCAAGATCGGCCAAGGCATAACATTCTTCCATATCTTGAATTGCACATGGAATCAATAATTTACCGGGATCACCGACTTTTTGAGGTATGCGGTTAAGATAAACCGAGGAACAACTAGACAATTGTTGCAATTTCTTCTTGTTGTTCAACATACTCTTGAAGTTAGCGGCAAATCGAGGCATCATGACCAAAGCATCGGCAAAATTCACATTAAAATGAACGTCACGAAACATTTTCATAAAAAGCTCAAATTGGTAATTGTCGCGCTCTTGACGTTTCTCCTTTCTAAGTCTCGATGGATAGGGAAAAGGTGGTGTGGGTTGAGGCATAGGCATAGCCTTTCAAATCTCGGGTTCCAAATGTGGTAATGGGTCAACCGTAGGTGTGGCATGAGCGATACTTCGTGGGATTTGGACATGCTCCTTTTCGACCACCACCTCGGGTTCTTCCTCAATTTCATCCTCCGTAGGAGCAATTGGTTGAGGAGTCGGTTCCTTAAGTGTCTTACCACTTCGTGTGGTAATCACTTTCATCTCTCCCTTAGGGTTCGATATGGTGTTGCTAGGAAGACTACTCGAAGACGGTTTGCACATTATAGCCTCAAACATAGATGAAATTTTATCCTCAAACATGGATTACCTCGTCTCGCCTTAATCATCTCTTGTTTTATTTCATGTTGCCCTTGTTTCATTTTTTGTTGGTTTTGTTGTAACCTAGTTACATTCCCTTCCATTTTTTTTGTATGGATTTTAAGCTCATTTGCTAACTCGTTTTTCAACTCCTTCTTCAAGCTGTTCTTACACTCGGATCTTAGGCTAATGATTTCTCTTTGAATGTTGTCAAACCTAGCATCGTTTCCATTAGCATATTCAATAAATTCATTTGGAAGACCTTTCAAAGTTTTCAAACCTTTGTTGTTGTTTTGAAAATCATTGTTTTGATTTTTGTTTGAAACTTGATATTATTAGCCCCTTCATTCCCATAGTTTCCTTTGTAATTGTTTTTGAAACCAACTTGATTGTTTCGATAGTTGTTGTTAGCATTTTGATTGGGAGCAAAACCCGGTGGAGTCAATCGATTAGAGCGGGTAACTTGGCCGTTTTGGTTGTAAGTTCCCGTGGCCGCGTAGGCACTCGAAGTGTTACCACCATTGGTAATGAACTCGGAGAAATCATGACCTCCACCACAATACATACATGAAACCTCAACCGCTTTAGCCGTAGCGGGAGCACTTTGTTCTCCAACTTTGAATTCAATTAGAAGACCTTTAAGCTTATCAAAGATTTTGTTTCCAAGTTCGCCTCAATTTGGCAAGCATCGATGGTATTGGACAAAGAAGGTGAAGCCGAAGACAAAGCCTTACGAACACTCGATGTGTTACGAGGACTATACACCTTAGATCTATTCTCAATTATCAACAACGCTTCCTCAACCGTTTTACACAAAAAAATTACCACCCGCGGCGGCATTAAGATAATCCCTTTCATGATCATTTAGTCCATTGTAAAACGTGTCAATTTGATGCAAATCGGAAAAACCGTGATGAAGACACTCATGTAACATTTCCTTAAACCTATTCCAAGCCGTTGAAAAACTCTCATTAAATTCTTGTGAAAATTTTGAAATCTAGTTTTTCAAATGCGTAGTCTTAGAGGGCGGGAAAAATTGGTTCACAAACTTAGAAACGAGATCCTTCCACGTCAATATAGAGTTGGGTGGCTCTTTCTCTAACAAAATTTTAGCGGGCCCCGCTAAGGAATACGAAAAAAGCATCATCTTAATCGAGTCATTAGCAACATACTTAAATTTGCAAGTGGTGGTAAGACGATTGAATTGACGGATATGGTTGTGCGGGTTGTCCTTTTCATCACCACGGAATTTGTTGTTTTGAATCATCGACAACCAACCCGTTTTCACTTCAAAATTCTCCGCAAGGATAACGGGAATCACAATAGCTTCTCCATAACCCTCGGTGGGTGCTTGAAGTAACTCCATCATAGTTCGATTCGCCATGGTTGGTTCTTCTCTTACGATAGGTTCATCAATAGGAGACTCCTCACTAGAAAGATTAGGAGTAGGTGTTGACTCCTTTCGGTTTTTTCGTTTACGTGCACGTCTTGCTTGGTTGCGAGTTTGCATAAACGTCACGTACAACGTGGGGATGAGCAAAGAAGATTCATTTTGGTGTTTTGTATTTTTCCAATTTTTTTGTGGTTTTTGATTGTTTTTACTTTTTTTTGGGATTTTTGTGATTGTATTAAGTAGACAAAAATCTACAAATCTCCTCCTTAATTAAATCTCTTGATTAAAGAAGCCTCAAGGAATGAAAACGATCACGTGAAGTGAACGTCTTCCATGACTTCAGAACGTTGGTGGAACACCAAAACGTTCAAGAGGGTTTAATCAAATGAAACCAAGAAAATATATATGATACTTAGATAATACTTTGGTTGGCAAACCCTCGATTAGCCCTTTTTATCTAAACACTCACAAGCAAGCGGGGAAATGAGGCGGCGCGAAGCACTTAAGAGCCTTTTTCCTTAGGGTATATTTAATAATACCCGCCTTATACCCACCTTATAGTTTGTGTTTTTCAAAATTAAGCTTCACGAAAGTATTTATCTATTTTGCCTTTGATTTCTTGTTTGAGATTCGACTACAATGATTGAGTAATGACCTCCCAATCAAGGTTGGGTTTTCACACTTTTGGAGTACTTGTGATTTTATTGTTCTACGTATACAATATAGTAATAATATTCACAAAAAACGAAAAACCGATAATACGTATTAGTAGAGTGCTACTAATACAAATAGATATTATGGCTATATATAAAAAACAAAAATTTCCAAATCAAAACAAAACACGCCTCCCTGGCAGCGGCGCCAAAATTGATGTAGCGTTTTTACCATTCTTTAGGAAAATAGAGCAAAATAGGGAAAGTATTAAGTGTCGGTTTAGGAAAACCAAGCACTAATGACCAATGAAGTTCAAGTTCGTTTCCCAAGGAGGCAAGTGTGTTATGTTAAGAGATGATTAGCTTTTGTGATTATAATTTATGAAGAAAAAAAATAGAAGAGAGATTAGAAGAGAATAACGGTTACGATTGTGAATTACACTAAGACGAATAGTCGTACACGTAAAACCGTCAAATGTGACAAAATTAAAAATTTACCCTAAAAATTTCTAGAAAATTGCAATAAATCCTAAAAAAATGCAATTAGAGTTTACAAAAAATCAAAAATCACTCAAACCTTTTATTTAATTAAATAATAATTTTTTAATGCTAATTAAAGCCCAAAAAATCAATTTAATTAACAAAAAGCCCAAAATGAGATTTTTTCAATTGTAAACCTCTAAAATGACTTGTCTAAATTTATAACTATTTTTGAAAATTTTAAAATTAATAAAAACTATTTAAAAACAATTAAAAACTATTTAAACTTAAAATAATTCTAAAAATTAATCTAATGACAATAAAAATATTATAAAAATTGTAAAATTCCTAATTTAATGTATTTAACCTAAGGAAAATATAAAAAGTTGAAAAATCTAAATTTTAATTTTTAATAATAAAATATTAATAAAAATCTAAAATTTATAAAAAAATCTAAAAAGTTGCAAACTAGTTTATTTTAGCCTAATAAACACAGAAATGAAGTTGAACTTACAAAAATACCCCTAATGGGCCTTGAAATGGGCCAAAAGTCCAAACAGACCCCTTAATGGGTTATTTAAGGCCCAATAAGAAAAATGTTGTCCAATTAAGCCCAAAAGCTCCTATCTGACTCAAAATTTGATTTTAAGAACAAAACTCTGAAGGCCCAAAAGCTAAAAATATGTTTAAGCTAACTTATTTCAAAGCAACTTATTCTTAATGGGCTTTTTGGCCCATTAAGCTATAAGCTGATGCCATAAGCTCAAATTTGACACACAAGCTTCTTTTGAGTTACATAAGAGATTTGTAAAAAGAAATTTGAAATAAGCACAAGAAGTAAGCCTGAATAAGCTAAAAGCTATCTTCACAAAACGACAAAATAATCGTTTTCGAGTTCTAGACCACCTCAGGAGCTGATTCAAGTTTCAAAAGCTTTTAAATGACTTAATTAAGCTAAATAATCAAAAAGTTTTCAAATAAACACACTCAATAAGCTGAAATAAGTAGATAAGCACTTAATTAAAAGTCAACCTTATGAGTTTTCTAGTAAAAAGTCAAAGCCAAGCTCTGATAAGCTCCAGATCAAATAAATGGGTCAAATGAGGAAGATCTATCACAAAAAATAAGTTGTTGCAAGCTTGGATAAGCCGATTTGGCTTATAAATAAGATGAATGAGAATTAACACTAGCAAGGCCTAGTTTTGGGTGTTGAGCAGTGGAAACTTTTCCCACTGCTTGACTTTCTTGACTTTTTGTCTTTTGTGACTTTTTTGTGGATTCAAGTTAAGCAAAGGCACACAAATGATCAGTTAATCATAAGGAGTCAATAACAATCACAAAAACACAATTACAACCAGCCAATCAGTGTAGTTAATTCAATTAATCACCAGACCTAGCCCAATTATGAACAATAAGCAGTTATGAACTCAATAAGCTGTTTTAGCAAAATTCAGCCAACCAAATTGCAACAAAAGCATACACAAGCTATATTTAATTCAAATGAACATAAATTAACAAGTTACATGCATTGGTTCAAGGCCTAAATCAAGATTCAAGCACAAAATAGTTACTGATGAACACTAAACAAGCAGATTTTTCACTTTGCTGATATACTTGACCACAAGCCCAATTTCAAACACTCAAATCTTGTTATCAGGTTATATAAACTATGATTAACACTTTTTAGCCCTAAGCATGCATATACTCTAGGTATTTCCAAAATCTTGGGTCAAAATCAGTCAAAACAAGTGAGATATAGCACAATCAAGGATTTGATGTTTTAAAGCCAATTACTTGCAGAAACTATCATACAACCAAGTGAATAGCAGATACAAACCATAAACAACAACTTCCAACAACAAAATAACAAGCTATGATCTTAAACAGGTTAACCCAAACACCCCTTATCTTTTTCAAATTAAGATTAAACAAGTATAAGTGTATTCCAAGGTTACCCAAGCCCAATCAAACACAATAACAGTTATATTATGCAGTATTAAGCAAGATCAAGCCACAAATTTCACAAGAACACAAACAATGCACCAAATCACCAAAAATCAGGTTTTTAAGCAGATTTTGGGTAGAAAGGTTCAAACCTCATGGATGTACATCCACACCCACGAATTTTGAGCTTATGTGCTAGCAAGAACAAGCACAAGCTTCCAAAAACAACCCTGCTAAGATTCAACAAGGTTAGAACATATAAATCAAAAACAGAAAGGTGACAAACCCTTGATTAATGCAACCCTTGTACCCCACACTTGATTATCCCCAAGTTATAAGCCTCACAACACCTTGATATCACAATATCAGGATGCTATGATCCACTTATAGCCCAAGAAATCCAAGGTGTACCAAGGACTTATCAAAATATCAAGATTTAAAAAATATGTAATTTCTTGCACACTCCTTGAAAACACGTTTTAAGATTCAAGTTTTACAAACATTAAACAATATCAAGCAGTAAATAAGATTGGCACTTAGCTTTTCTTCAAAGATTCAAACACTTTTCATTAAATAATGAACAAGGATTTACAGAACTTGAACAAAGGAAAAATCTAGAGCAAAAGCAAATGTTGCAGGTCCTATGCCTTATATAGGCTACATTGTGAACTAGAAAGCAATAAAAAACGTAAAACCTTAGTTGGTGAGTTTCCAGATATGCCCTTGTGGAGTTTGAAAGCTTGAGGATCATGTGACTTGCTTTGGCAGGTTGTGTGAGTTGGCAAGGGTGAAATATCATCCAAAGGCTTCAAACAAGCTTAGAAGGTAAGCTGAAATCTTGGGCGTTGGATAGCTGTCAAGGGTTTGGTAGTTTGTTCAAGGGTGTAGCAGGGGAATCTCTTGTGGGGCTGCTGAGTGATGAGGTGTCCAAGTTAGGAGTAGGGTTATGATTAAGACTAGCTTAATCATAAATCTGGAGCATTTGGTGGTTTAATTACAAGTGGATTAAGAAAACCCAAATGTGTTCATAATGTGAATAGTACATGTTTTGATCTGGTTTAGGATTTGAATTAGTGTTAGGCGCATGTTTTAGCTTAGTATTTAATTAAGCTAACGGTTTAGGGTGAGTGGATTGGTGAGGTGGAAGCAGGGTGAGTGGTGATTGGTTGATTTAGGTTAGTGGGGCACGTGTCACATGGTGGTTGGTCTAGGTTACTTAGGTTGTCTGCCCATTTTGGCCCTTAATCTTTCATACTCCTTTCACTTGCTATTTAAACAGCCAAAACTTGATTTCCTTTGTTATACAAGTTTCATTTTTCACACTTTTGCCCCAAATACTTTTCCAAAGTATTTTTAGGGGTATTTCTTGCCATTTGTTGATTCTTGAAGGGCTGATTTGGCATTTTCTTTCTAGTTAATGGTCTTGACTTGTATGGTTGACTTCTTGGAGGACTAAAATTGCCAAGTCCTGATTTATGAGGGATCATTTTTGCCATTTCTTCAAAGTTAAGGGTCCTTTTTGCAATTTGACATATTTTGAGGACCAAACTTGTAATTTCTTGTAAATTGAAGGTCTTCATGGCATGTTTAACTTTGAGGAGGACTAATATTGACAATTTAGCTTTGTTGAGGGACTAAATTTGCCAATTCTTTAAAGTGGAGGGCCCTTTTTATAAATTTGACAAACTTTAAGGACCAATCTTGTAATTATGAATATACAAGGGTTTAAAGTGTCAGTTCTTCAATATTGGAGGACCCTTCTTGCATAATCTTCAAATCTTCACGGGTTTTTCTTGGAAAATCTTCATTAGGGCTTGGTTCATTGTGCGGCTTCGTTTCCCGTGTTTGTTTTTACATGATTCTTGTGAACTTTTGTCATTTTCTTAATATCCGTACCTAAAATACACAAGTAACAAACACAAGCATATATTTGGCCATTTTCATGATAGTTTATGCATTTAAAGCCCATTTTTGGATGATGAGACTATGTATAAAAGCAGTCTCATCATAGCTCCCTTCTTTTCTAAAGGGATAAATACTCATGGATAAAGGCCCTTTCAAAAGACCAACACTTGGTCTAATAGACAATCGGTTGCTGTAGCAAATCCTAATTTGGGTGCTGACAAGAACAAATTCAGCGCTAACAGGAACAAATTCAACGCTGACAAGAACAATTTCAACGCTGACAGCTCCAAGTTTGGTATGAAAATGCCACAACAATCTGCTGTTAGACCTTGTGTTAGACCAAGTAACAATAGGTATTTTTAACCTAAGGGAAAGGGGTCCAAAGCTTCATCTAGTTTGACATGGAGACCTAAACAAGACCAAAACCCTAATTCTGATGGAATTTCTATGACCTACAACAGATTTAATTATCTTTTAAAATTCATTACTAAACCAATTGGGGTAAACTGGGTGTTCAGGCCACAAAGGGATGAACAAGGGGTTGTTACAAGGATAAGTTTGTTCTTGTTGAACAACCACATGAATCCAAGTCTGCACAGGCTTGGGTTCCTAAAGAAAACTAATTTGTTTTCTTTATGTGTAGAGCATTCAAAAGCAGGTCAATGATCATGGATATTGGAACATTGGATGCTCTAGGCACATGACGGGGAAGGAAGATTATTTGACAGATTTTACCCCCATTAAGGATGGTGACAAAGTGTACTTTGGTGGCGGCTATGGTAACATATCTGGTAAAGGCACTCTTATCACCAACAATTTTCGTTTTGAAAACGTATTTCTGGTAAAGGAACTTGATTATAACTTGTTTTGTGTGTCACAAGTTTGTGACAACAAAAATAAAGTTCTTTTTACTGATAATGAATGCTTGGTGTTGAATAAGGATTTTAAGATTCCTGATGAGAAGTTTATTGATTATAGAACACCTAGGCATAAGGACCTTCATAATGTTAATCTAAAAGGGATTAAGATGAACAAAAACCTGTCATGTCTTTATGCTAAAGCATCAGTTGATGAAAGTAATTTATGGCACGGAAGGTTAGGGCACATAAATTTTAAGAACATTAATAGACTTGTGAGACATGATCTTGTTGATGGTTTGCCTTCAAAGGCTTTCCACAATGATCACTCTTGTGTTGCATGCCTTAAAGGCAAATAGCATAAGGTCTCCTTTAAGTCTAAAAGTGTGTATTCTAGTTTTAAACCACTTCACGTGCTACATATGGACTTATTTGCCCCAACTAACATAGAAAGCCTAAATGGTAAATCTTACTGTTTTTTTTATCACTGATGATTATTCTAGATTTACTTGGACTTTCTTTTTAGCTTTGAAAGTGATACTGCCAAGGTTTTGATTAACTTTATTACCCAAATAGAGAAGAAAACGGGTAATGAGGTTAAAATTCTTAGAAGTGATAATGGTGGTGAGTTTAGAAATACACTGTTAGATACCTTTTGTGCTGATAAAGGGATTTCTAGGGAGTTTAGCATAGCTAGAACTCCACAGCAGAATGGTGTGGCTGAAAGAAAGAATAGAACACTAATAGAAGCAGCTAGGACCATGTTAGCAGATGCTAAGTTTCCCATTGCTTTTTGGGGTGAGGCTTTGAACACGGCTTGCTATGTTCAAAATAGAGCCTTGGTCAACAAAATCCACAATAAGACACCTTATGAGCTATTTTGGAACAAGAAGCCTAATATAGACTTTCTTAAACCCTTTGGATGTCATGTAGTGATCTTAGATACCAGTGATGCCCTAGGTAAGTTAAATGCAAAAGGTGATGAAGGATATTTGTGGGTTATTCTATGAATAGCAGAGGGTACATGGTTTACAACAAGAAGGAAAAACGCATTCTTGAAAAGGTGCATGTTAAGTTTTTAGAAAGTAAGCCCAGTGATCCGGAGAATGGGCCAGATTGGTTATTTGATTTGGAACCATTATCTAGGACCTTGAATTATATGCCTGTTACTAATCCAGACATTATGAAGAAGGATTCAAATGTCTTGGAAGAACCTATTGTTGAGATTTCAGGTACACAGGTTGCTAAAGAATCATGATCACATGCAGTTGAGCCAACCCCCATACTTGATTATGTTACCATTCTTATATGGACCGATGGGTTCATCCAAGCATCTACTGCTGCTGGAAAGGACGAAGAAGGGACACAAGAAAAACCAGTTGATGAAACCATGCATGCATCTTTATCCGCTGACAAAGCCAATTAAGATGCTGACACGTTGAATTCAGACGCTGACAGCCTATTTGGAAATTTATTCTCTTCCTCTAACAAAAATACTGTTGAATAGATTGCAGATCCCATACTCAATCAAGAGGTGAATTCAAGTGAGGATGGGAGTGGCAATGAAGATAATATTGGAAACATGGAATCTGTTATACAAGATAATTCACTATTTGGGGGAGGAATACTTACAAAGGTGGCCAAAGTTCATCCTCCTTCCCAAATAACTGGTGATATTTAGACTCCTGTTCAAACAAGGAGAACTCATCAGACTCAAGGTGGTTTCATTGCCAATATTCACAAGAAGGAAGATACCCCTCTTGTGCAAGCATGTTTGTTTGCCTGTTTTCTGTCACAAAAGGAACCCAAGAAGATTTTTGATGCTCTTAAAGAATCAAGCTGGGTTAAAGCAATGCAGGATGAGCTTCACCAGTTTGTAATCCAAGATGTGTGGGAGCTAGTGGATTATCCAAGGTATGTCAGACCTATTGGGACACGTTGGGTTCTAAGGAATAAAAAGGATGAAAGAGGGATTGTGGTCAGAAATAAAGCACATTTAGTTGCTCAAGGCTATACACAAGAAGAAAGGATAGACTATGAAGAGGTTTTTGCACCTGTTGCAAGAATTGAAGCAATAAGGATTTTCCTAGCGTATGCTTCTTGCATGGGTTTCACAGTTGATCAAATGGATGTGAAAAGTGCTTTCTTATATGGCACAATTGAGGAAGAAGTGTATGTGATGCAACCTCCAGGTTTTGAAGATTCAGAGCATCCAGACAAGGTGTATAGAGTCAAGAAAACAATGTATGGAATTCATCAAGCCCCAAGAGCATGGTGTTAGCCTTAAAATATTGAGTCAAACAAGAATGTTCGGTCATAGGTTTATATTGTAATATTTATTAGAACGTTGTAATAGTTAGTTAAAATAGTCGTGACATTACGGGCTTGATGGTTAGCTTAAAAGGCCTCTTTCAAGGTACTAAGCATTTATTCAAGCCCGACCCAAAACAATATAGTTCATTAGAGAACCCGCATGTGGGTGGACGATATAAGCATCCTCCTAGCATATTAGAAGGGTGGATGATCTCATAATTCTTAATCTAATTTCACAAGTTAATCATCTCATTCTCTCTACTTTCTCTCACTAATTTCTCTCTCTAAAATTCATATCTTTTCCATCTCATTTCTTTAATCTATCATCATATTATCTGGGACAACAATTGGTATCAATCGCCATGGGGTAGATTCGTGTTTAGTTTGTGGTTATCTTTTTTGATTTCGTGTGATTTTCATCTTAAAATCATCTAGTATCAAAAAAATTTGTGTTTTTGAGCTCAAAATCTTCATACAAATTGACTACAAAGTTATGGTAGGAATTTTTGTTCCTTATTTTGGTGATTTCCACGAAAAACTTGGAAGTTTTGGCTTGATTTTTGGGTAAAAATTTGTCATTTGTAGTTTTTGGTTAAACAATTCGAAATTTGAAGTTTTTTTAAGTCGGGAAACTCGGGTTTAGGAATATTCTGAACTAGGTGGGAAAAAAGTGTATTCCAAACTAGGTGGGAAGAAGTGTATTCCGAACTAGGTGGGAAAAAGTGTATTCCAAACTAGGTGGGAAAAAGTGTATTTCGAAGTAGGTGGGAAGCAGTGTATTCCGAACTAGGTGGGAAGAAGTGTATTCCGAATTTGGTGGGAAAAAGTGGGATTCCGAATTAGTTAAACATCACATTTTCCGGATTAGGTGTAGGACACGGATTCCGAACTTGGTCTGTATCTTGGATTCAGAACAACGTGCAATACATTATTCCGGATTACGTAGTGACTACATATTCCGAACTGTTAGGTCAAAAAGTTGATGTGGCAGAAACTCAAAAACGAAGAAAACATGAATACATTTGTCTAAGCGTTGTCAAGAGCAAATCAAGCGTTTACAAGAGCTAATCGGAGGTTGATGGCTCAAGGGTTGTCATGTGCAATCCAAGCATTATCACATGTAATCCAAGCATTGACAGAAACGTAGACAAGAAGCCTTTGGAAGCTTCTATTTAGATAAACATGCAGGATATATTCTGTATTAGTTTATTTAAATAGAAGATTTACATGTTTATTCATTCTTATCTCTTGTAAACCATAATTCTTACGCTATAAAAGGAACCAAGGGTATTAGGTTTATTCATAACTCATATTCACAATGTAAACCTAAAGCGTGTGTCGACTAGACGTGGGATTCAATGTATACACGTCTAGTGATTGTTTGTTATTAATATAATGAGCAATCCTTTTGTTTTAATTCATGTTCTTTGTGCCTAAACACCTTGTTAATGTGTCGTGTTCTAATTCCGCTTTGATTATCTAATCATATGAACATGATGCATTCCTAGTAGCTTAAAAGATTCTAGGAAACTTAGGTTTCCTCAACTGGTATCAGAGCCTCGTGGCTCGTGATGCTAGGACCAACAAGGTGTTCGTGTACGGTGAAAAGAAGAAAAATCCGTCTAGGGTTTTTCTGGACGTTTTTGTGTGCGCAGCAGTATTCAGAAGGTCATAACTTTTGATTGAACCGTTGGATCGTCACGAAATTTCTTGTGTGTATTCTATACACAAATATCTAGACATCCACCGGAGGGATTGTCGAGTTTTATCCCCATGAAAAAGTTATTAAGCGTCAAAGTCAGCAGCAGGATGAATGCAGTTTTCTGTGGATAGCCATGTTCAAACCACTATTTCTCCTTCGTTAACCGTTGGATCTTCGTGATTTTTGAACTGTAGATTCTTGGCACTAGTGTCTAGAATCTCACCGAAGGGATTTTCGATCTGGGATCTAATTAAGAAGTTATTCAAGGTCGAAGTTTGCTGATTATGGTATAAACGTTTTTGCTCTTTTACATAAAATCATGAACTAGGGTTTCTATAAACCCTAGATCGACTTAAGGCTGAAACGTTTGAGGTCTGTGGCTGTTATAACACGTGATGACATGATGACCTAAAGAAAGAAAAGCTGTTGTGGTTCCATAAAAAAAAGAAGGACGTGAGCTACTGTATGCATGTATTTGTGATTTTGGCTCACTGATATTAAACATTCTAATTTGTGTGATCACGTGGGGTATTGAAGGTCTACGCTTTCTAAGGATTTGTTAAATGATGGATGGATCTAATGATTAATGGTGGAAATGGGGAAGATGAAGATGAGGTGTAGAGAGAGAAAGGAGAGAAAAGATAAGTAGAGAGAGAAAGACTAATTAGATTGATGAAAAAGTGTAAAATGAATGAACCACCACCCCTCCTAACATGCTAGGAGGGGTATATATAGCCCACCCTACATGTGGGCTATATGGACTATATTTACTACAAACTGGATCACGAGCCTAATACATTAATATATCGTTGGAGCGACCGATCCTTCATAAATACGTAAAAACGTATTTCCAACAATCTCCCCCTAAGGGAGGTCGCTCCAAGTTACAAAGTTCTAAATATTCTATAGCTCGTGATCTATGCTAATAATGATGTGACCGAGACTTTCTTTGGGAAAACATATTTCCAACAATCTCCCCCTAAGGGAGGTCACACCATTTTACAAAATCTTAAACCTAGCATCTATGCTTGAGTCTTCGATCTTGTTCTTGTGAATATGCTTGATGTGATCTTTGACTTTAGTCTTGAGCATGTTTCCTTGCCTTGACCTTGTGCATTCATCACTTGTGAAATTTGCCTCTTTGTGACTTCATGTTCCACATACTTATACTTTTAAATTCTTGAAAGCTTCAGAGTTTGATACAGCGGAAGACTTGACCTTCAGGCTTTCTTGAATTTGTTGAAGTACTAATTGTATGTAGTACAAGCATGTGGTGACGACTTCTTCTGGATTATACACCGCAATGCCACCTTCTTGTTACGCTGCATAAGACAGTTAGCAACAAACCATATACACGGATGAAATGGCCTTAAACATTTCATTCTAATTCGGTAGCATTTTACCTCCGGTCGGTGAAGATCGTTGGACGATATTAAATATCGTACTTGTGACAGGTAGTTTCAATAAAGAACCTCCTTGACAAGATTTCGCGGGTAAACCCGT
Source organism: Glebionis coronaria (assembly GCA_025667525.1). NCBI lineage: Eukaryota > Viridiplantae > Streptophyta > Magnoliopsida > Asterales > Asteraceae > Glebionis > Glebionis coronaria. The sequence continues at coordinate 221,163 of JANFOE010000168.1, forward strand.
TCTCTTTACTCGACCGTCCAAAGCTGACTGCGAACGTAAAGAGTGAATCATTTGGATAATATTATCCGCATGATTTGAAGCCGTCAATTCATGTTCCTGGAACAAGTGAAGTTCAATTAAGAACCGCACCATCGTTGCTTTCCAGTTGTCACTAGCTTGATTCATAAAGAATCTTGCAAGTTACCTACCAAGTGCTGTTTGATGTTAACACTAGAAGGATTTCCACTCGTCACTGTGATCAATAAAGAGTCACTCTGAGTGTTCTGGCAAGATCATATGATAATGCGTAGAGGCCTGGAACGTCTTTAAATTCATTTAAGAATTAAACCACTGTTGCTTTCCAGTTATCACAAGTTTGATTCATAAAGAATCGCACAAGTCACCTACCATGAGCTTTTTGATATTCGCTCAAGAAGGATTTCCATCTTCATTGTAAATACTTTCGTATTACTCGGATGTTCAGGCAAGATCATGAAGATTTTGCGTAGGACTCTTAAGAACTTTCTTACTTTTCACAGTGTGTGAAGAAGCAAGTAAATATGAAAGTGTGTCCTAATGAGATATTTGATGATCTCAAATGGCTCTAGACTCGATCGTGCATTTTGGATTTTAGTGATCGGAGGCTGGAGAGGAGTGCCACCTTTTCAATACCAATTTATTCGGAGTGAATAAATCAATAGATAATGTGTTGATCTCCGTGTGATTAAAACAAATACCTTTTGAGAGATATTTGAGTTAGCTGGGAAGGGTTGTGCATTGCATCACTGGGTCCATGATGTCTTTCTTCAATATCAAGAATCATTAGCAAAAATGATCTCAATAGCATATGTATTGACCCGGTTTCTGCCTAAGGTTGTAAGGAGGGCTTCTTTCTTTACACCCTTTATCTTTACAATTCTTTTTCATTCTTCAACCCCTTCAATGCTTACCAATACGTCATAACTAGCACCTTGTTGTGATTGTTCCAGTGCTAACTTAAGTACTTGGTCGGCATTCAGCTACGTTCACAATCTTTCTCCATCTTTCCTAAGGACTACTATTTCTAGCTATGGAATGTCCTTGGGAAGATTCCTCCGGTTCTAGAGAAATCATTAGACTTTAACCTATCCTACCATCCTTATGTCACCACAACCTTCACCGTCGTGAATAGAGATGTTTTGGGTAAGTGTATGTCACCATGAAATCCATTTTGAAGTGCAAATCCATTTTGCTCCCCCTTAACATATGCTACGATATTCGAAAACATTTCGCACATGTCGGGATGAGCTAACACGTTAAGTCAAACCATTTATGATTGATCATATCCCATATTAAATCACATTTTCTCCCCCATATTAAAAATATTAACCCAATCGATGTTTTTAATATCAATTGATTTAATAGCATTTTAAGAAAATTTGGGAAGAAAAATGCAAATCCAGTTATCTTCATGATTTTAACAAGCTCCCCCTCAAATTAATGAGGGTGTACTTGAAACGTAAATTAAATACCTTTTAAACACAAGTGTAAGGTATTTATCACGTGCAAGGATCATATATGATAATGTATTCACAAGATTAGCAATTTACGAGGTTGGACCTGAATGATGGAGAACATCATATGAAAGAAGCACATGGTTCTTGTTCACGAATTTTGGTCGTCCTCGTAACTTCTGAAGTTATCTCTTGACTCCATGTGTATGATTGATATCGTTGTCTTAACACCAATATATGAGCTTGGCACTCTCGGAATCAAGGATTCTGAATGCTGGACAATTGCTCCCCCTCAATTGTTGACCCGTGTTCTATTGAAAGAGCTGTAGTCACCGTTTGAGTAGTCGCATCGTCGAGTATGTAGATATCAATTGCAACGAACTTTGGATTGTGGAGTTGATAACTTCGGATTCTGAAGTCAAAGCTTTCCGGTGAAATGCTTGACTTCAAAGTGAAAAGCGGGTTACTATCAGAATTAATAGCAAACCATATGGAGCATGTTTTAAATCTTTGAAACTTCTGCTCGAACTTTATTTACAACCCCGTGTCATTATTGAATGACATTTCTAGGTTCGTAAATATTATCGATTCCAGAAGACATGCTCTTTTTATCAAAACATTTTTGAACACACAATTTTGAAAGATTTAGAAAAACCTTTTGAGAAATTCTCGAAAAATTGTGTTCAAAGTTTTGAAAACCAATTACTTGAGCTTAAGATGTTGAATATCTTATAAAACGAGCTCAAGTCCGAGAAGTTGTAAACTTCCCGTTGTTAAGGATAAGTTTATCATCGGCGATAAACTTTCCTTTTATCTAAAGAACGAGTCCTAAGCTGACATTTACTTAGAAGTCGTGTTCATGAGCTTGAAAACTTTGACTGTTTTAACGGAAAGCTCATGACCGAGAAAGGTTAATTTCTCGTTACGAGGAAAAGTTCTCTTATTTAAAAGATACACTTTCCTTTCTGAGCTTAAAACTTCGAATGTTTTAATACAAGCTCATGACCGAGAAAGGTGAATTTCTCGTTAAGAGGATAAGTTATCATAAAAGATAAACTTTCCTTTATTTTAAGTTCGAGTTACAGTCTGACATTTAACTGTAAGTCATAGTGCATGAGCTTAAAAACTTCGAATGTTTTTAATATTAGCTCATGCCCGAGAAAAATTAATTTCTCGTTGTAAGGATAAGTTTATCATCGGCGATAAACTTTCCTGCCTTTGAAGAACGGGTTACAGACTGTCATTTATCTATAAACCTTAATGCATGAGCTTAAAAAACTTGGAATGTTTTTGATATAAGCTCATGCCCGAGAAAAATGAATTTCTCGTTTTCAGGATAAGTTTATCATCGGCGATAAACTTTCCTTTCTTTTGAGATCGAGTTACAGTCTGTTATGTGACTGTAAGTCCTTGTACACGAGCTTAAAACCATTGAATAGTTTAAATGTAAGCTCGTGTCCGAGAAAAAATTAATTTCTCGTTGTAAGGATAAGTCATCATCGGGATGAACTTTCCTGTCTTTTGAGAGCGAGTTACAGTCTGTTATGTGACTGTAAGTCCTTGTGCAGCTTAACCATGAATCCCCTGAGACATTTGTTTCTCTGATATCTGCTTCTTCAGCAACCAAACTCTAAGAGAGTCCTTAGTTGAACGGTACACAACGATTGGACCGCTTCGTTCTTTTGGAACATCAACTTTGGTACCTGCAATCTCATTAGGAATTTGCATGCTTTGACGTGGGTTAGCGATATCAATTATAGAAGCACGTGGGGGTTCACAGTTGGCTTTACTTGTGTCAGAGGCGACCTGAGTAGATGATTCACTAGTCTTGGCTGGCAAACGTTTCCTTTTATAGAAAACCTTAAGTTTAGGCGTAAGTGAAGTATCATCTTTATCAGTTTCCTCCCTAGTAGACTTAGTAGAATCGGAGACTATCCTAGTTAAAGGGCACTCGTTTCCTACAAGAGTGAAAGTTCTACCAGTGGGGCGCCAATCTTTACCAACGGGTTTGATTTTAGCTATCCACTGGGACTTAATTCTAGCACGGGAGTTCACCTCATTAAGTAATTTCTTGATACAGGAATCATGATTTGCCGTAAAGACACATTTTCTACATGTTTTACAAGTAGCATATTTAATGTCTGAATAATTCCTAGATGATTGATCGATGCTCCTAGAAGATGGCATGTTACGGTTAGCAGTGTTGGGTAATCTAGAAGGCATCTGACTAGGTTTGACATTGCTATCTCTTACATGTGTCTTTTGCTTAGCTTCCCTAAGACCAGATTTATGGCAATCGTCATTTGAACTAGTTCTAGACGTGTTCATTGAACTATTCTTAGAGAAACTAGGGGCAATCATGTGATTTGGTCTTGCTAAAGCTGGAGTGATCACATTGGGCCTAGTTGCTGGAGTGACTGGTCTAAAAAGATGAACCAAATCAACTTGGGAGGCAAACCGCGGTCTCGAGGATTGTGGTCGCTCGGATCTAAATGCAGTAGGTTGTCTGACAATCGGATGTCTGACGAACTGATTTGTAGGCGGTTTCCCCAAGATTGATGGTTTTTCAAGCTTAGTGTCCACACTAGGTCCTTTACTTCTCCTTAACTCGTTTTTCAACGCAGCTATAGCAAAGACCTTTTCCTGTACTTGAGCCTTTAATGTTTCATTTTCTTTGAGCACGTTATCTTGGAATGCCAACTTAGATTCAAGCAGTTGAATTTGTTTCAAAAGATTATCCTTTTCAGCTTTAGAATCTAGAACAGTTTGATCCAATTTTCTTTCAAGAACAACATTTGATTTTTCAAGTTTTTCAAAATATGTTTCAAATTTGTTCGTTTTCTTTGAAAATTCAATTTTGGCATCCTCAAGATCTTTTGATTGCCGAGCTACGATCGTTTCGAGCTCTTTAATCTTGGAATCAGAAGCAGACAATGAAGCAGTTATAGGACAATTATCATGATGTTTAGCATTTTGAACACTTTCTCCCCCATTATGACTTACATCGGATGAATCAGAAGTGGTATTGCTATCACTCTTTTCCATCCCATGTTTGTCATGATTAGGTTCAGAATTCTCAATATGCGGCATATCATCAGCATATACATCATAAACCACATTACATTGTACCATGTTTGCAGGCTCTGCGTCATAACTGGGTAAGGTGTCATCAAGAGAAATCTCGTGAACATTCCCTGACGTGCCACTGGCATCATGTTGTCCTCCTGATTTCGTGCTCTTGGCATCGTTAGGCTCCAAGTTTTCAACCGTATGATCAGTTTTCTCTTGCATCGAAGAGTCTTGCACTCCATTATCATACCCTTGCTGAAGTCGAGATCTTTCATAAATCGAAAACGAGACCGAGGTCATGAGTTTCAATATTGTATCACGAAAAACTCGAAGCTCGGTATGTGTATCTCGAAGAAAAGATTGGCAAAGCATCGAACTTTCAGACTTGATGATATTGAATTGGAGGAAAGGCGTGAGTTGTGTCACAAGAGCCTTATAAGCAAGTGCCGATGCAGAGTGATTAAAATTTTCATTGTTAAGTTGCTCTGCGAGTTGGGTCAAGATGGTGAACATTGATTCCATGAATATGTGACGATCTTGACCAAAGATTGTCACAAATTCGCTCCCTCCTTGAATCCTCGAAAGAGTGACAAGATGAGACTGGAGCATTTGAAAGGAGGTGATGCTACTTTTCCTAACTTTGTTTTGCATTAAATACGAATCTCCCTTTTGACATGTCGAATCCATTAAATATTGATTAAGAATGACGGGGATGTTGTCGTTGTCGGGATTTTAGAGTTCGTGAAAAAAAAAACGAAAGACCCGTAAATAACACTTAAAATTCCGCGATGGATGATATAAATAAAGCTCGTCACGTTGACTCGTCACTTTTTTTTTCTTGAAATCCGGCCACAAAAACGTTTATCCCGACAAATATTTTTCCACGTTATCTTTCAGAATAACCGCCTCAAGAATCCGTCGGCTAAATAATCCTTGTCACTATATCACGTCACTTTGTCCTGACTATAATGGAATATCACAACATTTTTCTAAAATTAAAAGGAAAAAAAAAAAAAAAAAAAAAGATAAAAAATTTGAATAAGAATACAAAAATAAAAGTTAATATCCAAAAATAAAAATTTCAAAATAAAATAAAAAAGGAAAAGAAAGAAAATTTAAAATATAATAATAAAAGGATAAAACTAGAAAAAAAGCTGATTTGATTTTGAATTTTAAAATTTCGTTAACATAAAAAAAATTACTTAATTTAAAAATTAAATTAATAAAATAAAAAAAAAATCGATTCTTGTTTTGTCCGCCCTACAACACGTGGCCCAAAAAACAAAAAATCCCACCGCCCCAAATCTCCTCTTCTTGTTTACTCCGCCCCTTGATATCTTCGTTTGACTTTGCCTAAAAACTCTCACTTCCTTACACAGATAACAAAAGCTTGCGTCTCTCTATCTCTCTCAATCTCTCACTTCACAAAACAGATAGTAATACACCTCCGTCTCTCTTATCTCTTACCAATCTCAGCCACCAAAAACTCTCAATTTTTGAAACTAATCGTGACCTACTGAATCACAACCCTCATCTTTATCCAACCAATATCAGTTAGAAAAGATAATCTATTCATCAAATTCGAATCATCATCAAAGGCAGCAATAGAAATCATCCATCAATGATCAAAACCCACAAGCAATTAAAACACTTCGTCCCATCATTACAAGATGTATCCACGAAAAAAGATTACCTCAAGTTAACCGGATGCTTCAAGATCTCTTATAGAGGTCTCGGGTAGGTTTTTAATTTTGGTGTATTTGTTGAGTCTCTCTCTCTTCTGTAGAGTCCTTCTGTCGGGTGTCGTGTGTAAGTTTGTTTGGTTCGAGGGAGAGAGTGAGGGGTGTTTAATGAGTGTGTGTCTGTTTGTTGTGGAGTGGAGTCTGTCGAGAGGGTGTCGGTGAGGGAGTGAGGGTCGAGAGTGTTGATCGAGGATGTTTGGTGAGACGGAGATCGTAAGAGGTGTCTTTGTTTCGAGTCTTTTGGTTTGGTCTGAAATTGAGTGAAAAAGGTTGAGTCTGAGTTAGATGAGATGTTGTTTAACGATGGTGTGGGTGAGGGTCGAGTCGAGTTAAGAAAAAATAAAATCGAGTGTGTGAGTAGTTGTTTTTGTTTTTGTGTTAAGAGTTGAGGGAGAGACGAGAGATGTATGAGGGTCGAGAGGTGAGGGAGTGGAGTCCGAGAAATGGTTATGGTTCGTGGGAGTCGAGAGGGAGTTGAGAGTTTTTAGAGTCTCTGTTTGGGTCAGTTTGAGTGTTTTGATTGTTCCAGTCTTTTGGTGATGAAATATGAGTCGAGTCTTATGAGTTAGGCGAGGGTGTTGAGTAAAAAACAAGTTTCCCGTTTTGTTTGAAAGATTTCTATTCGAAAAGATGGTCTATGCGGAAAGATTGTCTATGCGGAAAGATTGTCTATGCGGAAAGATTGTCTATGCGGAAAGATTGTCTATGCGGAAAGATTTTCTATGCGGAAAGTTTCTATGCGGAACACTTATTCGGAAAGATTTTCTATTCTGAAAAATGATCTATTCGGAAAGTTTGTCTATTCGGGAAAAATATCTATTCGGAAAGACGGTCTATTCTGAAAGTTGGTCTATTCTGAAAGTTGGTCTATGCGGAAAACTTTCTATTCGGAAAAAAAATAGGGAAATCTGATATGAAAACTGAAAACTTTGGATCAAAAAAGGACTGATGACACTTGACAGATTTGGACAGTTTTGACAGATTGGACGGTTTGGACTGATAAGAAAAATGAAGAAGAAAACTGAAAAAAAATACTGATTAAAAAATTATTAAAAAGTGACTGATTAAAAAAAAGGATTAAAAAAATGTGATTATAAAAAACTGATTATTGAAAAAGAAAAACTGATTATTTTAAAAAAAAAAATTTAATAAAACTAGATGATTTAAAAATTGATAAAACTGATAATAAAAACTGATTATATAAAAAAAACACGAAAAAAAAAGTAAAACTGATAATAAAAAATAAAAATTGATAAAATTTATAAAAATTGATAAAAAGGTTGATCGAATGATGAAAAGATTGATAAAAAATTAGAAAAGAAATGATTTTTACCACCAAATCAAAAGATAAAAAATAAGCAAATCCTAAGATTCAACCATGGCTCTGATACCAATTGAAGGTCTACGCTTTCTAAGGATTTGTTAAATGATGGATGGATCTAATGATTAATGGTGGAAATGGGGAAGATGAAGATGAGGTGTAGAGAGAGAAAGGAGAGAAAAGATAAGTAGAGAGAGAAAGACTAATTAGATTGATGAAAAAGTGTAAAATGAATGAACCACCACCCCTCCTAACATGCTAGGAGGGGTATATATAGCCCACCCTACATGTGGGCTATATGGACTATATTTACTACAAACTGGATCACGAGCCTAATATATTAATATATCGTTGGAGCGACCGATCCTTCATAAATACGTAAAAACGTATTTCCAACAATCTCCCCCTAAGGGAGGTCGCTCCAAGTTACAAAGTTCTAAATATTCTATAGCTCGTGATCTATGCTAATAATGATGTGACCGAGACTTTCTTTGGGAAAACATATTTCCAACAGGTATGTATACACAAATTAAAGAAAGCATATGGGAACTATGATGTGGATCACGTGAGGTTAATGTTAAATGGTGGAATCAAGTATACTGATCACATACAGCTAAGAAAGTAAAACTGGTTCACATGAGTTGCAAAAAGAAATAGTGATCAACAAGAAAGACGTGATATTTGCAGTTACGTGAATCAAGGAGAGTAATATTTGATCATGGTTTAATATAGGAAAATTACTATTTTTTAGGGATTGGTATTTAGTCTATATTCAAACGTATGAAGATAAGACGTGTGGGTTACAGACGTGGGAATAGTTATATGCTGATTTTTAGGTTACATGGGCTGGATGGGCTTAAGACATGAGGACTATTGAAGTTACGAGGGTTTTTGTCTAAAGCTTGTATTATACAAGTCACCGACTTGTATTTTAGCCACTAATGATGTTAGCCGCTGATACTTGTTAAATTGACGCTGACAAGAATAAGTCAAACGCTGATGGAAAGCGTTGACATGAGTTGTCTGATATAAGGTTTTTCAAACGCTGTCACGTGTTTTCCGATGTTGGACAACACACAGTTTTATATCTTGGACAAAGGAATATGTTGGAAAACAAAAGAATAGCTGCTGTTGAGAAAATTGGTACGTTTTTAGCACACAAAAAAGAGGAATTTACACACGAAGGTACATGGAATCTCCGTTTTTATATAGAATATCAAGTTGATATTTATGGCTCGGATATTTTTAAAAGGGATTAATGATCTTAATGCGAGTTAGCAACTATTCGTGGGAATTTAATGGATATTTTATTATGTAATCGGGATAGCCTTAGAGTTATCCATATTGGTGGCTTTTACATATGGTATGAAGACGTTATTCCATTAAAATCGTCATGAAAAGGTGTTGGCTTAAGGGGAAGAATTCTTATGGTAAGTTTGATGCTTGAAGAAGATTTTCACGAGTTTGTGTTTTATCATATTGTTAAGTTGTGGACGACAGCCATTGACTTAACAATAACTTGTTCGTGCTTACACGGTTGGTTACGAAGACTTGTCATAACACTTGAAGGAATTACATTATCGTGCTCAGTGTCTCACAAAGGATGAGAATATTGACAAGGGATTGAGGTCTACTTATATTTAATCATCAGTATAAGTTCTTCATCACATGGATAGTGCAAGACATGGAACACAAGGTTGGGTTATTCTACTTCTACATCAAGATTACTTTATTTATTTTTCTTCAAGATCATTACATAGAGCTACATTTGGAGAATCTTCAAGATTGAATACATTGTTTACTTCCCTGTTGATGTGACAAAAAGGGGAAGACATACATGCTACAATTGAGGGGAAGCAATTTGAAGATGATGTACAACTTACAAGAGATACACAAAGAGTTTTGCCGACATCAACTAGGGGAAGATTGTTGGGTCAAAAAGTTAATCGGAGGTTGATGGCTCAAGGGTTGTCATGTGCAATCCAAGCATTGTCACATGTAATCTAGGCATTGACAGAAACGTAGACAAGAAGCCTTTGGAAGCTTCTATTTAGATAAACATGCAGGATATATTCTGTATTAGTTTATTTAAATAGAAGATTTACATGTTTATTCATTCTTATCTCTTGTGAACCCTAATCCTTACACTATAAAAGGAACCAAGGGTATTAGGTTTATTCATAACTCATATTCACAATGTAAACCTAAAGCGTGTGTCGACTAGACGTGAGATTCAATGTATACACGTCTAGTGATTGTTTGTTATTAATATAATGAGCAATCCTTTTGTAGGATATGTAAATCTTGCTTATGTTTTAGAGAGAGAAAGAGATAGAAAGATGGTGGATTACATACAATTCTTGAGAGAGAAAACAAAGAGAAGTATGTGAAAAAATGAATAACCACTCTACCCACTCCATCAAAGGAGAGGGTTTATATACTCAAGCCTTGTAATGGGCTTGGGCTTACATGTTTGGGCCGGCCTACACATGTTGTAGGCTAGGCTTGGGCTTGTTTGTTAAATAACAATGTCTAGACTACGAGCTACTACTTAGTATATTGTCGGAGTGACCGAATCTTCCTAAATACGTAAAAACGTATTTCCAACAATCTCCCCCTAAGGGAGGTCACTCCAAACAAGGGCGTTACCCGATTTACAATAATGAAATAAACCTAGCATACTATGCTTGTCTTGGGGTCGTAGTCTTCGTCTTTCTTTTCTTTTTCTTTTCTGGTGAACATGCTGATGTGATCTTTGATATCAATCTTTAGCATTAATCTCTTGCCTTGATCTCGTGCATCCATCACTTGTGATCTTCGCCTCTTCGTGACCTCACGTCCCACATACTTATACCTTAGTAATTCTTGAAAGCTTCAGAGTTTGATACATCGGAAGACTTAACTTTTAGGCTTTCTTGAATTAGATGAGGTATTAAGTGCATAAAGTATAAGCATGCGGGGACGACTTCTTCTCGGATTCCGTAATGCCACCGTCTTCAAATGCCGCAACATAAGTAGACACGAACGAAATGGCTTTGAACATTTCATTCTAATTGGTAGCATTTTACCTCCGGTCGGTGAACACCGTTGGACGATATAAAATATCGTACTTGTGGCAGGTAGATTTAATTAAAAATCTCCTTGACAAGATTTCGCGGGTAAACCCGTTCTCTTTACTCGACCGTCCAAAGCTGACTGCGAACGTAAAGAGTGAATCATTTGGTTAAAATTATCCGCATGATTGAAGCCGTCAATTCTGATTCCTGGAACAAGTGAAATTCAATTAAGAACCGCACCATCGTTGCTTTCCAGTTGTCACGAGCTTGATTCATATTGAATCTTGCAAGTTACCTACCAAGTGTTGTTTGATGTTAACATTAGAAGGATTTCCACTCATCACTGTGAACACTAAGGTATCACTCTGAGTGTTCTGGCAAGATCACTTAGATACTGCGTAGAGGCGTGGAATTTGTTTAAATTTAGTTAAGAATTAAACCACTGTTGCTTTCCAGTTATCACAAGTTTGATTCATAAAGAATCGCACAAGTCACCTACCATGAGCTTTTTGATATTCGCTCAAGAAGGATTTCCATCTTCATTGTAAATACTTTCGTATTACTCGGATGTTCAGGCAAGATCATGAAGATTTTGCGTAGGACTCTTAAGATCTTTCTCACTTTTCACAGTGTGTGAAGAAGCAAGGAATTATGAAAATGTGTCCTAATGAGATATTTGATGATCTCAAATGGCTCTAGACTCGATCGTGCATTTTGGATTTTAGTGATCGGAGGCTGGAGAGGAGTGCCACCTTTTCTATACCAATTTATTCGGAGTGAATAAATCAATAGATAATGCGTTGTCTCCGTGTGATTAAAACAAATACCTTTGAGAGATATCTGAGTTAGCTGGGATGGGTTGTGCATTGCATCACTGGGTCCATGATGTCTTATCTTCAATATCAAGCATCATTAAAAATGATCTCAATAGCATATGTATTGACCCGGTTTCTGCCTAAGTTGTAAGGAGGGCTTCTTTCTTTACACCCTTTATCTTTACAATTCTTTTTCATTCTTCAACCCCTTCAATGCTTACCAATACGTCATAACTAGCACCTTGTTGTGATTGTTCCAGTGCTAACTTAAGTACTTGGTCGGCATTCAGCTACGTTCACAATCTTTCTCCATCTTTCCTAAGGACTACTATTTCTAGCTATGGAATGTCCTTGGAAAAATTCCTCCGGTTCTGGAAGAATCATAGGACTTAACCTATCCTACCATCCTTATGTCACCACAATCTTCATCGTCGTGAAATAAATGGGTTTTGGGTAAGTATTTGTCACCATGAAAATCCATTTTGCTCCCCCTTAACATATGCCACGATATTCGAAAACATTTCGCATATGTCGGGATGAGCCAGTACATTAAGTCAAACCATTTGTGATAATATCCCATATTAAATCACATTTTCTCCCCCATATTAAAAATATTAACCTAATCGATGTTTTTAATATCAATTGATTTAATGAAGTTTTAACAAAGGTTTTGGGAAGAAAAATGCAAGTCCATTTTATCTTCATGATATCAAACGTATGAGATATGATACCGATTTGTAACATGATCACATATTCACCATATTAGAAAAGAATTGAGAAGGTTGGACCTGATAGATGAGAACTTCATATGATAAGATCAAATGGTTCTTGTCAGCATATGTTGGTCGCCTCGTCACGTCTGAAGTCATCTCTTGAGACCACATATACGATTGGTATTGTTGTCTTGACACCAACTTGTGAACTTGGCACGTTCGGTATCGAAGATTCTGAATGCTTGACAATTGCTCCCCCTCAATTGTTGACCCGTGTTCTATCGAAAGAGCTGTAGTCGTCGGCTGAGTAGTCGCATCGTCGAGTATGTAGATACCAATTGTAGATTGCTATGGTTGTAGAGGTGATAACTTCATAAAAACAAGACTTCTCTTGTTTTAACAAATAAATGCACTGAGGCGTACATAGATTTGTGTTAGACCAAGTTATAAAGTAAACTTGATCCCTTACAAGGTTTAAAAGTAAACCTTGCCCGAGAAAATTAATTCCCGTTGTGAGCCAAAGCTTTCATAAGAAATACTTGACTTTAATGTGAAAACTGGGTTGCAGTCTGAAATAACTACAAGCCATAAGGCATGTTTTATGAAATATTTACAACTTTTGTACGAACTCTATTTATGGCGTCGTGTCGATATTAATCAACATTTCTAAGGCCGTAAATATTATCGTACCAAAAGACATGCCTTTGAAAAATAAAGTAAAAATATTTTTGGATTTTTATGAATTTTTCAATTTTTATGGTTTTTATATGGTTTTATATTTTTGTATTTTGCTTTTGTGGATAAAAATATAAACAATATATACAAATGATCACTAAGGATACGAAGAATAGTTTACCATCACTATTCTTTCGCTTCATCTGCCAATTCCTTAAGAGTCTCAGGCGAGGAGGTTCTCATTCCAAGCTTATCGGCCAAAAATTCAATTCGAGCGCGATCTAAAGCCTTCGTGAAAATATCCGCCAATTGATACTCAGATCGGACAAAGTAAAGCTCGATTACTCCATTTTCCACTTGCTCCTTGATGAAGTGGTAGCGAATGTCAATATGCTTCGACCGGGAGAATTGAACATTGTTGCAGCATAAGGAAATTGCACTTTTGTTGTCGTAGTACATCGGTATCTTGTTGAAACCTATACCATAGTCGGTTAATTACGATCTCATCCAAAGAATTTGAGCACAACAACCGGACATAGCAATGTATTTTGCTTCCGTACTTGAAATTGCAGCGCTTTTCTGCCTTTTCGATGCCCAACTGATTAGTCGATCTCCTAGTAGTTGAAAAGTTCCACTCGTGCTACGCCTTGTATCTTGACAACCCGCGTGATTCGCATCTGCATATGCCATGAGTGCAATCGAAGAGTCCTTAGAATACCAAAGTCCCCGATTAATGGTTCCTTTAAGATATCGAAAGATCCGTTTCACAGTAGACAAGTGTAACTCAGTAGGTCGAGTTTGATACCGAGCACACATACATATAGCAAACTGAAGATCAGGTCGACTAGCTGTGATATACAGAAGAGTATCGATCATTCCACGATAAAGTGTCGGATCAACGGCAACTCCATGTGGATCTGCATCAAGCTTAGTTCGTTCCACCATTAGAGTATCCACGGGGTCGCAAGATTCCATCTTATACTTCTTTAGCGAGTCAAGGGCATACTTAATTGATTGATGAAGATGCCTCTGGGACTCTGAGATATCTGAAGACTAAGAAGAATGATACCTTGCCCATCATTGACATCTTAAACTTGGAAGACATGAGTGTCCCAAACTCATCCGATAAGGTTTGGGTCGAGGCAGCAAATATAATATCATCAACATATATTTGTACTATAATCATATCTTTACCTCGTTTCTGAATGAACAGCGTGGGATCCACCTTGCCTTTAGTGAATCCTTACGTAATGAGGAATTGTGACAAAAGATCATACCATGCGCGAGGAGCTTGCTTCAACCCATAGAGAGCCTTCTTAAGCTTGTACACATGATTAGGATAATTATGATTCACAAAACCATCCGGTTGTTGAACATAGACCTCTTCCTTGAGTTCACCATTAAGAAATGCCGTCTTCACATCCATCTGATAGTCGATCATATTCATATGGGCTGCATAAGCAAGGAATAGTCGAATAGCTTCCAAACGGGCAACAGGTGCAAAGGATTCCATAAAGTCGATGTCCAATAATTGCTTGTATCCACGAGCTACTAGTCGAGCTTTGTTCTTCAATATTCCGCCTAACTCATCGAGTTTCACCTTGTAAACCCATTTCAAAGTGAGTAACTGCACTTGATCCGGGCATGGGACAAGTTCCCATACTTCAAGACGTATAAATTCATTAAGTTCTTCTTGCATAGCTTCTATCCAACAGGATTGAGTAAAAGCTTGTTGCCTTGTCTTAGGTTCAACTTCAGTGAGAAAAGCATCAAAGTGACAAAACATTGCACTTTCTTGTAGCTGACTTCGTGGGGATACCGGACGATTAGGGTCACCAATAATAGAATCTATAGGATGATCCTTTGTCCACTTGCTGTCATGTTCACGAATCCGTGGATTGGAGTAAACTGTAGAAGGAGCTTCCTCTGAGGTGGATGACCCGGCTTGATTAGGGTCAGGAATTGGTACACCAAAGAACAAAAGTTCACGCATTTGAGCGAATTCCAAATCGTGATCATCATCATCCTCTTCATCATCAATAGGCATGACATGGGTAGTTGAAACATGTGTTGGTTGAGAATTACTTGTTGAAGGTATATCTTGAACAATTGTAGGTGCAGATGTATCTGATTGTGCAACGGTTGCTGGAGCGACAACTTCGGTTACCGGAGCTATTACCTCAGGTTCTGGAGCAACAATACTTGGAGGAGTAAAGAATTCATCAAAGAACGGTTGAAACAACGTATCCCATTCCTTCCTAGTAGGTGGTGTAAATGATGATGAAGTAGGGTTGTTTGGAACAAGACCAGAACTAATGTTACTGGGTCCCATTTCATAAAGTGCGGGTTCAGAGCTGCTTTGCTCAGAAGCCATTGCTGTCAGCTCATCAAAATCGACATTCATAGTTTCAAGGATCTTGCGAGAGTTACAGTTGTAGATTCGGTATGCCTTCTTTGCGGGTGCGTAACCAATGAAAATACCAATATCAGCCTTGGGTTGAAGTTTTCCCAAATTGTCACCATCATTATTTGGATAGCATAGAGAACCAAATACATGAAGATATGATAAATCTGGTACTTTTCCATGGAGAAGCTCATATGGTGTTTTACCATGGCGTTTACGAATTAGTGACCTGTTTTGGGTGTACACTGCTGTAGATACTGCTTCTGCCCATAGAAACTATGGAGCCTTTGCGTAAATTAACATCGTTCGAGAAGCTTCCATAAGTGTGCGATTTCTCCTTTCAACGACATCGTTTTGTTGTGGAGTGCGTGCAACAGATGTTTCATGAGATATACCAACTTCTTCATAATAATCTCACAAGATTTGATTCACAAATTCGGTTCCATTATCTGTATGAATGCGTCGGACAGTAGTGTTGAGACGCACTTGAGTCATCTTGAGAAATCTGATGATGAATTTCGGTGCCTCATTTTTTGTTGTAAGAAATTTCACCCATGTAAACCGAGAGTAATCATCCACAATAACGAGGATGTACCTTTTACCACTAAGACTTTCAACACGCATTGGCCCACAAAGATCCATATGCAACAAATAAAGTTTCTCTTGGTTGGTGTCTTCCGTCTTGGGTTTGTATGATTTCTTAGTGCTTTTCCCCATTGAACACGCGGAACACAAATGATCCTTGTTAAATGAAAGTTTAGGAAGACCACGAACAAGTTCGTTTTTCGCCAAATGATTAATAGCGTCAAAGTTAAGATGAGATAACCGTCGATGCCATAACCATGACTTAGTCTTTGATGCTTTGGAGAAAAGACATACGGGAGAAGCGGCCATCATATCTTGTAGAGACAAAGTATACAAATTATTCCCTCGAGTGCCTTTCAATAAATCAACCCCTTCCAAATTACGAATGAAGCAGGTATGCTCTCGAAAAGCAACTTCTAGGTTTGCATCACAAAATTGTCCCACAAAAAATAAGTTGTGGCCGAGACCTTCCACATAATACACTCTTGAAATAATAACATTCCCAATATGATATTCACCATAACCCATTATCTTTGCAATATGATCATTACCAAATCAAACCGTACCAAGAAACTTGCTAACGAAATTTCTGAGCTGAGAGCGATCTCCGGTCATATGCTTGGAGCAACCAGAGTCCAAATACCAGAGAACAATTTGGACCACATGTTTTCAACAACAACAGTAGACAATGCATTGGAAACTATTGGTTCCGGAGTGTTAGCAGATAGAGATATAAGATTATCATAATTGCTAGCATTTATGAGACCCTTAGATTTCCTACGTTTTCTAATGTGAGTTTTAGCACTAACAGGTTTTACTGTTCCAACTTTCTTAGGTTTTGGATTATTCGCGGGCACTACAGTGGGAGTAGACCTATTTAAAGGACACTTGGTTCCTACAGTAGTGTCGGTGTTCCTAGTTAAAGGACACGCTTGTGTTTTGGTAGCCTTGGTACTCCTAGTTAAAGGGCACGCTTTCTTCGCTTTAGTGGGAGTGATCCTAGTCAAAGGGCACGTATTTCCTACTATAGTGAAAGTTCTACCAGTAGGGCACCACATCCAACCAACTTGGGTTAACACTTTCCCAGTCGGTTTCCATTCTAATCCATTTTTCCGGGCATACATCTCATTCACATGGTCAATTAGGCAAGAATCATGACGACTAGAAAACATACATTCATTGCAATTCCAACATTTCAAATTAGAATTCACACTAGGCTTAGAACGCTGCACAACCGCAGAGCCTTTAGGTTTAGCTACATGATTCTTTTTATTCAAAACAGAAATAACATTCCTAGGATGGGCTTCTACTTTCTTCTTCACTTGACTACTAGATGGGGGCAAGATCCTATCATTCTTCTTGTTTTGTTTAAGCTTAGATCTTTGAGCCTTAGTAGTGGTGCTTACTCCTGTAGAAGGCAACACGGGAATATTAGAAGCTGGTTTTGATTCCGCCTTATCTTTAGTGACCAAAGTTTGAGATGGTTTAGTCCTAGGGCCCTTGTTAAGTGGTGTGACGGCTATAAGGTTCCCTTTGATTGCACTAGAGGACGATGCTGAGACAGTGACTGCGTTATCCACAACATTCTTACCTTTTAGAGTACGAAGTGTTTCCTTTAACTCAGCCAAGACCAGATTTTTATCACAAATTTGTTCCCTCAAATCAGATATTTCCACCGACTTTCGATTCAATTGTTCAATCAATGATTGATTCTGTGCAGTGGTATTAGCACATGCGGGCTTTACTGAATCGAAGAGTCGTGTATTTTTCTGTTTTAAGTTATCAACTTTGGACAAAATCTTGGAAACTCGATTATCTAGATCAAGTTTAAAATTCTCAGCGGCCTCAAGTACGTTCACACAGTTAAGCTCCTTAGATTTCTCTATGTCTATCGGCAAAGATTGAGCAACCTTGTCACTTGGCTGACGCTGTTTTGATTGTAAATTCAATCGAAAATTCTTTTCAAAGTTTGCATCATCGATATTAACACCTTCGAATGACGTTTCAAAGATTTCTTGAATAAATTGTTGCTTGCATTCAAGCGAAATACAATGTGTTTGAATCTCATCAAAACGTTTTGAAAGCGAAGATTATGAATCTTGAAGCTTTAAAAATTCAGCGTCAGATTCGTGACAAGTACTATCTACCACATTATCCACAGATTCAACATTATGCACAATAGAATCATTATCAACACTTTTATTCACACAGACAGAGACTATATCATGAGACATCACTTGCTTCAAAAGCTGATCATTTTGGCGTGAAACCCGTTCTATTTCAAGTAAACTGTTTTCATAAGCATCATCCATTTCATTGAAAACACGTCTAACGTCTTCTATTTCCAAAAGCAAATCTTGATCAAGATTACTAAGACAAGTTTTAACATTCTTTACAAACGGAACAATTTCGTCTCGAAACGCAGCTCTTGTGTGCTCAAAATTCCATTCACCTTCCGTTATGGCCGAAGCCGTCGTATGTTCTAAAATGACCTTGTCAAAATCGACTAAGTGTTGGTGAACCGCATTTAAGTTAACGGACGCCTTGCTTACCGGTGGAATTAACTTTGTTAAATCCGTTTTGACAAGTGTAGGAGACGTACTAGGAAGGTTTTCATTTGAGAAACTTTGGGGCACAAGAACTGTCAAATCTGCTAATTCCTTTTGTAAGCGAATGCGTGTCTTTTTCGAAAATTGATCTTTGTTATGTTTATTGATAGGTGTGAAAACACCCATCTTTTCTACCACTTAATTACATTAAAACTGGACCTAAATGTATATTTTATGTCGTAAATGGCGGAATTATGCGTGGTTTGTGTTTTTATTGTGTTTCAGGGTCAAAATGTGAAAAGGAAAGAAAACACGGTCTTTCACGAGCTTTTATAGAAGAAAACGACAAAAGACGAAGTCGAAAGATCAAGAGTGGAAAAAGAACGGAAGTCCAAGACCAATTCGAAGATTTATCGAAGAAAAAGTCAAAGACGGAAGTTTAATAAAAAAAAGCCGAAGAACTCGAGTCTAATAAATAAACAAATTATAAGACGAGTTTAATTAATCCCGAGACAAAGTCGATAAAGTCGAAGAACTTAAAAGACGAGAAGACGTGAAGAAAGAAAGAAAGAAGAGGCAACACATGCACCTCCCCATTTCCTATAAATACCCTCCTAAACTCATTTAGGAGGGTTGGTTAGATTTAGTTTAGCTTAGTTTTTCTTTCAATTTTGTAGGTGATTCTAGAGAGAGAAAGTGACAGTTTCTCTCACTAGAATCCCAATCTTTCATCTTCCTTTCTTGTTGTTTTTAATCAAATCTTTACTTTTTATAATTTAATTCTTGTTTTAATCTTATTCTTATTCTACCTTTCTTAGCTTTTTATTTGTGCTTAATCCGAAATTTCTTTACAAGATTTGTTTAAGCTTCACGTTTGATTTATTAAAAAGTTTATCTTTTTGTTAATCTTTAAGTTTTCATACGAATCAAGCTTTGAGCTTGACATGCTTATTGGCTTAATTTGTGTCTAGCTTATTTGTTTTAAGTTTTCTTAAAAGTTTTAGTCTTTTTAAAGTTTGTTTATTTTGTGTTTTTATAAAGTTTATGAATTTTGTCTTTTAAAAAGCTTTCAAATTTATGCTTATTAAGTTGTTCAAGTTTCGGTTTAGTAGCCTATTGTATGTGCTTATTATGTTTTAAGCTTACCACCAATTTCGGTTTAAAGTTGTTTTCATCGCAATATTGGGGTTTACCACATTCCGACGGGCAGCTTATGTTCCATCGCAATAACCATTCTTGGTTCTACTTTGCGATGGCTTGTGTTTCATCCCCCTTATTCCGATCAGGATTGCGATCGCTCATTGCGATCGCATATTCCGACGGAGTTTAAGGTATATTGCGACGAAGTGCTGCCCAAATTTTGACAGCCACTTTCCGATGGATTTTGTTACTTTAGATATTCCGATAGTTTTTATTTTTTAGACATTTCGATAGTTTAAAGTAAAATTAAAAAAAAAAAAAAAAATATAATTATTCCGATACTACAATGACCCATTCCGATACAATTGCACACTATATTGCGATGGAATCATTTGGCGCCAAAAAAGTGAGCAGCTAGCTAGCTAGCTTGCTTGCTTATCTATTTATTATTTTTATTCCGTAATTGTTTAGTTTAATCTGAAAGTTGTTCCGATTTTATTTCTGAAAGTTACATATTTTTAGTTATATTTTTCTTCTAATTTTAAAATTAATATTTTTTCGTAAAGTTCAAGTTTTATCTTTTATTTAGTACCCGCTTTAGGTTTTGTCTCGTTTAGCTTTAAAGTACCATTTTAGTTTTATTCTCTCCTTTTTCATTTAGTAAACTTTATTTTCAAGTCGATAGTTAATTTCGTCTTTTAGATTTATTTTATTAATTGTTTCGTTTTAAATTACATTTTATTATTTGTTTTACTATTAGTTTTAATATCGTTTTAATTTTTAGTTTTTTTATATTCACCTTGTTTTACTTTTATTATTTATACTTGTCTTTAGTTTGTTTTTAAATACCTTTAGCATTTACTTTTTAATTAGTTATAGATAATCAACTTCCCTTTTTCTTAACCAAAAACAATTGAGTCACACATTTAACCGGAAATCGATTCGATTAGACACCGAGAAAACGAACTTTTTCAACTAGTAAATTCTAACATTATTTATCATAATCAATTGTATGGAATTTTTAAAGCATTTTAGAATGAGTTTCATCCGCAAGTGACTGTGTCTCCTCAGAACTACGAACAAAAGGTGCTTCTTTCGATTTGCCAATGAGGGTCATATCATAAAGACACGGAATATATTCCTGAGCTTGTTTTGCATAACCGGGATTAGGTGGTAAATCTTGAAGACGTTTAAGTTCGAGTTCTGTAAATGATTTAGTTAAAAGATGAACCTTTTCTGTGGAAGAGTATTGTTTTAAAAGTTGTTGTTCTTTGAATTTAAGAAGTTTGGTAGCATTAATTTCCGATTCAAACTTTTTAGACTCGAGAGTTTTGAAATCCATTTTAAGTTTCTGAAAATCATTGACAACCGACTCTTTTTCTTTTAATTCATTGGAAAGATTAGCTTTTAATGATTCTGTTTCTTTCAAGTGTTCAATCTTTTCAAAACAAAATTGGTCAAATTCAGAACATGTTATTTTCTCTACTTGATGGACCATTTCAAAAGCTTTGACCTTTTCTTATGCAACGCAAGCTCAGCAGTTAGGGTGGAATTCGTATCTACGGATTGTCTGAGGGCCATATGCATTTGATCAATAATATGTTTAGGCACCATGACCAAATCATGTTGAGCATAAGATTCCATACCCGTCGTAGCATTTGGTTGAGGTTCACTCAGATGTGTAGGATTGGGTACCACATCATTTGAGTTACTAGTCCCCGTGCTGTTCGAGGTTGTCATTTTCATGCCCAACTTGATGTTGGTTATCATCAATATTATTAGATGTGGTTGGTACCTCACTGACGACATCAGAACCGTAGTGAGAGAGATTAGCAACGAGAGCAGCTTGGGCAGAGTGAATGTCATCACAATCTGAATCATATGCGTCAAGATCATCTACTTGATAAGCTGCATTAGAAGTGGAAACGACTGTAATGCCTTCAGTATCTGTTGCCCCTGGGTCTGCAAGAAATGCTAACTCCTCTGAATCCAAAATCTTTCCCTTAGACTGAGCATCGACCAAATACATCTTCTCACGAAACCATGCATCATCCCTCCTCCTTTTCGGCTGAGTGCATTCCCTAGCCATATGACCTTGTCCTCGGGAATTGTAGCAAGTCACAACCTTTTTAGGACCAATGAGGCTTCCATTTCCATTAGCTTGAGAATTCACAGCTTGAGCATTCACAGTCCTTGTAGGAGGTCCATATGAATTTTGCCTTCCCTGAATAGGTTGCACTTTTACTTGACCGTCTTGAACAGTAGCTTGTTGTCGAGGATTTGAAGAGGTGCGGAGCTGATTGTTTGTTGGTGGAAATCCCCTAGTTGCAGCAAGTTTTGACAAGTAGGCAGTGAGATGGTTTAGAACATCAGCTGGCGTATCATTTGGAGTAAAGACCGGTGCTTGGATTGGTGGAAGTTCATTAGTGTAGAAGGCTTGTGCTGGTTGTGCTTCAATAGGAAAGTATCCTTGCTGAGGGGTATAGCCCATTGGAGAAGTGTTCGCTTGTGATGGTGATGTCTGATATGGTGGTTGCTGTGGAAAAGATTGTTGATGAACACTTTGTTGAAATGCTTACTGTGGCATCATTGGTGGTTGATAAGATGGTTGCTGATAGGTGTGTGGTGGTGGCTGCTGCAAGTATGATGGTTGTTGATAAGTATAAGCCATGTTTTGTTGAGAAGCATACATGGCAAGTGGATCATGAACTTGAGGTATAGACAACCGAGCCTCAATCACATGGCATTCGTGTTGTTGAAGAAAAGCTTGAAGTTGATCCACATTGGTGTTATGCAAGTCCTTAGCCAATTTAACATCCGTCACGTACTTTTTCCATTCTGAAGGAAGAGTGTTCAAATACTTGGTGTTCAATTGGAACGTAGGAATTGCCATGCCATAGATATTGAGCTCATTCAACAATAGGGTAAATCTCATATAGTAGTCATTGAGAGTCTCCCCTGGCACATAGGCAAACTTATCAAAAGTATCATAAATCTTACACTCTCGTTCTTGTTTAGTTAACGAGGTACCTTGCATGAGAACACGAATTCTATCCCATAACTCTTTAGAAACTTTATGTTTGCTGACGAGTTTGTAGACATCTGGAGGAAGGGATTGGAGAATGATGTTTGTAGCATACTTATTACATTTGTCTTGAATCTTCATATCTTCAGTCAATTCACCCGTTGTGCGAGGACGAGTAGTTGTACCTTCCGTCACTGTACCATAATCTAATGGTCCATTGAGCACCGATGCCCAAATGAGATGTCCATTTTCTTTGTTCAACATGTAAAGTTCCATTCGGGAAGTCCAATCCTCGTACATAGACTTCTCCAACATTGGTGGACGATTATCCGTACCCGAGAGGATGGACTTATCCGTAAGAGATGTGTACTCCATGTTAATAAGTTAAGATTTACAAAGTTGATCGATCAATGAAAGAAAGTAAATGTGTTTGTTGTTGTGAGTTGAAGTCGAGAAACAATGTTAAAATCCCCTAAAATATGTTCTCAATAAACTAAAAATCCCCTAAGGAATAATTTTTGGTTATCGGAATGTTGATCGGAATAATGATCGGAAAGCTGTCGGAAAAAGGCTATTGGAATACCGTTGATCGGAATACCCCAATCGGAATACCCTAATCGGAATATCCTAATCGGAATACACTTGTCGGAATAAACACTATCGGAATACCCTAATCGGAATACCCTTGTCGGAATAAACACTATCGGAATACCCTAATCGGAATACCTTTGATCGGAATATCCTATCCTAATCGGAATACCTTATCGGAATGTACCAAATCGGAATGTCTAAACCCTATTCCGATTACACTGATCGGAATGTCCTATAAACCCTTTTCCGATGACCTGATCGGAATAAACCCCACTTTTCTCGGACAAAACTCAACCAATTCGTGATTTTAAGCCAAAAAATGATCAAAACACCCAAAATTTTTGTGTTTTTAGCCAAAGTAAATATACCAAATCACTACCACAACTATGTAGATGATTTGTATCAAGAAAAAACCATAAAGAACACAAAAAAAAAATTTGGACGTGTGTAAAAAGGATCAAAATAGGCGTATGAATCAAGAACACAAACACATGAACAATACAATCATCTCATGGCTCTTGATACCATCTGTAGGATATGTAAATCTTGCTTATGTTTTAGAGAGAGAAAGAGATAGAAAGATGGTAGATTACACACAATTCTAGAGAGAGAAAACAAAGAGAAGTATGTGAAAAAATGAATAACCACTCTACCCTCTCCATCAAAGGAGAGGGTTTATATACCCAAGCCTTGTAATGGGCTTGGGCTTACATGTTTGGGCCGGCCTACACATGTTGTAGGCTAGGCTTGGGCTTGTTTGTTAAATAACGATGTCTAGACTACGGGCTACTACTTAGTATATTGTCGGAGTGACCGAATCTTCCTAAATACGTAAAAACGTATTTCCAACACCTTTTGTTTTAATTCATGTTCTTTGTGCCTAAACACCTTGTTAATGTGTCGTGTTCTAATTCCTCTTTGATTATCTAATCATATGAACATGATGCATTCCTAGTAGCTTAAAAGATTCTAGGAAACTTAGGTTTCCTCACGAACAAGGTCAGTGATTTACATATTCCGAACTAGGTCAGTGATTCACAGATTCCGAACTAGGTCAGTGACTACATATTCCGAACTAGGTCAGTGATTCACATATTCCGAACTAGGCCAGTGATTAACATATTCCGAACTAGGTCTTGATCACATATTCCGAACTAGGTTTTGATCACATATTCTGAACTAGGTTTTGATCACATATTCCGAACTAGGTGCTGAACTTGGATTCCGAATTTCGTGTGGTTTTTCGCTTAAGAATTTTTGGTTTCATACGAAGACAATGTTTGGGGTTTTCACACCATTTCTTGAAATTTCAACCGCAATCTACTCACAACAACATCTACTTAAGATCCTATTCACTTCACTTCTTTCTTGAGATGGATTCTACTACTGAATATCGTGTTACTAATAACAACATCATGGTGGCGGGTAACAAAGAGAGACCACCAATGCTTGTCACTGGTAGATATGCACAATGGCAATCACGATTCCTTTGATATCTTGACACCAAACCCAATGGTGATGTTCTTCGACGTTGCATCAAAGAAGGACCTTATACTCCCACTACAATCACCATTCCTGCAATTCCAGCAACCGACTCGACGACCGGTTTAGATGAGCAAATAATTGAGGAAACATATGAGAACACTTCGAAAGAGAAACGTGCTTGGATTGATGTAGAGAAAGAAGCAATCTATTTGATTCTAAGTGGGATTGGTGATGATATTTACTCAACGTTTGATGCATGCTCTACTGCTAAAGAGATGTGGTTTGCTATTGAACGCTTGCAACAAGGAGAATCACTTAACAAGCAAGATGTCAAAACCAACTTGTTCTGGAACTTTGGCAAGTTTACTTCATTGGATGGGGAATCAATTGATTCATATTACTCAAGGTTCTACAAGATGATGAATGACATGACAAGAAACAATTTACAAGTCTCCACCATGCAAGTCAATGTGGAATTTCTACAGCAACTTCAACCTGAGTGGACACGATTTGTAACTTTGGTGAAACAACAAAGTAAGTTAGACGAGGTCAACTATCACACGCTCTTTGACATTTTGAAACAGTTTCAGAATGAGGCAAATGAACTTCGAGCTGAAAGGATAGAAAAGACTGCTAATCCACTTGCTTTGGTGTCTACCACTCAACACACTCAAGATCATCGCTCTCGTGCTCCAAAGTCATACTCCACAACATCATCCTCACCAAGGTACTCCACTTCATCCTCTTCACCAAGATACTCCACTTCATCCAAGTATTCTGCTCCCACACGATCACGAGACAAAGAACCAAGAGCACTATCACCATCACCTGAGCCATCATCTGAAGAGGACAGTGATGAAGAACTAGCTCAGAAGGATAGGGAGATGAAGCAACAAATTGCTTTCATTATGAAGACCTACAAGAAAATCTTCAAACCCACCAACAACAATCTTCGAACATCATCAAATACAAGGAATCAATATGTTGAGACTCCTCGAAGGTATGACACACGTCAACGTGATGAAAGTCCTCCAAGGTATGATCGCCGTAATCTAACATATGTTGAGGGTTCTGCTCGGTATGATCGACAAACTGCTAAGTATGATGCTCAGAGGATTGCTACTGCTGCTGGGAATAGGGAAATTGTTGGTACTCAAGTGGTTCAACAAAGTGGTATTCAGTGCTTTAATTGTCAAGGCTATGGGCATATGGCAAAGGAATGTAGGAAGCCTAAACGGGGTAGAGACTCTGGCTATCATAAGGAAAAGATGCTACTTTGCAAGAATATGGAAGCTGGGGTTAAACTGTCGGATGAGGAAGGAGCAATGCTTGATGACACTGATGATGAAGCCTCCGATCAAGAACTTGAAGCACATTACTCGTACATGGCAAATGTTGAAGAAGTTCTCAACGTCACTGAAGATGACAATGGTCATATCTTTGACACTGAGCCAATCGATAAGGTACACACTGAAGAGGAATATAATGTGTTTTTGAATATTCATGAGCATTCTGAGCTACCCAAAGCCATTAATGACACATGTATGATGGAAACGGTTGATAGCAATACCACACTTGATTCATCAGACATGTGCAATAATGAGTCTGAGGATGATCAACATGCAAATGAGTATGATGATGACGAGGAGCGTATTGCGCTTGCTAACTTAATTGCTTCTTTACAAAAAGATGTCAAAGAAACTAGAAAGAGTCAAAAGCAATTAAAGAAGGCAAACACTACGCTCACTCAAAATTTTGAAGAATGCAAAGCTGCTCTAATTAAATCTAGTGAGACCATTGATAGCTATAGAGCTCAGCTTCTTCAAAAGACCAATGAGGTTGAGGGATACAAATGATGTTTAATCAATGTTAAAAAGGACGATTTTCAAGAGAAATATAACGAAACACTTAAGCTTCTTGAACAAGAGAAACGTAATTATAACAACTCTTTGAGTACTGAATGTCACAAAACGTATCTTGATACCACTAAAGTCAATGAGCTAACCCAAGTAAATGGTTTTCTTCAAGAGGATAAAACTAAACTTGTTAATGAAAAGAAATAAGTAGTTGAAAATATGCAAAAGGATTTCAAAACTAAACAAGCGAATGACATCGACAAAATGGTGGAACTTGAAACTCAACTTGATTTTTACAAGAAAATTGTTTACAAAACTAATCAATCAATTCAAACCATGAGAATGTTGGTACCTCGTTCGTTTTTCAAGGATAGACCTAGTTTTGCAAATCCTAAGTACCTTGAGCATGCTCAATCTAAGAATCAGCACTTATATCTTGATGAGTCCCAATGGACCGATCTTGATTGTCTTATTGTTAGGCCCGATAGTGAAGAGACACACGATTTGGAAGAAGAGAGTAGACCAAAAGTTAGTAAAGAATTTGTTAAACCATATAATAATGCTTATGAAAACAGTCTTTATGGTCTTTTCAAACCGCAAACACAGAAAACTCGTGAGCAAATAGTTTTCGAATGTGAACAAATAAGAATTAAATGGAGACAAGCTTTTGCCACTAAGAAAACTAATGTTTCAAAATTTATTGACTATTTGCCATATAAAGCTTCTGTAAGCAAGAGTAAGCAAGCACTTAGTATTCTTAAGAGTAACATTGAAAATTTCAAAAAGGTTGTTGATGATGACTGGAAAAAATGTGAACTTTCGAAAGGAGACAAAGAAATTCCTCACGATATAACTGTGCTTGTGAAAAGTATTTTGATTCCACTTGCGGAAAGAACGCAAAAACATATTTTGGAATTTGAAACTATAATTAAGCAAGAAATGTTTGATGATTTTATGTGGAATCTCTTGAACAAGAAGTGAACGACCATCAACCTAAAAGAGACGAGTTTTCTACAGCAAATGATCTACTCTTACATGAATGTCTCTCAAAAGATATTATGTGTGCTTATGTTACATCTTGTGCTGATATTGATGAATATTCTGATGTTGCATGCAAATATCTTGATCAAGTTAAAGAATGTGAACGTCTTGAAACTGAGCTTTCGAATAAAGTTGACCAAGAAGAGTTTTCGTTACTTCAACATAGATATGATTATCTTCAAAAACATTGTCACTCACTTGAACTTGCTTTGCAAAAGAAGTTGGCAAATTTTCAAATGATACATCTTTAGAAGAAAAATTATCTGAGTCTTGTCGATTATTAAACAAAAAAAGTCTTGATATTTCGGATTTGAAAGCTCAGTTACAAGAAAAGGACATAGCAATAGAAGAGTTGAACAAACTCGTTGCTAAGATGGGTGGGAAAGTTGTGGAACCTAGTGTTAAGCAACCTGTTGTTAGACAACCCAATGTCTCTAGAGTGAATAGATCCTCTATCTTGGGAAAACCATCTGCTTTCTCAAATTCTTCGTTTGCAAAACCTGTGTTTGCCCCCAAGATGGATGGAAAGGAAAGGTTACCACATACTCAACCCATAAGGAATGCTATAGCACCAAGCGTTAAGCACAATAATGTGATTAAACCAGGGATGTATAGAATGACCACTAAACCCACAAACAAAGTTAGTCACTCACCTCAGACTTTTAGAAACACTAATATTCGTGTGTCTTCTACTACAGGAGTAGTCTCCACTGCTAGTGTTAGCCGGCCTCAGCTTAAGAGCACTCAAGTGAATGATAAGGTCTAGAAACACAAGAGTCAAGGGAAGATGAAGGAAGTAGAAGAACACCCTAGGAATTTGAATTTTTTTAAGAATAAAAAGTCTGTAATCGCATGTAATGACGATTTGAATAATTTGAATGATTTGAATGTGAAATTTGTTTGTGTAAAATGTGGAAAGTGTGCTAATGCTAATCATTCTATGTGTGCTATGAATAATGTCAACGGCGTAGAAACTAGAACTAAGAAGCAAGTTGCGATGCCTATTAGGGCTAGTAAACCCAAACACAAAATGAACCATTCTGGTGCAACCCCCACTAAGAAAAGTAATGCATCAGACTCCACCACTAAGAACTCTAGAAGCAGAATTACGGAATTATATGAGTCTTCTAGCAAGTCTTGGAAATGGTGGTTTGCTAATCAATGTCCTCCAGGATATAAATGGATGCCTAAAGTTAGGAAATAAAATGTGACAAAGAGTGTTAATATGCCTTTAAATGTTGCTAAGGACACTAATGATTCTACAATAACAACTACTGTGGTATCCAGTTTAGCAAATGCTCCATCGTGTTCTAACTCTTCTGCAGGTGATACAAATAATTCTCTTCATACTGGACTCCGGATGCACGAAGCACATGACGGGGAATCTCAAGCTTCTAATTAACTTCGTGGAAAAGTTCCTGGGTACGGTCCGATTCGGAAATGATCAATTTCCACCGATCCTAGGATATGGAGATTTGGTTCAGGGTAATATAACGATCAAAAGGGTATACTACGTCGAAGGCCTCAATCACAATCTTTTATCGGTTGGTCAATTCTGTGATGCGAATTTGGAGGTTGCCTTCAGAAAGAAGACATGTTTTCTTCGTGATTATGATTGGAATGACTTACTTACCGGTACACGGGGTACTGATCTCTACACTATTTCACTTCATGACACAACTTCTACAACTCCAATTTGCTTCATGGCCAAAGCTTCAACGACTCAGTCATGGTTATGGCATCAACGTCTTTCTCATCTCAACTTTGATACCATTAACTTGCTTTCTAAGAAAGATATTGTGAGAGGCCTTCCAAGCTTAAAATTCATCAAAGATCATCTTTGTTCTTCTTGTGAGCTTTGTAAAGCTAAACGAAGTAGCTTCAAAACAAAGACTACACCAAGCTCTAAAGGACGATTAGATCTTCTACATATAGATTTGTGTGGTCTCATGCGTGTTCATAGTATCAATGGAAAGAAATATGTTATGGTCATTGTCGATGATTACTCAAGGTACACATGGACTCACTTCTTGAGGTCCAAGGATGAAACATCCGAAGTTCTCATCAGCTTCCTTAAACTGATACAACGTGGTCTTCAAGCTCAAGTTAAAGTGGTTCGTATTGATAGAGGTACAAAATTTTTGAATTCAAATCTGAGAAACTATTTTGAAGCCGAAGGAATTGAACATGAAACATCTATTGCTCGAACACCCGAACAAAACGGCGTTGTTGAAAGACAAAACCGTACTTTAGTTGAGGCTGTTCGAACATTATTATCCGCTTCAAAACTTCCACTATACTTTTGGGCCGAAGCCGTGTCAACCGCATGCTACATACAAAATCGCTCATTAAGTATCCCAAGACACGAAAAGACACCATATCACATAATTCATGATCGAAATTCTTCACTCAAACACCTTCACGTTTTTGGATGTACTTGTTACATAATACGAGATGGTGAAAATATGGGTAAGATGAAAGAGAAAGGTGATGCATGTATTCTTGTGGGATATGCAACTCAGTCTAAGGGGTATAGAGTATATAACAAGAGAACAAAATTGATAGTCGAGACTATTCACATCTGATTTGATGAATTACAAGAAATGGCACTTGAACAAACCAATTTAAGTCCCGATCCACAACGACAAACGACTTCCGTTCACAACCGCATGGAACTCGGAACTCAAGACCACAACAATGAACCGTCAAGTTCAACGCTGGTTCAAGGAAATGTTCCAAGAGCATATATGACAGTCAACACGACACTTGAAGAGTTGGAAA
This sequence comes from Glebionis coronaria, assembly GCA_025667525.1. Taxonomy (NCBI): domain Eukaryota; kingdom Viridiplantae; phylum Streptophyta; class Magnoliopsida; order Asterales; family Asteraceae; genus Glebionis; species Glebionis coronaria. The sequence goes on from JANFOE010000168.1 coordinate 251,483, forward strand.
TGTTATATGGACCAATGTATGATGAATATTTCACGGGGGAGAAACAAGTTGTATCGAATTCTTCCATTGTCACTCATGATAAGAATGATGATACCGATCATCGTCAACAAAAGGATACAACTTCATCTACTTCAACACGGGTTGCTGCAGATTTACCTCCTCAGAATATCACATCAACAACCGCTCCTACAATATCCACAACTACTATCATTGCTCCAGATAACATAAATCAAGCAGACAATGCATTATCTGACGAAGATGAATTTATCAACCCATTCGGTACACGGTACACGAAACTGGAGAGTCTTCTACTCGCCATGTTGATCCTTCAAATATGCATACGTTCTATCAACGACATCCTTCAACACATCATTGGACCCGAGATCATCCTTTGGTTCAACTAATTGGAAACCCTTCACAGCCTGTTCACACAAGACTGTCAGCTTAACACCGATGGCGATGTTTGTATGTTCGCACTCGCCGTGAGTTCAACTGAACCAAAAAACATCAAAGAAGCCATGGCTGATCATGCTTGGATTGAATAGATGACGGATGAACTTCAACAATTTGAAAGACTTAAAGTCTGGGAACTTGTTGACAGACCATACGATGTAATACCATTAAATCTTTGATGGATCTGGAAAAACAAGATGGATGAAGAGAACACGATCATCAAGAATAAATCTAGGCTAGTGGCTAAAGGGTATGGACAGCAAGAGGGTATTGATTTTGAAGAATCATTTGCACCAGTTGCTCGAATGGAAGCGGTCAGGATTTTTCTTGCTTATGCTGCACATAAGGGATTCATCGTTTATCAAATGGACGTAAAGACGGCGTTTCTTAACGGTCCTTTGAAGGAAGAAGTCTATGTCACACAGCCGGAAGGATTCGTCAATCTTCACTATCGTGACAAGTTATATCGTCCCCACAAAGCACTTTATGGACTCAAGCAAGCTCCAAGAGCGTGGTACGACGAGCTCTCAAAATTTCTGGTTTCCAAAGGTTTCTCAAAAGGTTCTAATGATCTAACTTTGTTCACTTATAAATATGGGGATGACATTTTACTTGTGCAGATTTATGTTGATGACATTATTTTCGGGTCTACAAACCCAAAACTTTCAAAATGGTTTGAAAAAGTAATGCACAACAAATTTGAAATGTCAATGATGGGCGAACTAAATTCTTTCTAGGAATTCAAGTTCACCAATCCCCAAGTGGTATCTTTATTAACCAAGCTAAGTATTGTCAAGAGATAATAAAAAAGCATGGTATGACATCATGTGACCCCGTTGGGACACCATTATCAACCACATCCCTAGATGCTGATTTGGAGGGAGATGCCATAGATCAAACGAGATATCGTTCCATGATCGGCTCCCTCATGTACTTAACAGCAAGCCGACTAGATATATCACATGCTACGTGTTATTATGTACGATATCAAGCACGACCCACTGAAAAGCACCTCAAGGAGGTTAAACAGATCTTTCGGTACCTCAAGAATACCATTCAGATAGGACTCTGGTATCCGAGGGAAACCGGTTTCTTTCTAACAGCCTATTCAGATTCTGATCATGCAGGGTATGATACACGGATAAGTACTTCTGGTGGTACACAATTTCTAGGTCAAGATAAGCTTGTGGGATGGTCTTCTAAGAAGCAGGATTGCACATCATTGTCATCGGCCGAAGCGGAGTATGTGTCTCTATCTTCGTGTTGTGCTCAAGTTCTTTGGATGAGAACACAACTCACGGATTATGGCTTCCACTTTGATAAAGTACCTATGTACTGTGACTCAATATCCGCCATAGCCATCTCCTGCAATCCGGTACAGCATTCCCGCACAAAGCACATTGATGTCAGATATCACTTCATTAAGGAACAAGTTGAAAAGGGTATTGTTGAATTATACTTTGTTGGAAATGATTACCAATTAGCTGACTTGTTTACAAAAGCTCTTTTGAAAGAGAGGTTTACGTATCTTGTTAGGCAAATTGGTATGAGATGTTTGACTCCAGCAGAACTGGAGATTCTAGCAAAGAAGCCTACTTGATTCATTTATCAAACATCTACTAGTAAATATTAATGAAAAAGCAAAATACAAAATTAAAAAATCTTTGATAATCCAAAATATTCTTCTCGACGTGTCTTTCAGTATCGATAATATGGAAGTGCCTAGAAATGTCGCTCAATAACGACACGGGTGTGTAAATATTTTTCAAAACATGTCATTTCTATTTTAATAAAGGAAAATGTCTATTTTCACTACAACAAAATGAAGTTAAGGCAACACCACTAAAGTGTTGTATTTTGTCTTCAAAATGTTGCATTATGCATAATGTGACATTTTGACTAGTGCTATATTATGTAACGTCGCCTTAGGTATATGCAACACTTATATTAGATTATGTAGCATTTCTCAAAAGTGTTGCCTCTGTTATCAATTGTGATACTTTAATGTGTAACACTTTTAAAATAAATGCAACACTTTTCATACTCAAATGCAACAATTATACTGAGAGGTGCAACACTTTGAAACCGAATAACGACACTTTTCGCATTGAGCAACACTTTTTCATATGAAAGCATTAAGCATACAATAGTTTAGTGCAACACTTTTTTAATGATATGCATTTCTATTTCATGCATCACAAATTTATAATACACAATTTTCCACCAAATTTAATAGGTAGTAGTATATAAATTAACAATCTTCATTTATAATAAAAATAAATAAGTACAATGAAAGATATGATATTGTACTTTAACTAAGGAATTATTTTTGTAAAATACCTAACATACATAATCTAATAGAATCAAAGTTATCTAATCAAAAAATTTAAAACATCTCTGCAGCTCTCCGAGTACATGTTCACCCATATCTTGTTGTCATTTTATAACACGAAAAGGCGCAAATTCCACTAACTTGTCACACATGTTGCCCAATTTTTGTTGTGACGTTCATTTTGTTTAAACTTGCTTCCTTCATAATGAGCGTCTCTCCAATTTTAGCATCCCAACCAAGAGTGTTTTCAGCTTATATAGTAGCCCATATGCTCCCCTGTACCAGGTCTAGTCTTTTGCCGACATCCACCTTTCTTATTAGCTCGCTATCGCAAAAATAAGTTGAATCACATATTCTTAGTAATATTTTCTGGTTCAGTTTCCTAAGAAGAATTTCTTGTGTATATCAGTTTTCTTAGCTTCCAAATATGAAGGAATAACGGAGCTGCAAGATAAAGGTGTGACATGCTCAGATCTCACTTTTAGTACGGGTCAAAAAGACCAGATTTCATCAGACTGTCGTGGATATAGAATCATGTTCATTTTAAATAAATTTAAAGTTAGAAAATCGGTTTGTCATGACAAAGAATCAAGATCTTTAAACGATGTAATAGGCCATGCTTTCAAACAACTCTCACCTTGTTTGACCCTTCCACCCAATTTGCACTTGTTCACCTTTCAAATAAGTGATTCGGCTACTCGGATCCAAAATGAGTATCACCCATATCTTAGTAGGTTGAAAATGCCTTATATATGGAAAATGTTGAAGAGCTTACAATGGCATGTGGTATGCACACCGTCAACTGCTGAACTCCGGACGCATCTACACAAAATAAGCCACTGTATTTTTTATAGAATATATAAACTGAAAAAAGGGCTATAGTTGTAATAATCTACCGCTACGTGTGTAAAAATGTTCTTCATCTTCACACTTGTATGACCATTAAGACTAAGAACCCGTTGAATAATGTTTTTGATAATGGTAACCATTTACCACAAATAATTTAATGTAACCGATCTGACTCTATTACAGGGCCATCAACAAAATCAATTAAACGCATGTCAAGTTAAAGAAAATAAGATAAACGTCACATACCGCATTGTCAAATCAAGGAGGAGCCCAAACTATGGCCTTGTCATTTTTGAAAATGGTTTTCTCACGGCTTCCTATTTGATCAAGAGGTTCATCTTCAGTTTGAAGTGGCTCTGTATAAGTCTTCTGCATCTTACGCAATAATTTATTATCTGGTTATGGCAATGAAATGACAGTAGCGTCTCATGTGTTGTTAAGAAAACTGATTACTAAATCTTGTACAAAACTATGTTGATTAATAAATGAAATAGCATTTAATCATTTGTGGATAACGAACGAGTAGTCCATTTGCATCTGTTTTAGCTTCATCCCAACCTCAAAAACCAAGACGACCTTTCAAAATCATGCTTGCTGTGTGAAGGTTTTGTGAAATTTGCTTCAAGGACAATTACAACGACATAGTTGGTTATAATATGTTATACGTAGTATATAATCTGAAAAACAGAATTTCATGATGAACTGTGCTTACCAACAAAGCTATAACCTTTAGAATTTCCATTACTAATTACCTTCCAGAAGGGCTAAACCATTCATAAATATTATCAAGTTTGAAACGTCAAAAGAAATATAGGTCCAAACCTCAAAATTATTCACATCATACCCAAATATAGTGATTTCAAGGGTTGGTGCTTCTTTAATGTATCCGAGGGTTGTCTCTACAATGGCCTACAACTGATAAATTCCCATATGGATTCCATATGTTATAAAAGTAATTAATTTACAAAAAAATTAACACTACTCTTTGATTGTTAAAACAACAAAACTATAATGTCAAGCTTTGTATTTAAGAAATACATCAGTAGTTGTTTATTTTTTATAAGAGATGTCTTAAGGAAGATCATAGTTGCTAACTTGTTAACTAAAAAAAGATTCTAAATAGATATATATCTCTAATTGCCATAGAATATACACAAAGTTATGGTCTGTAACAAGGTTATGTAACAAAACTTTTGTGCATAATTTAGGATCCAAGAGAACAAACTTTATAAGATCATCTACAAGATCTTACAAAAGTAGTTAGTGTTAGCATCTTTTTAACTCATCCTATCCCAAATTCACAATTCTTCAGATTAGAATAATGGAAAGTGATAACACAAGTATACGTACCCGTCTTCAGTCAGATCTTTAGGTAATTCTATAGACGCTACCAATGCATCTATACTCTTGGTATCATGATTATTATTTGCTTCCTGGTGCTCATGTGTAAATATTGATTTCCAATATCGTCCTCACCAAATAAGTATGTGCTCTAACTCAAATGATATTAACACGCAAGGGATAAGATCCTGAAATTTTTAAACAAGCGATCATAATTATATACCAAAAAAATAGTTGAGATTCAAGTATTTTGCACTTGAAATATATGATAGTACACAATATTTCATATTTTGACCTTTGTCCATTCAATTTTCCATAAAATTTGCTAGAAGACTTATATTTAAACAAATCAGGATTTTGCTCACAATATTGATTATACCCGCAGCAACACAAGGGTACTAAACCTTGTTAGTATCAATCTGTGACTTGCGGCCATCCTTTATTAAATTTTAGCTAGAATATACACATATAGGAGTGTGTCTTGCTTGTAAATTGTATTTCTCATATCACATACCTTAAGTTTTGCACCAATTATTCAATAGTCACTACCATTCATTCTTTCATAATTTTTTATTTTTTATGTTTTTTTAGATAGACTAATACCTAATATACCACTAGTATATCAATAACACAAAGTGTATTCTATAAAATTTCAGATTAAAAATACGAATTTCATAAGTAGCCATTTAAACAGGAGTTTGTACTGTCACTTATCACTTAGCATTTGTTAAACAAGTATCATGTTATTTAATGGCTAATAAGACTCATCATCTAGAGTTGGCAAACCGACCAGCAGGGGCAGACTTTGATGGAGACTGGGGAGGGCCCCGGCCTCCCAAAGATCGTGACGAGTAGTGTAAATATTATACATTCTGTTTAAAAGTTATTGCCCACTTTTTTTATTTTGGTATGTAAAAAATTACTCGACTCTCCCAAAATAAATGTTCAAGGTCCGCCACTACCAACCAGGTTACATATAACTTGATAAAATAAGTCGGGTTGAATTAAACCGAATACACAAATTATCCATGAGTTTGTCCCATCACTTAAGATTTATCATATAAGTACCATATTTTTAAGGACGGTAAGTCCGTAACTACACTGTAATAAAAAAAACTACAACTATAGACAAGAGCTCCATTCATTACCATTTTCTATAAATCAGCAAAAATTAAAAAAAACAAGAGTAATGAGTGATAAAAAAACTTAGAATCACGAATAAAAAAATTGTTACAATATTTGAAAAAAATAAATCCCGGATCAAAAATCTATAGTAAGCACCTTTAATTTCTGCATAATCGGATCTACCCATAATCTTAAATTTAAGATGCAAATATACGAATGAATCCACTGAATAAATATGTATATATAGCTAAACTGATATAACATGCAAACCGAGGCGATTTGAACAAAATAGATCCATACTATTACGATACTAGTTTTAGATTTAATAAACCGCAACTAATGGGAGATAATAGATAAGCAATTAGACCCAAGAGATTCTAAATAATAATAGAATTAAGATATGATGATTTACCCATACCTTATCATAAATTGATTAAAAAATCTCAAAAAATGGCTAAATGAGAAACTGATTGTTTGTGTGAATCTCCAAATGGAAAAAGAAAGGAGATGGGATACTAAGGAATAAAAGAAGGGGGTGGGACAGTAAAGAAAGAAAAAGAATTTTAATTTTTGGTAAAAAAAAAAGGCGGGTCATTAGTGAAAAATGTAAGCGGGAAATTAGTTTTTCATTAATTTTTCGTGTAACATCATTTTATAAAATAAGTGTTGTTTTTATTGCAGCACTTTTCTAATGTGTTGTGTTATACGGTTGAACTTGCAACACTTTAATAAAAGTGCTGTTTTTGACACTTATTTTAATAATGTTACTTTTTTTATCAATTATATGAAAAATGCAACACAATTAAAAAGAGTTGCTTACAAAATGTTATATTTGGCTCATTTTGTTGTAGTGTTTGGACAATTTTTCCAACAACGGGTAGAGCAATCTATCTTGGGTTGAGCTTGTCATAAAACATTCAACGATTTGAGCTCAACACAATGGCTTGTAATCACTTTCAGATTGCAACCCAGATCTAAATTCACGGGGGAGTGTACGCTTTCGTGCCCTTACCCTTAGCAAAAGAAGTTAAATCTTCTTACACTTGAGTGGATTCGTCAAGACATTCAAATTCTATGAACTCAAGTTTATGCTTTAGAAAAACCTTTTCGCCAAAAAGAATTGATTTTTCAATAAGCGTTGAACACAATTTTTTCAAGAATTTCTCAATGATATTCAAAATCTTTCAAAAATTGTGTGTTCAATAACTCCTATCCTCAACAGTTTAATGTGGATCATATCCTCGCAATGACAATTCCATTGGATCAACTTTTGAGGGGGCGTTCCAAATTCATGCTAGGTTGACACATTTTTCTCCCGAAAGTTTTTCAAGGCTATTTTTCACAATATATTTTAATCAAATTTGATATCTCTAATATCAATCGATTTTATATATTAGAGATGGAGGAGAAAATGTGATTAAAATGTGATCTAAAGACTCAAGCACTCATGGTTACGATCAAATACCCACAACATCTTTAATTCACGATGTTATTGGTGTCAAAAGGGTGGTTAGGTTTAAGTCCTATGATCCACCCAGAACCGGAGGGATCTTCCAGGGATAATCCAATAGATTATTAGAAGTCCTTAGGAAAGATGGAGTAGAATGTGAACGTAGCTGAATGCCGACTAAGTACTGATGCTAGCACTGAAACAATCACAACAAGGTGCTAGTAATGATGCTTTGGTAAGCATTGAAGGGGTTGAAGAATGAAAAAGTAATGTAAGGATAAAGGGGTAAAAAGAGAAGCCCTCCATACAACTTAGGCAAAAACCGGGTCAACACATCATGAAGACAACACATCATGGACCCAGTGATGTAATACACAACCCCTCCCCAGCCGACTCAGGCTTCTCTCAAAAGAAGTTTGTTTTATTGTCACGGAGATCAACACGACTTCTATTGACTTTCTCACTCCGAGATAGTTGATATTGAATAGGTGGCATCTGCTCCAGCCTCCGACTACTAAAAGTACACAAATCGAGTCTAGAGCCAAGAGATCAATCAAATCTCGTTAGGACACACAGATGATGATCAAAAGAGACCTACGATATATCCTTGCGATACTGCTAGAATACTCAGAGTGATACTACTTAGTATTCACAATGATGAGTGGAAATCCTTCTAGTGTTAACATCAAACAGCACTGCGGTAGGTCATGTGTAAGATTCTTTATGAATTGAACATACGTAAAACTAAAAAGCAACAGTGGTTTGTTTCTTTATCGATTCAAACTCATTTCAGGTTTCTACGCAATATCTTTATGGTCTTGCCAGAACATTTAGGGTGATATTTATTAATACTCACAGTGACGAATGGAAATCCTTCTAGCGTCAACATCAAACAGTGCTACGGTAGGTAACTTGCGTGATTCTTATGAATCAAGCTTGTGTCAACTGGAAAGCAACAATGGTAAGATTCTTAATGAATCAAACTTGTTCCAGGATTTTGGATTGACGAATTTAATCAAGCGGATATTTATCCAATTGGTTCACTCTTTACGTTCGTAGCCTTGCTTTGAGACGGTAGAGTAAAGAGAACGGCTAGTACAGCCGCGAAACCCTGTCAAGGAGGTTCTTAATTGAATTTACCTAATCACAGGTACGATATTTAAATATCGTGTAACGGTCTTCACCGACCGGAGGTAAAACGCTACCGATTTAGGACGAATGTCAAAGCCATTCAGTCCGTGTCTAAGTTTTGTCTCGGGAAGGTGACGTTACGGTGTACTCAGCAAAGTCAAAGATTCATAACCACATACTCATGCCCAAAGACATTCAATAATCAAGAAAACTAAAGACTTCCACAACTCTGATGATCAAAATCTTCCTTATCAATTAATATAGAGAAATGACCTCTCTTCAAGGGAAATTGTTAGCAAGCTTTTAAGATTGTGCAAAGTATGAGCATGTGGATAAAGACACAATATCGCAAGATGGCAAAAAGACAAGTCAAGAACGATTTGAAGATCTCAAGATAAAGGACAAACTCGAAAGACAACGACAAAGGCTCAAAGATCACAGCATGAAGTAACAACACTACTATTACACGTTCAAGACTCATTTATGACGAAATTCATAATCTCCATTGATCTTCAAATATCGAAGAGGAATGACCTCACATTGGGGGAGGATTGTTAGCATCAAAATATTGAGTCAAACAAGAATGTTCGGTCATAGGTTTATATTGTAATATTTATTAGAACGTTGTAATAGTTAGTTAAAATAGTCGTGACATTACGGGCTTGATGGTTAGCTTAAAAGGCCTCTTTCAAGGTTCTAAGCATTTATTCAAGCCCGGCCCAAAATAATATAGTTCATTAGAGAGCCCGCATGTGGGTGGACTATATAAGCATCCTCCTAGCATGTTAGGAGGGTGGATGATCTCATAATTCTTAATCTAATTTCACAAGTTAATCATCTCATTATATCTACTTTCTCTCACTACTTTCTCTCTCTAAAATTCATATCTTTCCATCTCATTTCTTTAATCTATCATCATATTATTTGGGACAACACATGGTATGGGACATTATCCACCTACCTGGTGGAAAATGGGTTTAAGAGGGGCACCATAGACCAGAATCTATTTACCAAGAAGATTGGTAAGGATTTTCTTCTTGTCCAGGTCTATGTGGATGATATTATCTTTGGTTCATCTAATCCAAAGATAAGTGAAGACTTTTCCAAGCTCATGACAGACAAATTCAAGATGAGTGCAATGGGAGAGATGAACTTCTTTCTAGGTTTACAAGTACAACAGATGAAGATGGTATCTTTATCTCTCAAGACAAGTATGTGGCTGAGATCTTGAAGAAGTTTGGTTTTTCTCCTCAGGAAAAACGGGCTAGCACACCCATGGATAGGGAACACCCTTGGGGAAAGACTGGAGATGAAAAAGATGTGGATGTCAGGCATTATAGATCGATGATTGGTTCATTGATGTATTTTAAAGCCTCTGGACCTGACATCGTGTTTGCTGTGTGTGCATGTGCACGCCATCAAGTGACTCCCAAAGAGTGTCATCTTCATGCTGTCAAAAGGATCTTTAGATACCTTAGGTTCTATCCCACCTTGGGATTATGGTATCCTAAAGATTCTCCATTAGAGCTTATTGGACATTCAGACAGTGATTATGGAGGTGATAAGTTTGACAGGTGATCCACAACTGGAGGATGCCAATTTCTTGGGAGCAGACTCATATCTTGGCAATGCAAGAAACAAACAGTGGTTGCAAATTCTACAAATGAAGCAGAGTATCTAGATGCAGTTGTTTGTTGTGGACAAGTTCTATGGATACAAAACCAGTTGTTGGATTATGGGTATAATTTTATGCATACCAAAATATTTGTAGATAATAATAGTACATTATGCATTATTAAGAGTCCTGTACATCATTCTAAAACAAAACACATAGAAATTAGGCATCATTTTAAAAGAGATTGTTTTGAAAAAAGTTTAATACATCCAGATAGGGTAGACACAGAAGAAAATGTGGATGATCTTTTAACTAAACCTTTTGATGTTAAGAGGTCCTAGTACTTGGTGACAACTATTGGAATGATCAATCTCACCTAAATGTGTTTTTGAAATTATTATATAGTATGTACAGGATGTGTATTGTTATTTATCTTTGTAAAGTATTAGATTTTCCACTTTATTTTTCTAACGCTGACAAAGGTTATTTGAACGCTGACAAGTGTTAAAATGGCCGCTGACAGCAATATGTTAGTTTTGTGTTTTTTGATCTGATCATGCAGGCATTATGAGCATTGTAACATTGGATACAGAGTTGCTTATGGATATTTGGAGCTTGCAAGGAATGTGTCAAAATTTATTTATGATGGTTGGAATGTTTACATTCCTATCTTGAAATAAATTTTTGTCATATACTTTTTCTTTTACAACTATGTATTTCCTAGTTTAAGGGGAGGTTTAGGAAACCTTTAGGATTTTGGGTATTCTTAGAATACTCTTATCACAATTCTAGATTGTGTCCACTGGTGACTAAGAATTAGATTTCTAATTCTTGAGGCACTGTAGCATGCAAAGTTGATATATTATGCACGCTGCCAAGATATTTTAGCCTAGAATTGGGATTGGTCGGTTGGGAGACTTGGTGTACATTTTAATTGGGCTTACCTGGGAAGATACAAAGAGTTTATATGAGGTAACTTCAATGTTAAGAACTTTGGTTAGCAAGGAACACTTGAGGACAATTACGTCTATCTTGCTTATGCAAGTGTGCATAATTGGACAGTGCTTGCCACCCTATAGTCATTTTCAGTCTAAGAGTTATCTTCACTAGGGTAAACTTCTTTGTTAAGGTCTTTTTCTATTTATAATTATTTTTATTTTGGCCACTGACATGTTTTCTTTCCAAACGCTGATAAGACCAATTTAAACGCTGACATGGCAAAATTTCAACGCTGACAAAAATATAGCGTTACACGCTGATGTTTACTTTTTGACCATTGAAAAACATTGGGGTCCACCCAGTTGTTATTTTTGACAAAAATATGGACCGTAATTTTTGCGAGTTGGTAACTTTTAATTAATGTATGAGATAAGTTATATATTTTACAAGATTGTGATGATTACTTTTTGAATATAACTGCCTCATATTTCAACCAATCGTGTGTTTATTCTTCTCCTATAAATTTGGCTTATTTCTTTCAAACAGGGTAACTACTATTTCTTGTATGCTAAAATTTCTCACAACCTTCAAACCTTCATTATTAACATATCACAATTTTCTCACAACATTCATATGGCACCAAAGTTTAAACCTGCTCATGTGGAATTAGGGTTCAGAAGCCAACACAACATGGTGGCTTATTTAGAAGAGGATAATACTTTGCATCCCCAATACACTCAGATGATTGGGTATTTGAAGGCGTCTCCTCTAAGGTATGCACTTTCTCATACTCCACTCGTCCCTATCACACACATCAAGCAGTTTTGGAACACTGTTAGTTCCAAAACAATTGATGGAGTGATCACATTGGTTGGAACTGTTCATGGGGTTCAATGGGTAGTTACTGAAGCTTTGATTCGTCAAGCTTTGCATCTTGATGATGCTGATGGTATAACTACCCTTACCTTAGCAGAGCTAGAGTTAGGACTCCAAGGCTTGGGGGTATGCTTTGCCCCCAATGGGGCATTTAAACAAATATACCAAACAATAATTTCCCCCAGCCTGGAAGTTCCTTATACATGTCATCCTATAATGTTGCTCTTCTTTTAATGAAATCAACCGTTCAATCGGGAGTGCCATTGTTTGTATTGCAACTAGGCAAAGATATAATTTTTCAAAAATGATGTTCGATGGCATGTTTCACAACAAGGGTAACAAGATGACTCTTGCTTACCCTAGGTTTTTATAAATGGTTTTTGATATGTAAGGATATTGCAGTATGGACCATGACAACTTTTATGAGGTTCCTACTCAAAAGAAAACTGTGTTTGGCAATATGAATTCACCTCCCTATAGAGACCTTCCCCTTACCCCAACCATGCTAGCAGTTATTGAGGCAGCTACACAACCTCAACCACAACCAGATCTACTACCGGAACAACCTCCATCACCCCAACACATGGACCTTGACCCTCAACCCTCAGGCGCTAACACTACTGTGGGCGCTGACACAGCCAACCCAAATGCTGACACCATTCTTTCCCAAACCCAAACACACCCTCAAACCCAAACAGATCCCCAATCCACTTCATCTTCAGAACCTCATGACTATAGGTTTGAGAAACGCCAAAGGACTACTAGAGTGTTCTCCTCTAGTTGTCCTAGCCATGTAGCAGAGAGAACCACCACCACAGGTGTGGTTGGTGACATGGGTGGGGCTGGGACTATTGACTCTGGCTTAGAAGCAGGTCAAGACAGTCCTAACATCATTAAGACCACATCCATTCTCGGTGAATCTCTTTTGGGAGGTCAAATCCCCATCATAGAGGAGGACAATTGGAACCTTTATCAGTTTTGGAATTGACGGTGGTTTGCATTAGCTTGCAAAAGCAAAATGCAGACCTTGTACAAGTTGTCACAGGTCAAGGCCTTGAACTCAAGTCATTGAGGGAGAGGATAGTTGTTTTGGAAGGTGCCAATGCTAGAAGAAGGCAGGAGGATTCTTCCAAAAGGGAGGATGAACAGGTACATGTGAGTGACAAAGACTCACAAGAAGGTGGTTCATATGGGAGTGTGGAGATAGCTGAGGCTTTGACAAGCTTGAAGGAGAAGCCAGCTATGGATGTTTCTTTGATTACTCACAAGAAACTTTATTTTGTAGAGATGATTCAACAAGTCATAGAGTCGGCCGCTGACATTCAGAATTTGAGCGCTGACAAAAGCAAATCTGGCGCTGACTGACTTGCAGGTATGATTGGTGTATCCCAACCACCAGTTATCATCAAAGATATTTCTACACAGGTACCATCCATTAGTTTACCAACTATTGAAGCTAAGGATAAGGGTAAAGGGCTAATGGAAGAGGTTCAAGTACCTAAGAATGCAACACAGGTACATTTTGATTCTGTTTTAGCTGCACAACTAGAGGAACATGATAGGATAGAGACTACCATAGAAAAGGTTAAGGATGGTAGTGATGATGATGAGAGTTCTTGTTTTAGTGTTATGATAATTGAAGAACCATAAAGGTTGGAGTATGGAGAGGAGGAGTTAGCTAGGGAAAAGCTTAGAGAGTTGAAGATGAAAGTAGATTTTGATATGCCTGAAGTCATGGATGTGTATTTTGCATGGGAATCTACAACTGTAGAGAATCCAGACATGTCACTTACTGGGAAAATTTAGGGTTTGGAGATTTTGCTAAGAGTTCAAGAGGATTGCAAGGTGATCTTGAAGCATAAGGCTAGCAAGGTGCTTTCTGAGCTAAAAAGGAATAGAAGAGATCTCTATTATATGCTTCTTAGGTGTCATCAAGGTGGATGGACCTATGAGAGATTGAAAAGGCCGTCCTTTGAAGAGTGGGAGTTTCATGCATATCCTATTTAGGAATGAGTTTGTGAGGCAAACACTATCAGACTTCTTTCTGATGAAAGGAAAGAAAAGATTGAAGAGAATATGCACATCAAAAGGGCTTCTATTGTGCCAAGACCAGTGAAGAAGGGAATTCCCATTGAATTTCTAGTTCTTGATAGGTTGAATCCAAGTGAAGCACTGATCAGAAACAATATAAAGCTTTCACCTTTGGAGGCTTCAGATTTTGTAGAAGTATTACCTTTGGATTTCAGAAACCCAATAATCAAGTATGAAGAAGATGCAAGTGGTTTCTGGGTGATCACCAGATATTGTAACAAGGTACATACTTTTACTTCCTTGATCTCATTGTTTGCAAGCATGGATAGAGAAGAATTGGTAGATCTATGGAAGTTGATGAAGACCAAGTATGATGCTGAAGAGCCTTCTTCAGCAAATGGAATAAAGATTTGGACAACATTCAAGAGGATCATTGATCCAAATGAAGCTGATCCAATATGGTTGGACCTGGATGATGTTAGTGGTTTGAAATGGTGTCTACATTCAACTGCTGGTGTATACCACCTTAGCACCTCAAAGTTTTTAGAGTACCTTTTGGTTGATGCTGAATATCCTATGTCTAAGGATGTTTTGAAGATGATGGTATCTACACAGTTGGAAGTTGATTATACTAGTGTTAGCAAGGATTTAATTATATTTATTTATTATCTAATTAAGAAATAGTTTATATTTGTAAGAATCCTCCTTGTACTTAGTTTTTATTCAGATTCTTGATTGCTAGAGTAGATATCAAGTTTAGGGGAGGATTGTTGGGAATAAAATGAGCTAAGTCACTGGGACATTGACAAGAGTAACTTGGACGCTGACAAGAGTAAACGAGGCACTGACAGATGAGCACTGACAAGAGTTATTCAAGCGCTGACAAGAAGAAGTCCAACCACTGATAGGAATACTTAGTCAACACGTTTTATATTTGAAGTAAAGATATGATCAATATTGTATTTTCTATAATTATCTTTACCTAGAATAGTTGATAGGTAAACCTTTGTACACGACTCCTTGTGTTATAAAAGGAGGTCGTAGGGTTCATAGTTTATATACATTATTCAGTCTTAATAACTTTCATTGTAAGCAAGTTCGACTATCAATCAAAAGGGAAAGTTTGGTTTACTTTGTTTGTTTGTTCTTTGTTCTAAGTGTTAATTCCGCATAACACTTAGATTGTTAAATACAAAACCGTTTCTCTAAGTGTTAATCTTGATTCAATCTCGTTTAACATAAAGCTTATAGATCTAAGTTTGGGATCAACAGTTTAAGGGTTTGTATAGGGTAATCATAACCTAGGTGTAATTAGGTTAGCTTAAAGTTTTATGCTTTAAAAACTTGTACTTTGTGCTTTATTAATTTGTAACTTAAGTTGAGATAAATGTATGATCTTAATATGATACTTAGTTGAGCTTTATAATTGGTTGCAAAAGATTATATCTTAATTCAATGTGAAATAGATTTTAGGTGCTAATCTAGGTTACTAGGTCTTATACTTGTGATTAGTTGCAGATCACTTATACTTAGTGTTTTATAATCAAGTATCTCTTCTACATGATAGATTATAACTTGTATATTTGTATTTTATATTCATACTTTGGTATTGTGTATTTGTATTGCTTGAAATATTCTTTACTAGGAATTTCTAGGTGGTGATCTAGACTATTTGTACTTAGCTTCGCATGGTTTGTTCATACCGTTTTTAGATAATATTATGTCTTCAGAGGATAGTTTACAACTTGTTTATTACGTATTCATATGTGTCGTCCATTCATAGTTTACCAATTTTGAGTTCACAACTCGTTTACAGGGATTTTAGGGTTTCTAAGGGAATTTAGAGCATCATAGTTATAATTGAGATGTTGTTATCAATATGGTACTTATAAGATTACTTTTAGAACTTAAACTTGATATATACATTGTGTTTGAAACATATAGGAATATCTTGATATGACAGTTGAGGTTGTGAGGACTCATTCATCGTACCAAGTAAGGCACAAAAGCAAAAATTTCCAGCCAAATTTTCATATAGCACATTACAAACATGTGAAATTTGAGGATTGTCACAGTCTCTCCCCCTTAAAGAAATCTCGTCCCAAGATTTAGATAAAGAGTAATGACATAAAACAGAGACGAGTAAAATCCTCGCGTTTCCAAACATGTCTAGGTCCTCTGTCAGGGTTTTATTCATACTTCAACAGTTATAAATACAATATCACACCATATAATTTTGTTTATCGTTGAGCGAAAACTCTTTCTTTGGTATTATAAGAGATTCATCAGATAAACATTTCTTTAGATTCGTAATGCGAAAAGTATTATGAACATTACCGGGTTCTTTGGGAAACTCAAGTTAACATGTCACAGTCCAATTCAAAAATCTTTGAATGGTCCAATGTACTTTTGCTTGCTTTTCGAACCGAATAATACTTTTTCAATATAATATATAGTAATATACGTAATTTCTCATTTCAAATTATAAAATTTTATTAAGTCTACACTTGTCTTATATCGAATAACTTCAAGTCCATTTATAAATTCTTACTAACATAAAGATGCGTCAACGTTATGCAAGGAAGAAATCATAAATTTGGTGATTTAAATTAATCAAATAAACAGAATGTAAATCATTGACTTAGAAATTTCTGGCATAACACGAGTATTATCTAAATTTCAAAAATATAATGAGGATAAGATGAATATTCTAGAATTTGACATATTTATTATACCTCTAGATTTCCTTCTTACTTCGGCGTAGGTAAGACGTCCTGTATATAAAATCTAAGAATACGATTTCCTAGAGACGAATGACGCTCAAATAGAAGGCGGTAGTTTATTCCTTACAACATGTATATAAGATACATGATAATTCTATCGAACATATAGCTTATAAGGACACTTGCCCTTAAAATTCCTAGTCTAATGGCCTACTATGTTAAAAATCCGACACCAGATGGTGCAAAGTCATGTGTGATGTAGAGTGCATTTCTTACACAGAAGAAAATTTCCATCATATTCACCGTCGGTTGGATTCATAATCCTAAGTTATGCTAGTTTCTAGTTTATTAGAATTTATGGACGTTCTTTCATTGCTAAATTTACACTTAAGGTTCTTCTACTTCTTGCATAGGATTGTGCTTAAGTACTTTGTTCAGTAACTTTTGGGGTACGTCAATGTCTTCTTCCAATATTTTGGGATTTGGAAGTGGTAATCTTTCGATAAAATTACTCGATAAACCTATATCATTTTCTAGGTATTGGTAATAGGATATAACTCTAGTAACTCTTGTAATCTCCTCGTGTATATCTCGAGGTTAATTCCTTTTAGCATTAAATAGCGCGGTTCTTCTTTCACCTTCTCGATTTCAATTGGAGAATAATATTATCTTTATAAGAGATATTTGAAATTTAATCAAATGATCTCATGAACTTCTTTTATCTCAATAGGTTAAGTATAAAAGATCCACTAAGATAACTAACGAAGTGCTATTTTCAGGTAGCAAGCTTCACTTTACTATTCCCAAAACGTTTAATACGAGAGAAAATTGATTTGGCTCTTTAATTCAACGGGTTATACTAATAGCATATTTCTTCCCAGGATATTAAAAACTAACTAGTCATCGAGTCTTCTTTTGAATAGTACTTCTCATTAACAATTTGTAATTGTAGGATTGCAGTCGCATCATCGTTATAAATAAAAGAGAAATAATCTATAATCAGAGTTTACACATATTACAATGCATCTATTACATATGTATACGGATACATATAAATGCTTATCGAACACAAGGCATACCCTTGGGTTTATTTGGTAGGGTTTATAGGAAACTTATCATATTGCTTATCGTTCATATCTGAGGTTAATAAATCTAACTGGGGAAATGTAATTCCAAAGTTTTCAATCGATTTATAAAGATCTGACTCATACACAATCGTAACGTAAGAAACCATAATGTGTAACAACTTATTTTATATAAGGCATGCTTATCATATATCCTCTTAAGTATTTCTATAAACTTGCGGGTTATATTCAACTGATAACTCATATTATCATTGAAGATAACATAAATTCAAAAAATATATACTTTATCAAGCATATGCTTTTTCCAGAAATTAACGCAATTTAATTTATAATCATTTGTGAGAAAATCAAGAAATAGGGATCCTTTAATTCTCATAAATAAGTATGAAATAACTATATTTGATGAGAAACACCACTTTTATTTATTAACAACTTGTCTGTTTATACTTACAGTACAAGCTTCATTGTTAACATAAAAGTAAAGGCAGAAAGTTGAAAATATATACAACTTTTAGTCTAATGTCTTCACCTCTTCCTCTTAAGTTCTTTGATGGCATCAAAAAGACTTTGTATGATGTCTAATTTGAATGTCCAAATGATTAACTTTAGGGTAAAAAAAAAATTTTTGTCGAGCTCGAATGATCGCGTATCACTTGTCTTCTTTGTAACTTAGCCTTAGCTTCTTCTCCTTCTAGTTCCCTAAAAAAATCTCCTTCTAGCTTCTCAAAAATCTCTTTCTAGCTTCCTAAAAATACCCTTTTAGTTTCCTAAAAATCTCTTTCTAGTTTTCTAGAAATCTCCTTCTAGCTTCTCAAAAATCTCTTTCTACTTTTCTATTATTCATCGGTCCTTCAACTTTATCTTCCAGATCTTCGATTTTTTAAGATGTGTTTTCTAAGGTATAAGGATTTATTTGTTGGAGGATTTGGAAATATACTTTAGGGAGTCATCAGGAATACCTGTAGATCGCGAATCTTCTGAATCGATACGATGATAATGGTATAGGAATAAATATTTCTATAGACATCGATAAATAACATAACTTAATTATAATTATATTACGTACACATAAACATGGTATCATTTACACACTGTTCTAAATGGTAGCAGTACTAGTATTGGCATAATATTACCTCATTCTTGTAGCAGCACTAGCATTGGCACGGAGGATTTTCTTGAAATTATTTTAAAAGTAGTTATAGTCGAGATTTTAATTATTGTTCTCTATAACCAGGCTCCGAGTACCAATCTGTAACACTCCGATTTTTACCTTAACATAGCTGAACATTGATTTGGGTATAATTTCATAGAACATAAGTCATAATGATAGAAAACAACTCAAAAGAGTGATTAAATAAACTTTCTTTATATATCATTTAAAAATCAGAGTTTTACAATATGAGGTTCCTAAAATCTAGGATAATAGTTTCAAGATTTTTCCTCTTCATGCCATCCTTGTGCTGCTCCATGCTATTAGTCACAACTATCTGAAATATATGCTTAAAATTCAACACAAAAGTTGAGTGAATTCATAGGGTTAAACATATTTTGAATACAAGTATATCTCCCGGTCTACATTGTTATACACCCAGATAAAATAGTTGTCTTACTGCACTATGCTCATGCACCGTTACTTGACATAGTCAGAAAACCAACAAATTGCCCTCATGCAGGTAGTTTGTCGGACTCCTGAGTTTAGCAAAATAAAGTGTATCCGTTTAGCCTAGGTAGGAACTTGTCGGCATTCTAGTAAGTGCGACTTGCCCAAATAGGGGATGCCAGTCCCCAAATAGTACTATACACAATATTAGTGATAATTTATAGAATGATTAACGGTCACGATTGAAAAGGGACTTGATGGCAGTAGTAAACATAGTGTCAATAATCAGGTCATGCAGCATACAAAAACACTTGTATTTTAGTTTTAGTATATATCCCCCTCACGGGTTTTCAAATCATTTGGAAATAATTTAAAAGTGAGGCTATGAACTCACCTTATGTCCATAAGTCTGAGCTACAATCAAATATATTTCATTCACAGAGAATAACTTGGTCTTA
This sequence comes from Glebionis coronaria, assembly GCA_025667525.1. Classification (NCBI taxonomy): domain Eukaryota; kingdom Viridiplantae; phylum Streptophyta; class Magnoliopsida; order Asterales; family Asteraceae; genus Glebionis; species Glebionis coronaria. Next base: position 271,491 of record JANFOE010000168.1, read on the forward strand.
CAAACACAACTTGGTCTCACACAAACCTTGATTAACAAAAATTTTATAGTATCAAGTCTTTGATCTTGAGTTTAATACTTTTAAGTATTAGTTATGTATTCTTTGGTTTATAATTTGTTGTAATTATAGCATCATTGTTCGGTCCATCATACTCGGAAGCCATTCTATAAATGTTTAAGGAGCGAGGGCACTTTAAATCGTAAACCCAATCACTTAGTCAGAACGTAATATCGAGATGGAACATCTTTTTCAAAGCTCCCTACTAACATGATACATCCATTACTTTCTTAAAATGATAAGTATAGTATAATATATATACTTTATATCCTTTAGTTTCAAAGTTGGCAAAAATGGCCTTTTTGTTATAAGTTTAGCTTAATTACAGTTTTAACCCCTAAAGTATATAGTTTAAGTATTTACAATTTCAACCTTCACATATTAACCTAAAGGTTTTAAACTTAACAATATTGATCCTTATAGTTTTAAATTTCATTAAATGCCACTTTTGGCCCAAAATATTTATACTTTCAAAAATGACAGTTTTAGTCTCTAGACTTGTTTAAAATTACATAACAAGTTAAAAAATGCTCCAGATGATCTAGGAACTTGGAACAAAGTTTAGAAACAAATTTATAATCATAATAACATCATTTTTCCAGAATTATAGCTTTTGAAATAGATTTTTGTCATTATTTCATGTAAATTACAAAACTAGGATTTTAAGACATCTTTAGCTTATAACTTTCATTTTAAGTGATCAAATGAGCTAATTTCTTTTAGGTTAGTTTTCAAATATCTTATAAACATTATAACAAGTCTAAGAAAGCATTATAACAAGATCAAAGCTTATGTAACATAGAAAATACCTAGGTAGCTCCAAAATGGCTCCTTATGGCTTCCTATGAACACTACTTGCTACCAAAGCTTCAATGGCTTCCTTCTAGACCTAATTTCTGGTCTTGTAAGAGTCCTAGGATTTTTTAGATGTGTATTTCCGAATGAGGTATGGAGGTAAAGAGAAACAGGGTACAAGTTCTCCTATGGTGTAGTTCGCCCCTATTTATAGTGTTTTCAACCCTTAGGCTTCAAGTTTTTCCATGAAACGTGTAACATAGATAGGTAAATGACTAAGGGAAGCTAGGAAAGGTCTATGCAAGTTTATAGAGGCTAGAATCAATATATCTAAGGTTTAAGCTGTGGAATGTGTCACGACATGTTTAAGATAGAAATGGTGATGTGTAAGCCACAAGTAGGTGCATCACCTACTTTGGAATATCCAAAAATATATATTAGTTTTGATCTTAGGTTTTAAAATAGGAGGGAATGTATTTAAATGGGTTTTGGAGGGAAAAACCTAGTCGGGTTTAATTCTAGGGCTTGTAACTTTGAAATTCTTGTAATTAGGGGTTTAAGAATTTGATTAGTGATGGATTAGGGTATAATTATGGATTAGACATTGTAATTAATAAGTTTGGGTCCTGTTTTTGAAGTTTAACAAAGGTTTGAGGTGAATTTGGGAAGAAAACCTAGGCGGGTTAGGGTTTCTAATGATCTAGGGGTAAATCATTGTAAATCCATTATCCTTGATTTAGCTACTGTTTTAAACTCAATTTATACCTCCTACATTCTCTTCAATGTGTCTATGAAATCTCTTCACTAGTTTTATTAGGTTATTCTAAGTAGACATGCCCAAAAGGTGAAAATATCTATTTTGACCTAATTTATAAGACATGCATTGAAATATTGTACCTTAAGCTTTAGGGTACTTGTACATTGTTCTATGATAATTTTATAACCTAAATGTAATGATATTAGTGTTTCTAAACTTGTCCTAAAAGACTAGGTAGTGATTCTAAGTGAAATGCTTAATATAAGGTTTTTAGGTCATTAAGCCTAATGACTTTGTACTTTAGGGTGTTTATCTCCTCATGTAAACTTATTCTAGGTCTTATATGGTATGATTATGACTTCAAATGATTCTACATACTTGGTTTAAGGGTTTGTATAGGGTAATTAATAAGTGTGAAAACACTTATCCTTATACCACTTATTTCTAATAATAACAAGACCTAAACGTGTATTTAATGTCGTAAAAGGCGGAATTATGAGTGTTTGTGTTTTTATTGTGTTTTAGGAAAAAAATATGAAAAATAAAGAAAACGAGGGCTTTCACGGGCTTTTATCGAAAAAAAGACAAAAGACGAAGTCAAAAGATCAAAAGTGCAAGAAGAACGGAAGTCAAAGGCTTATTCCAAAGATTTATCGAAGAAAAAGTCTAATACGGAAGTTTAACAAAGTCGAAGAACCAAGTCTACCAAAAGAAGAAAATTAGAAGACGAGTTCATTTTATCATTCGAATAATCCCGAGACAAAGTCGAGAAAGACGAGTTAATTAAAAAGACGAGAAGACAAGAGAAAAGAAGGAAGAAACAACACACCCCCCTTTTCCTATAAATACCCTCCTAATGGTTCAATAGGAGGTGTTAGTTGTTAGTTTTATTTTTAGTTTTTAATAGGTAATTAGGAGTTACTTTCTCTCTCTAGTATTTTCTCTCTCTAGTTTTTTTAATCTTTCATTTTAAATCTTGTAATTGAATCTTAATCATCATCATTTAATCAAGCTTATTTTATATCTCTCATTATTCCTTTCTTAATTTGTGGTTGATTGATTAATTATGTAGGTTGTTTAATCTTGTTGATGGATTGATTGATTTACTTATTAGAGCATCTACAATGGTAGAGGTCTAAAAATTAATAAAATCAATAATTTGTAAAGATTTTGGTTTCATAAACCTTCTTCCACTATGTTTAAACCTTTTTAAATTTGTAAATTTTCAATATTTACACATGTATTAAATTTTAAAAAGGTTTAAGATTATGGACCTATTCATTATAAACCTATTTATAAACCTATCTCCACTATAGTTTAGACCTCTTCATTATTTTATAAACTTTTCTTAAACTACCATAGTAGATGCCCTTAGATTGTGATTTTCGATGTGGTGGATGTTTTAGCTTATTGTGGTTATTGATTTATTAGTGTTTAGTTTGTTTTTAATTAAGTAGATTTAGTAGATATAATCTTTTATAAGTTACTTTTTATTATTTAGATTTATTTGTGTTTTTAAAGTTTTTAATTTGTGGCTTATTTAGTTTTTCTTAAAATCAATTTGGTTAAAGTTTTGGTCAAGTGCTTATTTAGATTTTGCTTATTTTTAGCTTATTTTGGTTTAAACTGTTACTGTAATATTCGTATTAGCTATCTTCGGAAAAGGGTTTTATAATTCCGAAGATAACACTTTATTCCGAAAATATTTTATCTGAAAATCTTTCTTTATCCGAAAATCTGCCATATTCCAAATATAGTTGCTTATTCCGAAAATTGCTTTATCCAAAAACCTTGTCTTTTTCCGAGAATATCCCTTATTCCGAAGAAGCAGCATTTTTCCGAAATTCCTTGTTTATCCGAAAATTGTGGTTTTATCCGAATTAGTTGCATTATTCCGAAAACCTTGTGATATTCCTAAAAATACCATTTATCCGAAAAGTTCCAATATTCCGAAGATCTCACTTATTCCGAAGATTACCCATTTATCCAAAAATATGCTGTTTTCCGAATATAGGTCATTTTTTCGAAAATAATTGTTTTTTTGATATTATCATGTTTATCCGAAAATAGGGATTTATTTCGAAAAAGGTAGGTTTATCTGAAGAATCAGTTTATTCTGAAATAGTTGATTTCTCCGAAGAAAGCCTTTTATCCAAAGATCCAATTTATTCAGAGAATTAAGGTCAGATTTCTCTTTTATTTTATTTTTTTATATATTTAGCTTTTATTTCTCAAGTAGAAATAGATAATCAAAAGCTCCCCCTTTTAGTGACCAAAAACAATAAGTCCACCTTTAACCGTGATCAATTCGAATTGAATCGAGAACGAACAACACTTAAACTCCACACACACAATCAGTCATATTAAAATGGCGTCGCTGCCAGGAATTTGTAACTTAACTTGAGATAAATGTATGATCTTAATATGATACTTAGTTGAGTTTTATAACTGGTTTCAAAAGATTAGATCTTAATTTAATGTGAAATGGATTTTAGGTGTTAATCTAAGTTACTAGGTCTTATACTTGTAATTAGCTGTAGATCACTTATACTTAGTGTTTTATAATAAAATATCTCTTCTATGTGATAGATTATAACTTTTATATTTGTATTTTATATTCATACTTAGGTATTGTGTATGTGTATTGCTTGAAATATTGTTTACCACGAATTTCTAGGTGGTGATCTAAACTATTATGTACATTTATTTGTACTTAGCTTTGCATGGTTTGTTCTTACCATTATTAGATAATATTATTTCTTCAAATGATAGTTTATAACTTTTTTATTACTTATTCATATGTTTTATCCATTTATAGTTTACCATTCCTGAGTTCACGACTCATTTATAGGGATTATAGGGTTTCTATGGGAATTTAGGGCATCATAGTTATAATGGAGATGTTCTTATCAATATTGTACTTATAAGATTACTTTTAGAACTTATAATTGATATATACATTGTGTTTGCAACATATAGAAATATGTTGATATGGCAGTTCAGGTTGTGATTACTCATTCATCTTACCAAGTAAGGCACCAAAAGCAAAAATTTCTAGCCAAATTTTCATATAGCACATAAAACATATGTGAAATTTGAGGATTGTCACATTGGTGAACCTTCTAATTATAAGTCTGCCATGCTTGATCCTTAAAAGGTTAAGTGGACTAGTGAAATGGATGAGGAAATGAACTTCATGAAAATAAATGATGTCTGGATTCTTGTAGATCCACCTCCAAATGCTAAAGTAGTGAAAAATATGTGGATATTCAAGAAGAAAACTAACATGGATGGCAAAATACAACCCTATGAAGCTCGTTTAGTAGCTAAAGGTTTTACTCAAACTTTTGGCATTGACTACGAGGAGACATTTTCTCCAGTATCCGACTTGGGAGCTATTAGGATTCTTATAGCTATAGCAACATACTATGACTATGAGATATGGCAAATGGATGTTAAAACTGCCTTCTTAAATGGTCGCTTAGATGAAAATATTTATATGCAGCAACCTAAAGGGTATGTTGATCATAAATATCCAAAACGCGTACGTAAACTTCAAATATCTATTTAAGGTTTCAAGCAAGCATCACGTCAATGGAAAAACGATTTGATGAAGAAATAAAACAGTTTAGATTTGTTCAAAATTGTGATGAACCATGTGTATATCGCAAAGCTAGTAGGAGTGATGTCATGTTCCTAATCTTATATGTTGATGACATATTAATCATGGGAAGTAACATTCCAAGACTTAAAGAAGTTAAGGATTATATTGGTAAATGTTTTTCTATGAAGGATTGGGAGAAGCTGCATACATTCTAGGAATTAGAATCTATAGAGATAGGAGTAAGCGGTTAATTGGTCTTAGTCAAAGTACTTATATTGACAAGATATTGAAGAAGTATAATATGCATAACTCCAAGAAAGGTTTTAAACCTATGGAGGTTAAGGATGAGTTAAGCCATGAGATGGATGCATCAACACCTGAAGAAGTGGCATACATGAAGAAAGTGCCTTATGCTTCGGCTGTAGGATCTATCATGTATGTTGTGTGATGTACAAGGCCAGATGTGGCGTTTGCTCAGAACTTAGTCAGTCGTTACCAATAGAATACAGGCAAGCTCCATTGGGTTGTTGTTAAACAAATCCTAAAGTACTTGAGGAGTACAAAAGATATGGTTTGAGTGTTAACTGGGAATCCAGATACACAACTGAATGTGGTTTGGATTAGGAAGTTTATTGGAGATCTTGGAGTGATACTTTCAGTAAAAGAACCTATTAATATGTATAATCATATTCGCCAATGATTCTGGAGTCATGAAGGGCGCTAGAAACTTTAAACGTAGATATCACTATGTTCGAGAACAAGTCGAGGATGGTGAAATCAGATTAATAAAAGTTCACACAGATGATAACTTAGCTGATCCTTTTACTAAGGTTTTGCCTAGAGGAAAGGTCACTGAACATGCCAAAGGAATTGGGCTTAGTTTAGCTGGTGATTTCATACAAATTTGTGATTAGTATTTGGATAAAGGATGTTAGACATTATTATTTAATGAAATAAAGTATTGGTTATGTTTATTTCTTGTTATTTAATTTTGTGTCATATTTTACATGTTTTAATCCGTGAATATTATTATATTTTAAATGTCCATTGTCAATTAATAATATGGGAGTATTACTAAATTAAGACAAATCTAAATTGGAGTTTAATACAGCTGGGCCCCTTATGGGATTAGTAAGATGTTTGTGTGGCCGCACCGAAAGTCGTTCTAAACTATGTTTAGAAGTTTTGGTAATTTTGCTTAATCGGATAAACGAGAAACAGAATAGTTAATTAAGAAATGACTAAGATCCATATCCTTAATAACATTGTATAAGAATGAAAGGATAATAATAATAATGATGAATCATTAAAAGGTTTTATCCATGAGACCTTACTCGGGTTGTACTAGAGGCATCAGTGTGTAACTAGACGCTAACCAATGTGATCACACTATTAAAATATGTCCAAGTGGGAGCTGTAAGTTTAATGGACTTAAATTTTATAGTCGCGTGTTAGGATCGAACTCAGGATTATGAGATTGCACACAATACCTAAAGAGTTCATTTATTAATAAATGTATTTTATATATTTATTAATTAAAACGGGCTTTAAACATTTAACGATCATTATGTTTTAATAGTTAGTAACTAACGATTAATGTGGAATAAAATAGAAGAGAAAAGAAGCTTCTGAATTTCCCTTGGAGGGTGATTACCGATCGCCTATACAAAGGGGAAGGAAAATAAAAGTTTTTCCTTAATCCTAATTATAGTACAAATCCTAAACTTGGGCTCTAAGGTTTAATGCACTATATATACCCATGGGACTTCCCATAAATCTTTATCCCTCTTTCTCTCCTCTTCTTGCGATCGGAAGAATAAACCCACAAGGGTTTTGTTTGATTTTTTCCACTTCACGTTTAAGCTATTTTATACGAACTAGGTTTTCGGTTAACTCGTTATTATACGTGTGTACAAGAACGTAATATAATCTTACTATAGATTATATCTTAAATCGATTAATAAAACGGTTAGGGGTTAATCGTTGATCCTCATAAACCCTAATTGGTGATTTGTTCTTGTTCATTGGAATCGCATTGCAAAAGGTACGTAACCCTAATTCGATTAATTATGAATGTGTTATTATTATGATCTTGTTTAAAACGCTTCCTATTGCGTGCTTTGAGCTTCTATTATATTTTTTTAATTGTTATGAACTTCATAAACCTTCACATTGTTCATGAGACTTGGATTGCTTTGAGAACGAGTTAAAGACATACCATCTACAATCGAGTAATATTCATTGAACATGCACCAAGATAAATCAACTAGCAAAACTCTCGGGTGCAACAATATGTTTTAAAGGAACCGTAAGCTTTAAGGATAGCACGCATAACTAATTATACATCTTCACGTAAGTATATACGACTATCATATTTAAATTTATCAAAATAAAAACGCTAGTAAACAACTCAAATTATGTATCATCTTTAAATTTACCAAAATAAAAAAGACCACCTGAACGTAAGAAAAGTTCATGAAGTTTATTTGCATCCTTGTTTTTCTCACAAGCTAAAAGATAAATCTTTATCATATATTTTGGTTTGATCTAATAATAGATATTAACCTAAGATTTAAAAACACAGAGAGACCATTCTTTCCAAAATGTCCAAAAGTTTCAAAAATCAGACTGAAGGATTAAAGTTGTAAATTTCCCAAATTAATTTTTATCACTATTGATATTTCAGTAGTGATAAAACAATGAAATATCACTATTGATAAAACAATGAATATCAGTGGTAATATTACACTATAATTATGTTTATTAAATATCACTAGTGATATTTCATTGCGTTATCACTAGTGTTATTTCATTGTCTTTATTACTAGTGAAATATCACCATTAATAAATATTTTTTTTCAAATTTACAGCTTTACTATCACTGTCGGATTTTTGCAATTTTTGAACATTTTGGCAAAAATAATCTCTAACGTAACTTTTTTATAAGATTTAACCGTATGTAATGAATGAATAGGATTAGTCTCTTGAGTTATAAGTGATAGAGAAAGAATGCATAATAGATAACTTTCTAAACGTAGTACTACCCGATTGTTGCTCTGAAACAAGAAGTGAAAAAAGAAAGAAAATCCTTGCGTGAAGCAAGAAAAGAAACCGATCACGAATTGAATCAACGTCGAATTGGTTAGGGTAAAAGGTGTAGTGGAGAGGCAACCTCCCTCGGTCTCCACTTTGGCCGCAATGTAGTCACATCATCGCAATATCACACCATAACAACTAACAAAAATGCTTTTTCACTCATGGTGTTTCTCTCTCCTCTCTACTTTGGGCCCACCCACTATTTTTATTTTTTTTCCTTTTTCATTTTCACATAAATTAAAGTTCATTTTAATAAAAAAAATTACAAAAGCATAAACAAAAATACAATGTGGAATTATAAATACGTTACAAAACGTAAAAAAATTTAAAAAATAAAATAAAAACGCCGACTAATTAAATTTGGCCCGAATATTTTGTAATTATTTCTTCTTGTTTTTCAGACAAACGAACTCTTTGGTTTGGACATTGACTCCGCATCAGCCGTGAGAAATTGGGACTTAGATATCTCCATCATCATCAATTATATTACCTTTTTGCCTAGTACGCGGATTTACCGGCGACCCATTTTTGATGCAATGCGTCGTTTAGCACGTCCTTCATAGACCTCGAGCCACTTCCTCGGTGCTCTCAGTTGTTTCCTATTTCGTTTACTTGGCGGGTCAAGCTTTTCTGGCGAGCTGGGGACGAGCATCGGGACCGAATATTTCTTTGTAATCATCCACATCAACCCTTTTCTCCCCTTCCCATTTTGGGTGTTGTTTGATGATCTTCCACACGTGTTCATTAGCGAACTCTTTCCCCTTATACAAAGAACTATATTCGTCGTTCGCAGCTTTCAAAACATCCTCGTAATTCATATCACTTTTACGATTTACTCCTTTGTAAATCGAGTTAAACTTTTGAGATTCGGGGTGCAACCGACTCCATTTCCATGTAATCATATTCTTGGTACGAGGCTTGTGAGTTGTACACTCGTTGAAATCTACAAGAATCTGCCCCCCAAAACAATTAAGGTTTTAATCATTACGAATGTCGACGTTCTCCGACACTCCAATCCAACACTGCACAATAGTATCTCTTCATCATGATTCCAACGTACGATAATTTGAGTATGCGTCGGAGCTTCCACAAATTGTACGTCATCTTCGTCATCGTCTACAGACAAATCAACGAATTTTGATTTTTTTGACATTCTTTTTTGTTTCGACGGTTCTCTTTTGATGGTGGTTGTGATTCCCATACTTTGAATTATGTTTTCATTACTTGTTGGCTTTAGAAATTTTGAAATTGGTTGTTAAATTATGTGTTTTGAAACACAAGTTATTATTGTTGGAAAAAATTTTCGAGTGTCATTTGGGGAAATAGGTTTGAGCAAAAGGAGGGTACAAGAATTGAGTGTCGGATGGAAATTAAAAGCCGTATGGAAATTGAGAAGAAGATGAAATAGAGTTTTGCGGTAATGGCGTCGAGGGGGTTGAGGATAACGAAGGATTCGATTCGATGTGTTAAGAAGACCGATGAAGTTGAGAAATGAAAATTGGTCATTCGGAAAGTTAGACATTTTTTTGTTGTTTGATAGATAGATTAGGAAGAGATGTGTGTGTTAAACGTGTAAAATGAGGAGATATATGTAATAGTAAAAAGTTTTTTTTGTTATGGGTTTCTTCCATTTTCTTTCTGTTCCTTTGGGAAATTAGAGGAGGATGTGGTTACCTTGTTGAAGCGGATCTGAAAGTTCCCCATGGTTCAAGACACTAGAGCACGTGTTGCTAATCATATATTTAATAGCATCAGTTTTTTTTGGGTAAAAGGGAACAAGGTTCCCCGGTAAAATATATTAATCACCCAAAACATTAAATACACTGGAATACGGCTGAAATACCGTATTAACCTCAAGACATTGGTTGAACTACAAGATTATATAACAGACCATATAATCAATACTACAAACACAAGTACACCTATGGGAAAGAACCACCTAAAGGTACACAAGCACATAAAAAAACCATCAACTTCTCCTGAGTAACGAATTGGTAAGATTCCATCTCTGAAAAAGGTTGATAACATTGGAGACTGCTTCCACCAACATGACATTAACTTCAGCCGAACAGTAGACTTGATCAGATCAGCAACTTGACTTACCCGTCTCTTTTCCTTCTTAAATATGCGATAATTCCTTTCTTGCCAAATGGTATACATGGCTATTGCAACCATTAGCTTGCAACCACACTCCTCGATGATTTAAGGCTAGCAAAAGGCAGAATATCATTTAATATAACATCAATAGATGGTAACGAACCAGAAAGACCAGCAATATCCTTCACTTCATTCCAAACCTGCTTAGAGAAGCCGTATTCAAAAAACAAGCATTCATTAGGGATGGCACCCGTGGGTAATGGGTACGGGTATCTCAAGCTCGTCACCCACCCACGTAAATAGCTTCATACTCACCACCCACACGTTACCCACTAGTGGGTATAATTTGGTACCCATACCCATACTCGTGGGTATTTGTTACCCGTGGGTAAACCCATGGGTATATGCAATAAAAAAACCACACAATCTTATATGAAAGCAATTATTTAAGTGCGTTTCAATAAATTGAATTAAACACAATATCAGTAAAATAACAAAACTAGAACAAGTGAATAATTATTTAGATGTGTTTGAGGACTAAAGGTGTGTCGTGTACCTTGTAGAGTGAACAAAATATGCTAGAAGTTTAAAACAGTAGTATGATATATGTATTAGTATGAACGAATTGATGTTTGGTAGAACAAGAAGAGACGAACTAAATTATTTATGTGTATATATTTGATGATTTGATATTTCATCTTCAATTTTTAGACTAAGCAAATCGAATAGTCTTTTTTAGTTTAATGTGTTTTCTTGACAGCGGTAGCAATTATAATTTATAATAGTCTCACAAGTCACAACTATCTAAGTATAACTATTTAATAGGTATAATGAATTTTATTTAATTTTAAATAGGTTTATAGGAACACCCATAAGCATATTGATGAATACACACGTGGGTATATCAAATGGGTTTCATAAGTTTGCCCGTGATGGGTATCATGGATTAACCCATGACGGGTATACCATACCCGTCCCCCACCCGCCACCTATTAATGAGTTTTGATTTATACCCACGACCTACCTGTGGGTGTAAAATACCGAAAATACTCACCCATTTACGTGTGGGTACCCGTAGGTTCTGGGTTTTTTCTTACCCATTGTCATCCCTAGTGTTCATGGCTATCAAGTTGCAGCTCACGGAGGGGGCATTTGACATTCACATCCACATGATCCCAAGCACGTAACCTGTCTTGAGTCTTAAGCATGCGTCTTATAATCAACCAAAATAAAAACGCATGACTAGGAATACAACCCGGGAACCACACAGCAAAGTACCATGGAACAGGAGTATTCTGAGGCCGAAGCACTTCCCATACAGCTTGAGTAGAGAAGGGCTTAATATTACCGTTAATGTCGTGCCATTCCAATTTATCCGATCTGTTAGACAAAATAGGGGTTGCAATAGAATTCAACATAGGGTATTTAGACAACCAAAGATCTGGCCAATGCACACTATTATTCACCAGGATCTTCCTAACCTTGGTATCTTTAGTAAAACCAGCATTAAAGATGTCACGAGTTGTTATAATACTAGAAAACGGGCTAAGGTACACCATTTATCATACCATACCGAAGTAGACATACCATCACCAATATTATGCCATATAAATTCACGTAAGAAAGGACGAAGAAGAAGAATCTTACGCCAACCCCATGTGATATTGCCTCGAAAAGGGACATCCCAAAAACTCCTCCCGCGAAGTTTGTAAGCACGAATCCATTGGACCCAAAGCGATTCCTTATTCGTGAGCAGCTTCCACACATGAGAAATCATAAGGGATTAATTAAAAGGCTCAAGTATTCGAATACCTAAACCACCTTCCTTTCTGGGAAGACAAACATCATCCCATGCCACTTTGGATTTCCCCCGACTCGACTTTCCTTGGCACCACAGAAAAGCTCTCAGCTTTTGCTCAATATCAAGTAAAACACGATCCGGTAATATGAAGACCGACGCCCAAAATACATGAAGCGATCCAAGCACAGAATTAATAAGTTGCACATGACAAGCCTTCGAAAGAGCTTTGTGACCCCACCATCAATCCTTACTTGGATTTTATCGATCAATTCCTTACAATCCCTGTAAATCAGCCTCGACGATATTAACGGAACACCCAAATATTTCATCGGCAGCTTTCCTTCTTCAAATGGAAGGATATGAAGAATAGCAAGCTTAACATGATTTAATACATTGTAGAAGTAAGCGGTACTCTTGGGAATACTAGGCAGAAGACCTGAGGATCATTTAAACTCATCAAGAGCATTTATGATCAACTTAGCAGAACTGATATCACCATGCGCAAATAGGAATAAGTCATCAGCAAAACAAAGATTCACCAATTCTAATTTGGAATAGTAGTGATGGTAAGTAAATAGGTCAGTTTGTCGAACTATTCTGTTAATCATAAATGTAAGAATCTCCATTACAAGCGTGAAGAGATAAGGCGACAACGGGTCCCCTTGTCGAAGACCACGTTTGCCTTGAAAATGACCATGAAGAGAGCCGTTGATACTGATAGAAAAAGATGTAGTCGTGACACACTCCATGATCCAACCTATGAATCGCGGATGAAAACCAAACCCCACCAGAATCTCCTTAAGAAAGTGGGAGCTCCGATAGTATCTCGCCTACCCACTAACTTTTTGTAAATCCTAATATCAAAAAAAATGAGGAGACATTATCAAAGAAGTGGGAGACTCAGATAATAGCCATCAGTTTTGCTAGAGGAGTGGGAGCCTAAATTATTTCTACGCTCTCTACTAACTTTCTGTAAATCCTATTAATATAATAAATTGATGTTTTATTATTATTAGTAATAATAATAATAATAATAAAGGAGTGGAGACTCAGATAGTATCTCGACTTCCCACTAAGTTTAGTAGGATTAGTTTTGTTGTTGCTAAAGGAGTGGGCTCCGATAATATCTCGACTTCCCACTAACCTTTTTATATTTTCAAGACTTGGTTTTTGTATCCAAAAAAGGGTGAGAGCGCAACTTGTTTCTCGACTCTCTTTTAATTTTGTGTGATTAATAAATAAATTTTTAATAAAATCATAATAATAATAATAATAATAAATACGAAAAAAATAAAATAATAATAATAATAATAATAATAAATAAAGTTGAGTGGGAGCTCATATAGTATCTCGGCTTCTCACTAACTTCTTGTATATTCTATTATTCTAATAAAGTGATGTTTTAATAATAATAATAATTATTATTATAAAAAAATATTAATAATAAAATAATAATAATAATAATAATTTTTTGTAAATCCTATTCAGGACATTGGAGCGCGTGTTGTTGTTCACATTCTTAATAGTATCAGTTTCGCTATTGCTAAAAGAGTGGGAGCTCAGATAAAATAATAATAATAATAATAATAATAATAATAATAATATAAAGTTATTATTAATAATAAAGTTGTTGGAAATACGTTTTACGTATTAGAAAGGATCGGTCACTCCAACAATAGTCCATGTTATAGCTCGTAGTTTAGTTATTTACATTTATTAAACAAAGCCCAAAACCGAGCCCATGAAGTGTATGGTCCGGAGGCCTAATGTAAACCCAAGCCCATCCTTATGGGCTTGGGTATATAAACCCTCTCCTTAGATGGAGAGGGTGTGTGGTTCTTCATTTTACACATAGTTGAAAAGTGTTTTTCTTTCACTTTCTCTCTATCTAAGTGTGTGTGCTCTCACCATCTCTCTATCTCTTTCTCTCTCTAAAACATAAGCAAGATTTACATATCCTTCAAATGGTATCAGAGAGCCATGGGATGATTGTATTGTTTGTGTGTTCGTGTTCTTGATTTTTTATGAACCTATCATCTCTACAACCATAGCAATCTACAATTGGTATCTACATACTCGACGATGCGACTACTCAACCAACGACTACATCTCTTTCAATAGAACACGGGTCAACAATTGAGGGGGAGCAATTGTCAAGCATTCAGAATCTTCGATGCCGAACGTGCCAAGCTCACTAATAGGTGTCAAGACAACCATACCAATCGTACATGTGGTGTCAAGAGATGACTTCAGAAGTGACGAGGCGACCAACATATGCTGACAAGAACCATTTGGTCTTATCATATGATGTTCTCATCTATCAGGTCCAACCTTGTCAATTCTTTTCTAATATGGTGAATATGTGATCATGTTACAAATCGGTATCATATCTCATACGTTTGATATCATGAAGATAAAATGGACTTGCATTTTTCTTCCCAAAACCTTTGTTAAAACTTCATTAAATCAATTGATATTAAAAACATCGATTGGGTTAATATTTTTAATATGGGGGAGAAAATGTGATTTAATATGGGATATTATCACAAATGGTTTGACTTAATGTGCTGGCTCATCCCGACATGTGCGAAATGTATTCAAATATCGTGGCATATGTTAAGGGGGAGCAAAATGGATTTGCATATCAAAATGGATTTTCATGGTGACATATACTTACCCAAAACCCATTTATTTAACGACGATGAAGATTATGGTGACATAAGGATGGTAGGATAGGTTAAGTCCTATGATTCTTCCAGAACCGGAGGAATCTTCCCAAGGACATTCCATAGCTAGAAATAGTAGTCTTTAGGAAAGTTGGAGAAAGATTGTGAACGTAGCTGAATGCCGACCAAGTACTTAAGTTAGCACTGGAACAATCACAACAAGGTGCTAGTTATGACGTATTGGTAAGCATTGAAGGGGTTGAAGAATGAAAAAGAATTGTAAAGATAAAGGGTGTAAAGAAAGAAGCCCTCCTTACAACTTTAGGCAAAAACCGGGTCAACACATATGCTATTGAGATCATTTTAATGATTCTCGATATTGAAGACAGACATCATGGACCCAGTGATGCATTGCACAACCCATCCCAGCTAACTCAGATATCTCTTAAAAGATATTTGTTTTAATCACACGGAGACAACACATTATCTATTGATTTATTCACTCCGAATAAATTGGTATTGAAAAGGTGGCACTCCTCTCCAGCCTCCGATCACTAAAATCCAAAATGCACGATCGAGTCTAGAGCTATTTGAGATCATCAAATATCTCATTAGGACACACTTTCATATTTCCTTGCTTCTTCACACACTGTGAAAAGTAAGAAAGATTTTAAGAGTCCTACGCAAAATCTTCATGATCTTGCCTGAAAATCCGAGTAATACGAAAGTATTTACAATGAAGATGGAAATCCTTCTTGAGCGAATCTCAAAAAGCTCATGGTAGGTGACTTGTGCGATTCTTTATGAATCAAACTTGTGATAACTGGAAAGCAACAGTGGTTTAATTCTTAGCTGAACTTAAACACGTTCCAGGCCTCTACGCAATATCTAAATGATCTTGCCAGAACACTCAGAGTGATACCTTAGTGTTCACAGTGATGAGTGGAAATCCTTCTAGTGTTAACCTCAAACAGCACTTGGTAGGTAACTTGCAAGATTCAATATGAATCAAGCTCGTGACAACTGGAAAGCAACGATGGTGCGATTCTTTAATGAATCAAACTTGTTCCAGGAATTAGAATTGACGGCTTCAAATCATGCGGATATTTTTATCCAAATGAATCACTCTTTATGTTCGCAGTCAGCTTTGGACGGTCGAGTAAAGAGAACGGGTTTACCCGCGAAATCTTGTCAAGGAGATTTTTAATTAAATCTACCTGCCACAAGTACGATATTTTATATCGTCCAACGGTCTTCACCGACCGGAGGTAAAATGCTACCGAATTAGAATGAAATGTTCAAAGCCATTTCGTTCGTGTCTACTTATGTTGCTGCATTTGAAGACGGTGGCGTTGCGGGATCCAAGAAGAAGTCGTCCCCGCATACTTATACTTTATGCACTTAATACCTCATCTAATTCAAGAAAGCCTAAAAGTATTTTGAACTCTGAAGCTTTCAAGAATTACTAAGGTATAAGTATGTGGGACATTGGTGTCACAAAGAGGCGAAGATCACAAGTGATGGATGCACAAGATCAAGGCAAGCGATTAATGCTCAAGATTGATATCAAAGATCACATCGGTATGTTCACCTGAAAAGAAAAAGAAAAGAAAGACGAAGACTACGAGCTCAAGACAAGCATAGTATGCTAGGTTTTTCTTATTATTGTAACTCGGGTAACGCCCTTGTTTGGAGTGACCTCCCTTAGGGGGAGATTGTTGGAAATACGTTTTACGTATTAGAAAGGATCGGTCACTCCAACAATAGTCCATGTTATAGCTCGTAGTTTAGTTATTTACATTTATTAAACAAAGCCCAAAACCGAGCCCATGAAGTGTATGGGTCGGCGGCCTAATGTAAACCCAAGCCCATCCTTATGGGCTTGGGTATATAAACCCTCTCCTTAGATGGAGAGGGTGTGTGGTTCTTCATTTTACACATAATTGAAAAGTGTTTTTCTTTCACTTTCTCTCTCTAAGTGTGTGTGCTCTCACCATCTCTCTATCTCTTTCTCTCTCTAAAACATAAGCAAGATTTACATATCCTTCAAAAGTGATTATTAATAATAAAATAATAATAGGATTAGCTTCGCTATAGCTAAAGGAGTGGGAGTTCAGATAGTATCTAGGTTTCCCACTAACTTTTTGTAAAATCCTATTATTCTAATAACGTGAAGTTATTATAAAAAAATAAAAAATAAAATAATAATAATAATAATAATAATAAAGTGATAATAATAATAAAATAATAATAATTATAATAATAATAATAATAATAATAATAATATAAAGTGATTATTAATAATAAAGTGATTATTAATAATAAAATAATAATAATAATAATAATAATAATAATATTTTTAAAAATTAGTCGTTGCAACGGCTAGTTTTCTCTCTCTTGTCGTGTCTTCTTTGTATCTCGGCAAAACATCGACGAAATGAGGGTTGTATAGTGAAGCAAACTGGTGAAAGCCGACGAAACCGCCATCTAAACACCATAAAGATTGGCTCACCGTCATACTGTTTGCTCTTACCCCTTGTTTCCGTGGAGGTGTGCACATTATATTTGTAACTTTACGCAATTTTTTCTTAGATTCTTAAATCACTTAATTTCAAAATTGTTGAGTAAAACTTTTAGGTTCTTTCTTTTAAAACTTGTAGAAAAAACCAAATTTCTTTTAAACTTCTAATCTTTAGTACCATGAGAAAGTTTTTCACGAATGCCGTGATTGATAATCTGCCCAGTGCCCACTATAAGAAATTGCATAACTCATTTTCATTTAATCTCAATATGGTAAGAAAAACGCATAATTTGACTTCATTGGAGGATTATTACCTTAAATAGGTTAGTTTGCATCATGTGGTCAAAACACGTTACGTATACAAAGTAGGCCTTCAATTAATCATTTGAATATTATTTGTTGCCGTGTATTATGCAGCTTCGAAGTTTACATACATCTTATTGATGTAGGAAAATATTCCATTCCAATTAATAGGTAAAATTTCATATAGTCGTGTTCTTATCCAATACTTCGACTTAAATAGATGCAGATTGCGATGTTGCAATTAACATTCTCAAATAAATTCAAGTAGAACTGTAAATAGATCAAGCTTTTATAGGCAAATGACATAAAAAGATACCCAATTTAAAGTCAATTTCTAATCAAGGTACTTATTTTTTATATAAGAAGGCGTTCAACTTATTTTTTTTGACAAATCTAGATATTTTCTTTAAATAATTAACAATTATCAGTTAAATTCTTTACACTTTAAGTCCACCACCTCTATCACCACCATTAATTTTCGTCGGTACCATCAAGCCTGTCTGGCTGTCTACGACAAAAATTTCTCTTATTTTCCATATCGAATAAGGATTATTTCTAAATAAGTGAGATAAAAGTTGGAAGAATTTGATAAAAGTTGGAATAATTTGTTTATGAAATGACGAGAAGCCGAAGAACACTTTTCTGATGGAAATTTACATTGTGGAACTAAATACCGTCCATAGTTTGATTCACGTATTATTATAGAGTTAATTCAAGTGATATCCCGTATTTCATCCCCGTGATCATTTATTATTTTATTACAATCCTTTTAGTTTGAAAACGAGTTATGTTTTAATGCTAGAAATGTTTGACGGTGAAAGTTGGGTTGCCTTGGCATTTTCATGAACCATAGAGTAGTAATTTTGTCTGGTATTGTATCATCTATTATCTATTATATCTAATAAAACAAAGTTTTTTACAAGTATCTAAAGCAGCCAATGTACAAGTCTATAAGCAACCTCTAATTAATTTTTTTTTTTTTTGGTAACCGTGATTTCCGACTCATTGGCCGACTAATCCACGGGGTTTGAGCGCACCGTCACACAGACTCTAATTAATTTTTTCCAAAAATACTAAAGCATCTTATTACGCCACGTGTACACCCGGAATTTTGGTAAACATTAAAAATTTTTGGCAAAATTTTCAAACAAAAAAAGTTTACCAACATATTTTTGGAAAGCATTAAAAGCAAAATGTGTTATTAAGTTATAACTTTAATAAAACTTTGAAACAACAATATTTATATACGTATTTTTCTGGAAACTTTTTATAATAAATTGAGTTTTTACAAAAATCTTTAAACCAAAAGAGTTACACGCGTATTCTTTACATATTTTAAAACAAAATACGTTTTAAAATTTTATTTTTAAAACAAAATACCGTTTCCCGAGACTATGAAATAAGGTGAAAAAAAGCAGGACAACCAATTCGCTACGGGACTAGTATCAAATCGAGAAATTCTCGAATAAAAACGGGAAAAACCTGATTTTTCAGTACCGGAACTGAACCGTTTTCCGGGATTACGAAATAAGGTGGAAAAAATCGAGATAACTAATTCGATACGGGACCGGTACCAAATCGAGAAATTCTCAAATAAAAATGGGAAAAACCTGATTTTCCAGTACCTATACCGGTATCCGAATCTCATTCGATACGATACTGTACCACTAATTTATGCTCGAAAAAAACTCAGTGCCACTAATTCGAGGATAAGATTAATACGAAATCGGTACCGTGCTCATGAATATTCGACTTCTCAGATTGGGCGCACTAAATAGAAAAACTCTTATATTTTTTGGTTTTCCGCGACTATGAAATAAGGTGGAAAAGAATCAGGACAACTAATTTGATACGGGACCGGTACAAATCGGGAAATTCCCGAATAAAAATGGGAGAAACCTGATTTTCCAGTACCCATACCGGTATCTGAATCTCATTCGATACGGTACCGTACCACTAATTTGTGCTCGAAAAAAACTTAGTGCTACTAATTCGATATAAGATTAATACGAAATCGGTACCGTGCTCATGAATATTTGACTTCTCAGATTGTGCACACTAAATAAAAAAACTCTTATTTTTTTAGTTTAAATGATTAAATAATTGTAGTCTAGCAAAAAATAAACAAAAGACATTACTATTTTTAACAACATGGACAATTTGATCGAAATAAATATGAAGCTTTCATAACAAGCTTATACTATGATTTATACATGTTTGTTGCGAGTCACATAATTTAAATTTTTATTACATGAGATGATTTCTACTATGATTTATGCATATACATGTTTTTATAATCGAATTACAATTCACGTTTAACATGCGAAACCAATTACAATTCTTACCAAAATAAACAATAAAAAAAGTACAATTCAATACTTATAGAAATGTAAAAACATTATAACCAAAAGTCTATTTTAAACCACGTGTGTGTGACAAATAAGGAAACAAGTATGTTAAATATGACTTAAATAAACATTTGCCAATTAAGATAGCATGGAAGTCGTTTCTCGTGTTCGTCTCTTTCTACGTAAGTTAAAGCACGACACGGTGGACACTCCGTTTCGAAATATGACAATGGTTTTTGGTGGTGATTTCAGGCAGTTCCTCCCCGTCATTCCAAAAATATTCCGACAAGATATTGTTGGCGCCTATCTAAAACAATCTTACTTGTGGAACCATTGTAAAGTGTCCGGTTAACCGCAAATATGCATCTCACAGTTAGTTGTCGTCCTAAATGGCAATGAAATTAAAGACTTTATTGAATGAATTTTGAAGATTGGAGATTGTAAGCTTAGAGACGCAAACGATGACAATGTCAGCATTCACATATCTGATAAAATGCTCATTAGGGATTCAAGTGACCAATAGGCTCAATCACTAACTTACCCAAATATGTTGAATAACCTTGACGGCAACAAATATTTCACATAAAAGGCCTTTCTTGCCTCTAAAAATGAGGTTGTCAATATTTTAAACGAAAAAATGTTGGCAGTTATTTCTGTTGAACAAATTATATGATACAATTGTGGCAATGTGTGCAAGTACAAATAGGGTAAAAGTATAAACAAATCCATACTCTCAACAAAGTTCGTTTATGGCATGAAATTTTATGGCGTACCCAACCACGAACCTAAACTTGAAGTTGGTGTTCCGGTCATGTTGTTACGAAATACAAATCAATGAAATAGGTTGTACAACAAAACACGACTTCATGTACATCGGTTGATGAAAAGTCCCATTCACGACAATATAATCTACGGACGCCATTTTAGGAAACAAGTTCTTATCGTAAGGATGAAATATCACCTTCTGATGAACGCTTGCCGATAAAGATAGTACAGAAAGTAATTCCCTATGTCCATGTCCATCTCTTTCGTGATAGCAATCAACAACAGTCGAGGGAAATCTCTCGGGCAAGTCTATTTTTATTTTTCACTGTTTTTATACATGACTAACTACATGTAACCGAGATAAACAGGATAAAGATTGTTATTCATGATGAAGACGAAAATCTCACTAATACCACCACCCACGTGGTCTACGAAAAAGTGCTACACAATTTATAACACATGTATACGTAGGTTACATTCATAGAATAAAGGATTGATGTTTTTATTCTTATTTTTTGTTCTTTGACTATTGTGGTTTATTAACGTATGTTCGATTAGTGCAACATGTATACTAAAAGTTTCCTTATCGTGATTCTTTTTCACTAATATCTTCGTAATAGGTAGGGTAATTTACTATCTTCTTCGACTTTCTCTTTAAAATACCCGTGAATTTCACGGGTCTTTTAGCTAGTGTCTTTATGAATTACAGTATAATTATACAACAATTATCATAACGTGCTTCAATTATTTTGCGAGAAAGAGCCTATGTATCAGGTAAAAAAGAAATGGACATCTGATACTTATTGATCATTGGTGATGGCAGCAGCGGTGAATTTAAAATGTAAAACACTTAACAGGTTATCGTTAAATAATTAACAAAAGTATTTAAATTAACTAAAAAATAAGTTGAATACCTTTTTATGCATAAAAAAGTATGATACCTTAATTAGAAATGACTCTTAAATTTAGTACCTTTATATGCCATTTACCCAGTTTTTATTAAGCAATTTGTGCTTGAATTAGAGTTTTCGATTAAATCAAGCTTTTATCGAGCCTAATAATTCAACTCGAAACACATAATGAGACCAACCCAAGTTTTAATATTTATATAACGGGGGAAATGCAGATATGCTCCTTGTGGTTTGCTTAAAAAGCAGGTGGCCTTCCCATCTTGGCGAAAGTGCATTTTACCTCCCCAACATTTAGTATAAGTCTGCAGGCGGCATCCCCAACCTCTAACAGTGTTAAGTTTGACTCGTTTTCTTTGTTTAGCTAATGGTAGTATCGTCTTTTACATACAGTTGACTATTTATTCCATTGCAACAACGGCCCCCCACGTTTTTTATAAATATAGTCGAGTATCACAGATCTCGTTACCAGTTTTTCCCCAATTGGCAATGCCCACGAGTCTATATATGGTTGAACTCCTTCTAGGCATTTAAGTAAAATATGGGTTCAAGGACCTATAACGAGCCATGCTTCCTATTTCTTTTTTTTTTGGATCTGATCATTTGTTACATCGGGTCTGTGTAAGCTTTGAATTTATTGATTAGCTCAACAAACTTAAATTACAAATCTTACATACATGCCATAATGGATTTTGAAGACAGAGGTCGATTACTATTTGTGGATGACAAAACAAATAACTCATGAGTATAAATGTTTCGAGCTACAAGTATACAACGTATAAAGATACTATCTATTAGGTTCTTCTAAATCTTCTTATTGGGTCAAAGCTTGAGATACCAATATGCACTCACCTTCAGTAGTAAATCGGAAAGAATATCCTTTTGAAACCTTGCTGCTCCGTGTCTCTGTTTTTGTTTTTCAAACTGAGATTCAACCGTTAACAAAACACACCCTCAACTATAAATACAACAAGTTTGTGACTAAAGTCCCTCTATACTCAAACACCCGTTGGGTAATGCAAGCGACATGCGTGGATTCTTTAACTTTTTGATCCAATAACACAAGGTTTATGTAACTAAAGAAGTATTTATTGACAAAGTGACTGAATTGCATCAAATATTCTTGGACAACGAGCACAAGATGTTGTCTACTAATGAAGATTTTAAAAAATGGACTGATAAAGAATGAGGTTAAAATATATGGATTTTCGGATTGTGCTTGGGGAATAAAAGATGTTGGTAAATACGAAAATGGTGGTGGTCACGATGATCCGAACTATGAGCTATCAAATTATCATCATAAGTGAATAACTCGCAGATCTTTAGCCTCTTAATTACATCACATGTACGATATATCTTTACGTGAGTTTGAGGTTTTGGGTTTCACGTTTAGTAATTGAAAACTCTTGGAACACTTCATTCCTTTGCAAATGGTTACCTAGATCTGTCATTATCTTTAGGGAAAAGGACCAAAATTGTCATTTTGAGCACTTTACATTCATTACATGGTCATGTAATTTTTTTTTGACATATTTGGTCGGTTGAGCACTTAGTGGTTGAGTACCGTTAGTTGATCACTTGATTTTGACATAAAAGATACTGAAAAGTTGAGCACTTGGTGGTTGAGCACCGAGTTGATCACTTGGCATAGGACACATGACATGAATATGGTGGAGTTGAGCAGTTGTGCATTTTTGTATGACCAAATATGTCAAAATCTTTTGGCATGACCATGTGGTGGATCATGAAGGTGGATTTTGACTATTTTGGTCCTTTTCCCTTATCTTTAAGGTTTTATCAATGGGGAAGAGAGGTGGGTAATGAATCTTTTTTTTGGATGGGGAAGAAAAGGGGGATCGGATTTTTATACAATCGGGTACTAGGCCCAGTTAAATTGGTACGTGTAAAACAAAAAATGGGTTTATTATTTTTTTTTAATATTAAAAATACGATACTACTCTTAGTAAAATAAAGAAAACGAGTCAAATTTAACATTGCTAGAGGTTAGGGAGGCCGCCTGCAAACTTATACTAAATGTTAGGGAGGTAAAATGCACTTTCGATAAGATGAGTAGGTCGCCTGCTTTTTAAGCAAACCACAAAGAGCATATATGCATTTCCCTCTTAATATAAACAACATGAATGCTAACATGAATATCGATATAATAATTAAATATTTATATAAGATTCACTTAAGTCACAACTGGAGAAAGATTTTGGAAGTCGTCAAGTTAATGACTATGTGGGTGGTTTGAAAGTTTCAAAATAACAATGTTTTCGGCAATAAAAAGATGAAGAGAAGTTGGATTTTTTTATAATAGAAAACACGTTTGAGTGGTGCTCTTCTAAATGTAAAGTTTGTTCGAAAAAATGGTCATTGTAGTCACAAACCTCCATGCTAGAGTTATATAAAAAATTACTAAAATTCTTTTGTAGTATAAATATATGCTTGAAAACTTTTTTATGCTAAAAATAGTTGTATATAATAAACGAGTGAATAATTAAAATTACATGCTCGGGGTCTTCATTTTTGTTCTCAGTTATTATTACTATATACTGTTTGCGGAAGAGAATAGCTTTTTTTTATTATTTTATGTAGCTTTTGGTGGGAAAAAAAATTGACACGTATCCCCTTACGTGTCTTATTCTCTACCTTATACTAACTCACACAATACCATCCACCGCCCCAAACCAAACTACCATCCACCGCCCCAAAACACACACACAACCACCATTAATCTTTTCCTATCACAAAAGAGATTGTGAAAATAAGTGTTATAAAGATACATAGAAAAAGACTTCAAGATTCCTAATTTATATTGTAAGTTCAGGAACCCCTAATTTTTTGATTTTAGGCTTACATGTATGTTGTTTCATATATGCGTGCATAACAATTTTTTTGATTAATTACAGTGTTGTATTGGGTTTTATTAGTTTGGGCGATTACAACCATCATCGTTTCTTTCAACTACTGAAAGGGGAATGGCTCGATAAACTTTGGCACACATCCTCAAAAATTTGCTCTTGATGTCTATTATAATGGAACCTCATAATGATTACTTGCTCTCTATATTCAAGTATAAAGGTATGATTAGAACTATTTTTCTTATTATTGATGATTTGTCTTCGAAACTCATACTATATCTTTGAATCTTTGATGTAAAAATTTATGTTTGTAGGCTTGATATGTGTTTTTGTTGTGCTGTAATTATTGATCTTGGTGACAAGTTTGTAATAAAGGTGGATTTTAATTCTTTTAAAAGCTTATTGTTGTGGGATGTATACCAAGTGTTTGATCAAATGTTTCTTTAGCGTTACTTGCTGCTGATTTTTTTTTGTGTAGATATTTTCGCCTGGATTTGGTGGTAATTGAGAAGAATCTTAGGATATTGAATTCTTCCAAGTTTTGTGTAAAATTATGTGTGCTTTATATTTTTCTACTCGCTTATTTGAAACATTTTAGGATGCAGAATATGAGAAACCACAATAGATCAATTGATAAGTCCATCAACATGTGTAACTATTACAAAATAAAATAGCAAGTTAAGTTTTGCTTAAACGTGTTTGACTTTTATCTCATTTGCATAAGACGCGCCTTTTGCTAAGGCTATTGTTTAGGAGTATATATTGGCGGTACGCTTTTACCAAAAAATTATGTTAAAAGTCCAAATATAATTTTAGTACCAATGTTGGCTTTCTGTACCAGATAACCAATTTGGATTATATTGAACCATAATAACCATATTTGATATCTAAAGCAAGCAAACATGGCATTATTTTCAAAATTTTTAATTATTAGGCTGCTTATATATGCTTATGCTTATGCGTAGGAAAAAAATATTGTCATTCGAAACACTAGCTGATTTTCCAAATACCTTATGATTTACATGTTTATATGTGTGAAATAAGTTGTGGGTGTTTATTAAGTAGAGCCAATAGAGTTCATAGGCTAATAACCTGAAAATGTTTTTTAAATCGGGGTACTAAAATTCCCCTCTAACGAATCAAAGATACAAAGTTGATGTTGTCGTTTGTATTGTAAATGACGATACACTTGCTTAACAATCAACTTTATCTGCCCAAACATATAGGCTTATTTGTTCTTGAAGTGAGAGTTTCAGCTTCCATACGGTGATATTTGATGGTGGATAAAGCTTTACATCGTAATAGGAGACTCATGGATAGTGATCTTAATCTATTAAAAGAAGCTAAGATTGGTGATGTGAAGCAGAACATAGAAAGATACATAGGGGATGCGAGTCTGAATTTATGCTTTAAGAAACTTAGGCTGAACCATAAAGAAAAAGTAAATTCTTAACAGGCAGTTTGGGTTGGGCAATATAAAGTGTACAGCTGATCGATATTCTTATTTCCAGTTTAACCTTCTGTTTGAAGGTACTCCCAACTGTGTTCATTTCGCTAACTAAAGTATGACTAGCGACAGAAAGTGTGAACGCTGCCACAAAAGTTAGGATGTTTCTTCTATTATACATGAGATGAAGCAACATCACAGATGTAGATTAAAACATGTAATTGGTAGGTCGTAAATGTCATAACTACACGAAACTTTTTCTACTTTTTGGTTTCCAACCAGGTGGGAGTGGATAAGGTGGGTGGGTGTTTCACCAGATCCATTTATTGGAATAAAGTGGCGATAATAAATAAGTGACGATAACCATTAGGCCAACACACGAGACACGTGGGAAAAAAGTTCTCCCGACAAAACAATAAGGAAATAATACAAAAATAGAACACTGTAGCTATTGTGAGTTTATCTTAGTGTGTTTCCTTTTGTGCATTAGACTTTGGTTGTTCAACACAATAACTTGACTGTGCCGTATATATATCAGCCTATTGATATGCATGTGTACTAAAGTCAACCCAATGATATTTCATAAACTTGCATTTCATTGTTGTCATATAATTCTCATTAGTTTCAAAAAATGCATCAAGAACTTTTGGTAATCTATTGTATTACTCATTCTTTAATATGGTATGTGTTTACTTCCATGTCTAAAATTTAGGTTTTGTTCATATTAATCGTGGGTGGAGAACATGTATTTCTGCCATATTGTTATACTTACCTTCTACGGTTGTTTTTATTATCGTTTCCTACGGATGTTTTTTATGCGTGCACTACTGCTGGAAATAGGCGACAGATAGAGAGCGGTATTGGAGTCTGAACCTAATTATTTTGTCCCTTAACAATCAGGCAACTCGAATCAGTTCCGCCAAACGCGCTCCATCTTTTCTATTTTCGAACCCCCTTTAGTTGTTGCTGCGAAATGACCCAATAAACAGTACGAAAGAAAAAAAATGTAGCACTAAATCATTAATCCATATATAACATAATTATACGTGAAACATACATGGCGTGGCCAGAACTTTGACATATATTACAGGCTGGCCATTTAAGAGACACAAAAGCCAGCTACAATTAGCTACCATACTCAGAATAGTTTTCTGACCTTTCCTTATGCGCAACAACACCAGCCCCAACGATACCAGCACCTGCTAAAAAAACAGTATGAAGGTGCGCCTTTGTACTTTTTTACGCTTCAATTTGTTTTACAAAAACAACCTAATTACAATAATGAAATTCATTTCCTAACACTTCTTTACATGCAGCAACAGCAGCTCCAACAACTCCAACACCAGCAGCACCAGTTCGTCGAAGACCAGCAGGAACAAAAGAAAACCAAAAAAAGAACCCCATAAAACATTTTGTATATCTGCCAAGTTCCAGGAAACACCAAGTTACCCTTTTGTAAAACGACGTTTATGTAAACGAAGCTTTCCCCGCCGCGAAGCGCGGGTGTGCCCATCTTGTGAGTTCTATTTTCGGTTATTTAGTTTGATTATTAATTCGGTTAAATATAATTCGGTAATTCATTTTGGTTTAGTTTTTAGGTTTATAAAGAAAAAAATTATCTATCGAACAACTCGATAAACTAACTCGATGAACACATTTATAGGTGAAGATCTTATCATATGTTATCATTTAATTAATCATTCTTACTGAATATTTTTTCGGAAAAAAGATCGGACCGGACCGGATCGAGGACCGAATTGGTCTAAAATCCCGGACCGAGATCAGACCGAAATGGTCCGGTCTGGTCCGGGTCAGTCTGGTCTTGTCCAGTCCCAATTACGCAAAATAATCGATTTTTTGGTAAGACTAGCCCGGATCGGATCGGACCGAACAGGCCGAGGACTGAAAAGATTCAAAATCACGGACCGAGGATCGGACTGAATTTGTTCAGTCAGGTCCGGATTAGTCCAGTCCAGTTTGATCAGACGGTCCAAATGCTCCGCCTTAAAAATATAAACTTAAGGCTACTTAATATTTAGTGTGGGCTTGTTTAGTTTTAAATTTATAACCCTTGTTCTTCATACATGAAAACGCTTTGCTTTTGAAAATAAACCGCTTTGAAATAAAAGATTCGAAATTCTAAATATTTTCATTACTGAATACACCTGTTATGGTTGACAATTCATCCTCTTACAAAAGATGTATACATTAATGGTATGAGGTTTATAATATCAAAAACTTCATAAGTTTGTGATTTGGCATGTTACGAAACTACTGAAAAGCTTCATTATTACGAATGTTCTAAGATCTGATTTTCAGTGTGTTAGGCCTCAAAACGAGTAAGTAGATATGCACTGTTTTGATACAACTCCTTTTCATCCCTAAACCAATGTAGTAAAACTCAGTATTTTAGTTGACTCGATCTAATGATTGGTCTACGAGTCAACCGGTTAACTGTCGGGTTGAGCGGTTCTATATATATGTATATTTTTATATCTCTATTTAATATGTAATCTTATATCTATAAAGACTCAGTCCTCAACTATTAAATGAGGAGTCTTTATAATTAAACATTCATTATCGCAAAGTTTCTAGGTAGAATTCGAACAGGTTGTTAAAGTTATAGTATGAAAAACATCTTACAATGTTGAATCTCAATAGTTGCTAAAGTTTGAGTAATTATCAAATATTGGAAACTATAAATTACATTGGCATTTAGAGTTAAGTTTCACTGACTTGGCCATACAGGCGGCAATGAACATTTTGAGTTGCCCACCGCATTAAAAAACATCATTCACACAAACCCGATTGAGATTATGAACACTGACTCGAACACAAACGTCAAGATACAACATGTATGATCGCAACCCGAACCCAAAACATAAACCATAACACGATCTGATGACACCCACTCTCAGAACCTAACACGAACTCGATGATCTCACAAACGAACCAAACGCCTTTATGCGAATAATACCGGATATTAACCAAACGCGGGAAAAAATTTCGAAACTGCTTTATACGCTTATCATTCGTATGAGCATAGCAGTATGAAAATTTGTTGTACGTATGTGACGTGGTGATTTTTTTATAATTGATAGAGAAGATAACGAGTATAAATGGATGTGGTACTAACCTTTCGAGATCAGCGAAATTGAGCAAAAGAAGCATTATATTTTGAGAAAGGATTTAATTATTGGGCAAACAATTATTGTCTTTGAAAAGGTTAGTAAAATATTCTTGCTTTTTATTTGTATGAGATTTTCATTCACTTTCTAAAAAAACATGACATGATTGTTGGTTTATAAAGAATAACTTTGAATGCTTCACCTTTATAACTAAAACACACTAGGAAGGCGAGGCCTCTGGCATGCGGGCTATTGATTATAGTAATACTGCTCCTTACTTGAAAAGGTTATCAAAAGACCCAGAAGTTTCTACTCCAACAAAACCTTGCGAAGACAAAAACAAAAAAAGACCAGTGAAAAGATATTTCATTCACTTGCATTATCAAAAACAAGACAATTGCTGCTATCTAATTAGGGTGGACATTGAAGATTCACATGCAGAAGAGGCAAGCGTTGAAAACGTGCAAACAAAGGAAGGCAACATTGACTGTTCTTAAGATAAGAAGAAAAGCAGAAAGTACGCTAACACCCAGTTCCCTAATTTCTTAATCTTCGGTCGAATATTAACATTAACGTGTTTCTGGAACTTACTATATTTTTTAGATACATTATATCCAACTCTGACTCGGAGTGTTTACTAAATAACGTGGTTACACATAAGTCACTTTATTAGCCTTTTATAATAAAGATTTAAGTTTTAATAGTTCTCCTTATTAATATGTAAGAGATACTAAAAGTTGGACTCATTGACTATCTGGAAGCAAGGGAAAAAAACAATCCAGTACTTAAGATGTAACAACACCCATGATCTTGGCAGTCTCAATGCAACGTCCAGTGAATAACCACTTAAGATAATAAAATAAATCAGTTTCCAGTTGTGGATAGATTTTCATGCTTGATATAATTCTCTCACTATTTTGATACATAATATACAGCACGCATAACTCATTTACGGAATCATACACATACATCGATAATTAACGCAAACATTACGCGACCAACAAATAAATGTAACAATTATGACCAACTTAAACATTAGTAACTAACCACTTACACACAACATCGCACCAACATAAACTCATACAACACTACATATAAATAATAGCTAAATTTTAGGGAAAGAACAGATCCATTACACGTTAGTAACTTATGACTCAGCCGGGGCATCGCCCGGGTCTGAAAGCCTCGTATTGTATATATCTTACTCCCTCCATCCAATAATTATAGTCAACCGACAAAAAACAGGCACTTTAAAAAAAACATCACTTTTCATCTTTATCTCTCTTACTTTCACACAATAACGATTTTACCCTTAACCAATTAATTTATAACTTTTATGTTGTTTGTAATTATAATTTCAAATGAATGTGATATGATAAACTTAAATTATATTCCTTAACTATTTTTGAAAGTTGACTATTAATTTGTGACGTCAGAAAACAGTATACTGGACTATAATTTTAGGACTGAGAGAGTATAACTTATCTTACGTCTAATTATATTTACTCATTAGCTTCAGTTTTTTTATTATATATTTTTTAAATTATAGCAAAAATATTAAAAATAACTAACTTATGATTATAAATTATAATAAGTTATAATAAAACAATACTAATTAGTGTTTAAAGTTAGTTTTGACTTTATCTTAACTAATAATAGTAGTTATCACTTTAATTTTTCGTTAAGACTTAGAAATATTTAAGAAAAAAAAAACTTTTGTTATCATTTTTTATAAAAAATAACGAGATTTATATCTCGCGCGTTGCGACGCAGCATGCGAAACTGATGATGCAATAGACCGATAATGTAAATGATTATTTGGGTAAATAGTCGACCTTGAAAAAAGGAAATAACTTTAAGGAATGTTTGCGTAATAATGTCATGCTTTGTGACAGAGTTATTTTTTATTTTTTGGAGCTGTATTTTCATAATAGCTAAAATCTCATAAATTTGTTCATAATTAGCCTCTTAACAATTTGTACTTTTACATATTTATATTTCATCAAAATGTAGTGTAGGTTTTAAAGCTCATAAATAGATTAAGGATAAATAAATTAAATGTGTGCTTCATGAATATATTATATTAAATATATGTTAATCGGCGAAATTGTTTAAAAACTCGTATGTATGTAAAATACCTTTCAATAATTGGTATCGCTTTATTCCTCATTTGAAGATGTAGTCGTCAGTATATATTTTATTGTAGAATATGTCAAAAGGTTGTCAAAAAAAGTTTCTATATAAAATAGTTGTATATAAAAAATATAAAGTTATGTTTTTTTTATTATGATGGTTTATTTTAAAGTTATTAGATAGTTTGTAGGTGTGTTTTGGATTTTTTAATATATATTCGAATAAATATTTTTTATAAAAATATATGTATGTATTTTTTTTGGAACATTAGGCTTGTTTTGTTCGCATTTCGATGATATATTTTTTTTAATTAATCCTTCGATTTCTGTCACATATTTGATAGACGAAATTGTTATATTGAAAAGACATAAATACGTAAAAGTTAACGTTGCAGTTGACCAATAATGCGAAAGATTTTTCGCTTCAATGACTTACCTTGCGAGAAAAAAACTCAAACGGTATTTTTATAAGAATTTTTAAAGTATGTACTAAGTTTTAACATTTTCTTATAAAATAATACGTCAGGAGTGTTGAAATATTGTGCTCATTTGGCTCGCAATTGGATGGCCTTCTTATGGTATTTTTTAGAATGAATCAATAGCTATACGTTTTATGTTTGATAAGTAAATTCGTAAGATAAAAAAGTCATAAATAATTAAAAGTTTAATGTCGTTTTTATAATATGCCACTTAATGTAAGGTATAATATGCAAATTTGGGTATGTGTAATTAATAGTATTTGGGATTGTTTTTTTTTTCTGGCCAAAACGACACAATCAATAATTGAAAACGAAATTTGCAAAGACGAAATGACGTCGTAACCTTCAATAAATAACATATATATTAATGATCCGATCAAGTTTATCAAATCGGGTCAATAAAAAACCGACGATTCAATCGACTTGTCAAACAAATAGAAACCCAATCTCATCTGGATCAGTCTCCGAACCGATTCAATCGATCGGGTAAACCCAAATTTTAAAACATTGCCCTAAACATAGTTCTAAGAAAAGGAAAATCCTGAAAATATCAAAAATGATTTTAGGATGTTTAGTATGATTAAGCCTAGAGGTGCGAATAAACCGGATTAAATCGGATTCAGATTTTCAAAATCCGGATTTGATAAATCCGGATTTTTAAAAATCCGGATTCGGCTCGGATAGGATTTTTTTGAATCGGATTTTTTCGGATAAAAAAGTTCGTATCGGCTTTTTTTCGGATTAAAATTCTCGTTATCGGATTTTATCGGGTTTTTTCAGATCGGTTTTTTCGGTTAAAAAATGTTCGGATCGGGTTTTTCGGTTAAAAGTGTCCGTACCGTTTTTTTTCGGAATTTATTTACAAACATTAAAAAAATAATACAACCATAAAACATTAAAAAAAAATACCATAATAATTTTTATTTCAATAATACAATCATACAACTTCATAATTTTTATTTAAACACTGCAATAAAACTAGAATAATCACTAATACATTTCGAGCTTTGATATGACCATCACCCGAAAAATATTAGTATATTTCAAAACTAGAGAAATAAAAAGGTTTTTTGATATGTTTTCAACCCCAACTCAAAACATCTATTTATACTACCTAAAACTATCAAAAAAAACAAAAAAAAACACAACCTAACGGCTATAAACCGCCCAGCGATATCTTAAAAAAAATCCGGATAAAACTGGATTTAGCCGGATTAAACCGGATTTTTTAAAAAGTCAACATAACGGCTAGTTTGACTTTATAAAAAATCCGGTTTAATCCGGTTAAACCGGTAAAAAAGGTAAAAAATCCATTATATATTTATAAAAAATAAAAAAATTAAAAAAATTAAAAATTAAAAACCGGATTTATCCGGATTTTTTAAAAACCGGATTTATACGGATTTTTTAAAAACCGGATAAATCCGATAAATGATCCGGTTTTAATTCGATTTTTTCAAAATCTGGAAATCCGGTCTAATCGGATCGGATTTAAAAATCCGGACCAGATTTCTAAAATCCGGTTTGTCAAAAATCCGGACCGGATTTTTGGACCGAATTTTAAAAAATCCGGATTGGATTTGCACCACTAAGCCCCAAAATTGGAAAAGGACTCCCAAGCTAACTTATTAAGTGAATGGCTGAGAATACCTTGTGCAAAGTTTTACTAATGAAGCCCAATATAGTGTTTTCTATACATAAGTCCAGTTAGATTATATTTTGGTCCATCAAAAAGCGTAGACGAACCAAACGTGTAGGAAGTAGTTCCTAACGTCACGTCATTATAATACCACTTCTTCTTTCCCCACATGTTGACATGGATAGTTGACTTACACTCCTTATTCAATAAGGGCTTAGCGAATGTTTGAAGCCAACATAATCAAAGCGAAAAATTCTGAGTTCATGCTACGACAATCTATATGGAAGGGAAGTTTTATTATGCATTCACGTAGAGAATGAATACCAAAGCAACCATCTCATCATAACACCTATAACACTATTTTTTTCACTCACGTCTTTATTTTTAATAAAATCTTCTAAACTTACAAAAACACCCACACATAATACATAAAAAAAACATAAAAAAAATTAAAAATAATACAAAAAGACATTCGTCCCGACTACTCAATTTATTCTTTTCATTTAGTTCTTTAAGTTCTCGCCAAATATGCTTCATAAGGTTTTGTTGAAGTCTAATATGTGTTTCTCTGTCCCTTAATTCTTTTGCTTGCCTATATTGGACTTCTCATTTATCGAGCCACGCACATTGCATATTTCTTGCGAGATTAACATGCACATGCTTCTAGTCAACAACCCACATTTCTTAATATTCTAAAATCATGTTATGCATTATGATGCAAGCATACATGATTTTACATATGGTGTTAAGTTAGTATTGACATGTCGGTTCTAGTATCATTCTCCAACTTGCTTAGAAAACATTAAAAGCACGTTCGACAATATTTCGCGCACCTTGTCGCTTTTCAAACTATGTGTGTCTCGAATCATTTGTAACCGCGAATGATTTTATGAAACTTGCCCACTATAGGTAAATTCCATCGCGTAAGTAATACCTTTTTTAAACTAAACTCATTTACCACAAACGGATCTACATGGGCTATGTCATTAAGAAGGTCGGTGAATAGCGAAGAATTATCTAAAACATTATTATCGTTATTCGAACTCGCTACCTCAAACAAAACATGAAAAATTCTCAAATCTTCCGAAACAACATGTTCAAGCATTATAATATGGTTTTTTTATCACCCCTATCGTATTACCCGTGCCAGTTCACGGGACACTTTTTCCATTTAGAGTTCATACAACGTGTGCCAACTCTAGCCATCTTAACTACTTCGGCATATACAAATCAATGATGCATGTGTTAAAGAAAAAGAGGGAATCACGTGACGTGCAGTCTGCTCACCCATTTGCAAGTATTCATCAAACACATCGAGTGTGTTGTCGTATGCCAACTGGCTATGGCGATTTGCACTTCATAGTAGTGACCCGAACCATCGAGTCAAGATGTAAAGAAATGAAATTGTTTTGGAAGACGATCGGTCGTATACGACAAAATGCCATTGACAATATCGAGAAATAGTTTTCGACTCATAGGATATTTTTATGAAAACAGTATAATGGACACTTAAAATATTCATCAAGATAATCGGTCCTTAAACGTCTTTTGGCATCCTCATAGTCTCGATAAATCTGGTTACGTGCCAATGTTAATGGTTGAGCTACTTATCGTAGTAACCATTCGTGATACTCGTAAGCTTTGGCAATCTAGTAAATGTCGATGTCGTCATCGACGTCGAAAATGTGGCTAGTGTTTGAATTCATAATGTGTTTTTTGTCGAAAGTGTGGTTTTTTTAGTTTGTGTTTGTGTTTAAATCTGGTTAGCCATTGAGCATTAGAAGATATTCAAACCGTTGTGACTCTTGGTTTTTTACATCATTAGTCCAACGTGAACAAGATTGTTCATTGTTTGGATAATACCCAAATAAATTGAAAATAGAACCAAATTTTTCATAATCTAAACGACCCAAATTAGATTTATGGTTCGTTAATGATTTTGGCAATCTAAATAAAAATCTAATTCATATCATATATTTTGTGGTTCGTTTATATAAAAAAATTACTAAAACTCTTTTGTGGTATAAATATATGCTTTGGAAACTTTTTTATACTAAAAATAGTTGTATATAATAAATGAGTGAATAATTAAAATTACATGCTCGGGTTCTTCATTTTTATTTTCGGTTATGAGTTCTGTTTTCGGTTATTCAGTTTGATTTTTAATTCGATTAAATATAATTCGAATTCAGTTTGGTTTAGTTTTTAGTTTTATAAAGAAAAAAGTTATCAATCGAATCGAATAACCCGATAAACTAAATCGCTGAACACACTTAAACGTGAAGATCGTATCATATGTTACTTATTTAATTAATCATTCTTATTGATTTTTTTTTACAAAAAGATCGGACCAGACCGGATCGAGAACCGAATTGGTCTAAAATTCCGGACCGAGACCGGACCGAAATGGTTCGGTCTGGTTCGGGTCGGTCCGGTCTTCGATCCGGTCCGGTCCGGTCCCAATAAAGCAAAATAATCGAAATTTTGATAAGATTAAACCGGATCGAATCGGATCGAACAGACCGAGGACCGAAAAGATCCAAAATCACGGACCGAGGACCTGACCGAATTTGCTCGGTCAGGTCCGGATCAATCCAGTCCGGTTCGATCTGACGGTCCAAATACTCCGCTTTACATAAAAATACAAACTTAAGGCTACTTAATACTTAGTGTGGGCTTGTTTAGTTTGAAATTTATAACCCTTGTTGTTCATACATGAAACCCTTTGCTTTTGAAAATAAATCGCTTTGAAATAATAGATTCGAAATTCTAAACATTTTCATTACTGAATATACCTGTTATGGTTAACAATTCATCCTCTTACAAAAGATGTATACATTAATGGTATGAGGTTTATAATATCAAAAACTTCATAAGTTTGTGATTTGGCATGTTACGAAACTACTGAAAAACTTCATTATTACGAATGTTCTAAGACCCGATTTTCAGTGTGTTAGGCCTCAAAACAAGTAAGTAGATATGAACTGTTTTGATACAACTCCCTTTCACCCCTAAACCAACGTTTTAAAACTCAGATTTTTAGTTAACTCGATCTAATGATTAGTTTATGAGTCAACTTGTTAACTGTCAGGTTGAGCGGTTCTATATATAGGTATATTTTTATATCTCTATTTAATATGTAATATTGTATATATCTTACTCCCTTCGTCCTATAATTATTTTCGACCGACAAAAAACAAGTATTATAAAAAAAAACATCACTTTTCATTTTTATCTATCTTATTTTTCACACAATGAAAATTTTACTGGACTAATTTTAGGACGGAGATAGTATAACTTATCTTACGTCTAATTATATTTACTCATTAGCTTCTGTTTTTTAATTATATATTTTTAAAACTATAGCATAGATATTAAAAATAACTAACTTATGATTACAAATTATAATATGTTAAAATAAAACAATATTAATTAGTGTTTAACGTTAGTTTTGACTTTATTTTAACTAATAATAGTTACTATCATTTAAATTTTTCGTTAAGACTTACAAATATTTATGAAAAAAAAACTTTTGTTATCTTTTTTTATAAGAAATAATGATCCGATCGAGTTTATCAAATCGGGTCAATAAAAAATCGGTGATTCAATCTGAGTTGTCAAACAAACAGAAACCAGATCTTATCTGGATCAGTCTCCGAACCGATTCAGCCCATCGGGTGAACCCGAATTTTTAAACATTGCCCTAAACATAGTTCTAAGAAAAAGAAAATCCTGAAAATATCAAAAATGATTTTAGGATGTTTAGTATGATTAAGCCCCAAATTCAGAAAAGGACTCCCAAACTAACTTATTAAGTGAATGGCCCAGAATACCTTGTGCAAAGTGTTACTAATGAAGCCCAATATAGTATTTTCTATACATAAGTCCAGTTAGATTATACTAAGGTCCATCAAAAAGCATAGACGAACCAAACGTGTAGCAAGTTCATCATGGCTTTAGAGCGCCATACCCCAATCCTATAACAAAGCAAAAAAAAACACCGATTCTAAAAACATCAAACTCTAAGGGACGTTTGGTACGACTGAATGACAAAAAATAGAAAAGTACTTAAGAATTGAATTGCTTAAAAAGAGAATCAACCTAAGAGGATCCATAATGGGAGCTTTTTTGAAAAGTTTTTCACTATTTAATAAAGTCTTTCATAAGCTTTTTATCATTGAAAACAATGACTTTTTAAACCATTTGAAACAAAGACTTGATAGGTTCCAAGTGGATTGAAAAAATGACTTGTTACTTGAGCTATTGTTATAAATACATGAAGCCATAACAACTCAAATAATTTTGATTATTAATGCATCAAGTCTTTGTGTAGTTTGTAGAATTGCTTATGCTCTAATAATGAAGATTGATTCATCTGTTTGGTACCATTGGAGAATTAGAATGAGAAAAATCATTCTTGTGTTTGATTATGTAATATTGTGGAATAGATCTTCTATGTAGTGATATGTCAAAACTTAATAAGAATGATCTCATATTCTACCGAGTCCAAGACGTACCTTGGTTTGTCTATGTTACTATGTTACATGTGTTTATTATTAAAAGAAAAAGTTATTTGTTATGGTTTTCTTATTTGTGTTTTGGTTTGTTTTTTTATCGAATTATTTTAAAGTTTTCAATTCACTACTCAACTATATAAAATAACCAAACTCATTTATTTTATCTTGTTTATTAATGATTTATAATAAAGTCACAAATCTATATAATTGTTTATTCGGTTGGATGTGTGTGCAAATGTCACAATCCACAGTTAACGTTTATGAAAAGAAATTTAGAAAGATGAATTGGGTGATGTAGTATCGATTTTTTTTTATTTTCTCGGTTTTATTATATGTTTAATGTTTTATTTTGTATTTATGCGAGTGAATATTAGTGAATAAATGGTCCAGTGGGTTCATTATAGTTTCCAAAATTTATACTTGATTTAAATTTGATATTTTGTGGAGGTTTTATCAGTATAACTGTCTAACATAGATAAATAAAATGTGCAATAGAAAGTTTCTTGAAAAGTAAATATCGGTGGGGATGACCATGATCCAGTTTGGATTGATAAGAACAAAGACCAAATAAGATTCAATCTTTTGGTCAAGCTGGTAAATTCAGCGTAAGTGTCGTCTATGCAGATGTTTTCTTTTTTGAAATAGATGCGAATAAATATTTTATAAAACTGTAACAAAAACTGTGGTAGTATTTTATGTTTAATAGGTCACATATTTTGTTGTACACATACTAAAAAGGGAAGTTAAGCTAATAGTGATTTGATTCCATGGCCAATATTTGCGACATTAATCGTGTAATATTACTGTTATGTTTGAAGGGATCTGGGAGGCAATAATTGAATCCGTGATCTCGGCTTTATAATATATTGTCCTCCACAACTCTATTTTCTAACGCAAATAATGTATTTTTATACTATTTATGGGACCGGCCATTTTTAGATAATCCTTAATCAAATCGTATAAGTTATTAACACATTGACAAAGTTGATGATTCAGATTATAATTTGTCTTAAACCCATATTAAGTGAAAAGTTATCGTCCAAACATGATAACTACAATCACATCCCAACAGAAATATCACATCAGGCGTATAAAAAAAGTAAAACCATTTCTATAGCGGATAAGATTCACATGCAGAACACAATTTTGCAACATGTCAGAAAATTTTTGTAGTTTTTGGCCAATTTTTGTTACCGGATAAACATTACCAGAGTTTGGAAAACATAAAAAACACATTTCACATGTTGATCAGTGGTCCAGTTTCTCACTTTCATGAACAAGACATTTTTAAATTTAGCTACGTAAATTCTTAGTAAAAACTAGAATAAGTGATAGAAAAATCTTTGTCAACTTATATTAGCTAGGTCTGTAAGCTACATAATTCTCATCTATTTTGTCTTTAAGGTACTTTGAGTCACGATCGCCACATCATTTTTTGTCACTACACCAACTACAAAGGACATTATTTTCCCACAATAATGTGTTTTAGATACTTTATTTCGTTGATATTTACTTGTGAAGAAAGCGAGATTACGTTGACATTAATCTTTGTTATGTAAATAGAGTACTATCTAAGTATAAAGTTTGTACGTTTGATGTAAAGTTTGTTTTTTATGTGGATTATAAGAATTTGCTTTATTCTCACCGCAATTTTTCCGTTTAGGTTGATTACAAAACAAAAAGTATTTTTAGGAAGTGGCCATACACAAGTTTATTAAAGAGTTGGATTGGTTTTTTTTTAGATACTGCATAATATGCCGTATCTTAAAAAATCATAAAGTTTAACACTTGTTACAAGACTTTAACACTTGTTAGAAGAACAGATTTTATCTTGTAATTAAATAACATGACTTGAATTTGCAAACGATTTGACTTCATCAAAGCATTCTAGTAAATGTCGTGTTTAACTTGTTTTACTGCAAAGAAAAATATAACCTATCCACAATGTGTATCTGAAATATAATCAATCGCATATATTCGTTATGCCACAAACCATACCATATTTATATCACGATTAACAATCGTATATGTTCGGTTTGGTTTCTTCCAAGTTTAAGTTCTTCGATTCGTTCGACTCGGTTCATCGAATCTTGTTTCTAGCACACTAAAAGATTTATCATATTCTAAAATTTCAAAACAAAGGAAAAATAACATATCATCATCAATTTTTTAAAAGCTATTGTAGTAATTTATAGTAACAGAATTATTTTTGAAAAAAGAAAAAGGCAGGAAAGATAATTCCAGATCATGCGGTTTCTAGTTTCCGCGATTGCGCATTATCCGCACCCGCCTTGTTGGAGTTCCTATCTTTTCATTGACTTATCTGTCGCTAAACCTTTTTGGCATTTTCCAACACGTGTGATATAGTAGTGTTGAAACAAATTTTCGCTGGCACAAAGTCCTAGGATATTTAGCTTCAGTCTTGTATAAGATATGCTTGTAGGATTGGCCTACCCTACAATAATAGAACGCACGTTAACTCGCCCTAGGTGTGAACCCGAGACCAAGCTCCGGCGTGAGAGTAAGTAACTATCACTGGAGTGGTATCCGGTGTGGAATACCGAATATATATTATTAAGTAGGAGTAAATGCAGTGTACTGTGTGTTGTTGTGTGTAGTAAATGCCTTTGGGTATTTATACCCAAAGCTTAAGGCATACCTGGCTGTGTAGTCATGTCATCGAGACATGCGCCTATGAACAGTACCCCTGATGTCAGAAACAGTGTAAAAGCAGGCGGCGGATCATGGCTGGATCCGCTGGGTAAAGCCTTGCCTGTTGGGTAAAACAAGGTCTCCCAAGATATGAGAGATCTTGTCTGTTGTCTCTCTCCTACGTGGCGATTGTCTCGGCGCCAGTGACATGCCTTCGGCCATATGCCAGAGACATACGCGAACATGTCCCCCCAAGTATTAGTTCATTATACTTATAATGGACTAATACTTTAAACAAATTAGTTTTTGTGCTTCGTCTGGAGCTGATTTATGAACCGTTCCATCTTCTGAACTGGTCCGAGTCTGTTTCTTATTTTGGACTCCCTTTTCCTCTAGTGGAGGATGGGATTGCGACACGTGTCTCGCAATTTTGAATTCAATGGTGGATCTTTATCCTCGTGATTCGTGAGTGAATAGTGTTGCCTCGTTTTCTTCTCCCAAGCCTCCTATATATATACATGCTATTCATTTCCATCTCCTACCGTTTTCGCCATTGTCATTTTCTTCATCCTTACTTCCTTCTCCCAATTCGTAGGTAAATTTTTCATTCATTCATTATCTTTTATAGTTGTAAATCTGCCTGTTCCGGATGACTGGGAAAGAGATCGTAAAGTCGAGAGTGGATCCCCCGGCGAAGCGTGATCCCAAGTGTGACATGCATATACGTTTATCTGGTATGACCGAAGATGATTTGAAGGTAGTGATATGTAAGTATAACATCCCCTCACTTTTAAGGCCTTGCCTTCCGGATCCGGACTTGACCATGGATCGCTTACCTGACTCTAAGATTGGAATTTATCGTCAGTTCCTTGACCATTTTGGACTTCGGATTCCTTTCTCCACCTTCTTTTTAAATGTGATTCAGTATTTCAAAGTACATATTTCTCAGCTTTTTCCCATATGCGTAAATAGAGTAGTGATGTTCGAGTTACGTTGTTTCGGTTCGAGGTTTCCCGTATCTGTTACGTTGTTTAGGGTGTTCTATAGGCTGAGTAAGCAGGGCCATTGGTTTTCCTTCGAGAGTCGATGAGATGG
This sequence comes from Glebionis coronaria, assembly GCA_025667525.1. NCBI lineage: Eukaryota > Viridiplantae > Streptophyta > Magnoliopsida > Asterales > Asteraceae > Glebionis > Glebionis coronaria. The sequence continues at coordinate 313,162 of JANFOE010000168.1, forward strand.
AGAATATGGCAAGTGTTTGACCGAGACCACTTCTAGCCTCAAGAAGTGGAAAACAGAGTTCTTCTTAATAGACCGTTGAGCGATACCTTTTGCTATGTCCTGGAGACATCGTGAGTCTGTTATAACTGACGAGATCCCTGCTTCGTACAACGTCGCACATGCCAAAGCTCTTGGAAAGAAACCCGTTTTGTGCCGTCCTCCTCCTGAAGTTTTACTTTTTCTCGCTAGTCTTTCTTTCCCCTATAGTCATCCGGAGTTGCGCCGATTACTTTTAGACGCTGACAAGAAAGGTATGCTTTTGTTTTTGTTTGTTCTTGCTTCATTATTACTCACGCGGGCTTGCTTATGCTTGCCTTGCCTTTGTTTCTCATTTTTACAGAAATGAGCTTCATGGATTTTTTGGATCTTCCCTCATTCGACGAAGGCCTTGTTTATATTGGAGAACCTTATGGAGAAAATGAGAAGCCAACTCCTCGCGTGACTGATCCTTTACCCGTTGGTCAGGATATTCCAAAATTGACACCCGTCCAGCAAGCAGTAGAGAAGCCTTCGGCTCGGATCTTGGAAGCCAAACAGAAGCAGGAGAAGAACCCGAGGGTGAGAAAAACTTCTTCCATCGCTGAAGGTAGTACATCCAACAAAAGGGTAAAAAGAAAAGGTCGTCAAACTGTTCATTCCGAATCTGAGGCAGACTCCCAGAAGACCCACTCCACTCAACCCATAAGTGTTGTTAAACCCAATTCTCAAGCTTCGGCTGGTGGTTCTGGTCTTAGAGAGAAATCACCCTCTATTGTACATGTGAGTGATCATTCCTCACCTCATGCTGAACACGATTCGCAACTTGATGGTTAGTTTTTTGCCTTCCTCCTTTTCATTTCTTTTTGTTATTTGCTTTCACCCCTTTTATTTATGTATGTATGCACGTGTGTACTAATCCTTTCGTACACAGCATGAGAAGAATTTGATCCTCCCAAACATGTTCCGAACTGGAGGTTGAACGAAGACGTTAGGGTCAACTCCAACTATGCTGCTAAAGAGTTCCTATACAATCTCGCCACTCCTGCTGATGACCAACATTTGAAAGCGATGTCCAATTATGACATCCTTCGTCATAGCTGCCGGTCCGTCGCCCAAAGCACTATTGCCGCAGCAGAGTTGATGAAACGCTACGAGAAGCTGAATAGTGAATATGTTGATATGGCCAACTCCCACTTTGCTGAGAAGGAGTCTTTTTCCCAAGGGCAAGAGTTGTTGGGTCGCTTGAAGGTTTCCCATCAGAAGCTTAAAGATTCCCATTCTACTTGTGCTAAGAGAGAGGAGGAGTTGAACCTTCGCATTCAAGCGCTTGAAGAGGAGAATGAGGTTCTCAAGAAAACTGCAACCGAGGCAACCGAACAACTTTCTCTTAAGAGTCATGAACTTATAGATGTTTCGGGGAAGCTTTCCGCTGCCGAAACAAATAACAAACATCTTACGGTTCTTCTTAGTCAGGCTGAAGTTGACAAACAGATGCTAATCCGGGACGGGATCCCATGCTTGTTCAGGAAGTTGATTGGGAGCTATGAGTATCGCAGGTCTCTTGGCGCAGCATGTAGCGTGGCCTTCTCTGCTGGTTTCATGAAATCTACCGGTCTCGGAAGGACTCCGGAGCAGGTGAAGAATGTGTTGTCCAAGGTCAAGAATATCAAAAGAGATGCTTTGAAGACTTGGGTCGCTGTTTGTGATGCTTTATTCGTTGCCTCATATCCTTTTGTTGTGAAGATATCTTCCTCTTACTCTTTGTCTATTGGAGATCTATTATAGCTGGAGCCAGAATGTGGGCCATCCTCGTCTGTAGCAAGTGAGCTCCCTTCCGCCGCAGCTTCCAACATTACTGAGAAGGATGTTGAGCAATCTGAGCCTTGATCCCAAAACCAAGAAGGGAAGAAAACAAACTCCGAAGTCGATACAACCACTCTTTGAATGTTTCTTTGCCTCCGGTATGCCGGCATGGGCTTGTAACCGAACAACTATTTTCAAGTCTTGTAATAATTTCCCCACTTTTATCTTTTGCATAACATTATTCGTGTCATGTAGTGGGCGTTTGGTGATTTGAACATGTAACAAACAATGTGTACTTATAATTTCTTGCCTTTGAAATATATTGCATGTACTCCTTTATGTTCATGTGTTCAATTTATCTTTGTGTTTAGACAAGTTTTTGTACACTACCCTTCGGTATCGAACCGAAAGGCTAAGTCATATGATAATGCTTACCTCTTTTATGAAACACTTAGACACTTGTGAGTGTTTTTCATTATTCATATGGGAGGACATCGGCACATGGCCGCTTTTGATTTGTCCTCCGGATTGCCTCTCGGGCGCATCCAACACTTAGAGTGTTTTTTTTTTAAATTTATGTATGGGAGGACATTGGCACACGACCGCTTTTGATTTGTCCTCCGGATTACCTCTCGGGCGCATCCAACACTTAAAAGTGTTTTTATTTTATAATGTATGTATGGGAGGACATCGGCACATGGCCGCTTTTGATTTGTCCTTCGGATTGCCTCTCGGGCGCATCCAACACTTAGAGTGTTTTCAAAAGCGGCATGTACTCCTTTATGTTCATGTGTTCAGTTTATCTTTGTGTTTAGACAAGTTTTTGTACACTACCCTTCGGTATCGAACCGAAAGGCTAAGTCATATGATAATGCTTACCTCTTTTATGAAACACTTAGACACTTGTGAGTGTTTTTCATTATTCATATGGGAGGACATCGGCACATGGCCACTTTTGATTTGTCCTCCGGATTGCCTCTCGGGCGCATCCAACACTTAGAGTGTTTTTTTTTAAATTTATGTATGGGAGGACATCGGCACACGACCGCTTTTGATTTGTCCTCCGGATTGCCTCTCGGGCGCATCCAACACTTAAGAGTGTTTTTCTTTTATAATGTATGTATGGGAGGACATCGGCACATGGCCGCTTTTGATTTGTCCTCCGGATTGCCTCTCGGGCGCATCCAACACTTAGAGTGTTTTTTACCATTTTACAATCCTTCGGTTAGCTACTCCGAGGATTACAAACGTAATGACAATCGTGTTACCTAAACAACATGAAAATTTCATTCATTCAACTGTTTTCTTTGTTACATTGCTTTCCTTACATAAAACATTTTTGAAGGTTGATTGCATGCAAGGTTCTTGGTACCTCGCGTTCATCCATAGTCTCGAGCTTGTACGAGCCATTTTGGTATGCTTCCTTTACCCTGTAAGGGCCTTCCCAATTGGGACCAAGCTTGCCAATCTTTTCAACCCTGCTGGCCTCGTTTCGTCGGTAGACAAAATCACCCACTTTGAAGTTGCAAAGTTTTACCCTTTTGTTGTAGTATTGTTCAACTTTCTTCTTGTACTTTGCTTCCTCAATGATTGCGGTCTCTCGCCGCTCCTGCAACAAGTCTAGATTTAGCCAGAGCTCTTCCTCGTTGTTGTCTTCATTGAACAAGAGGGTTCTTGCGGATGAGACTCCCATCTCGGTCGGGATCACTGCTTCGCTCCCATACGTTAAGCTGAATGGTGTTTATCCATTACTTTTTTTTAACATTGTCCTATGGGCCCATAGCACATGAGGGAGTTCATCGACCCATCCTGTTAGGTTTCTCCCTAACCGGGCTTTGAGTCCATGCATTAGAGACTTGTTGGCCCTTTCAACCAACCCATTGGCTTGCGGATGAGCGACGGCGGTGTTCATTTGCTTAATTCCCCATTTCTCACACCATTTCCTTAACGTTCCTTCCACCAATTGCTTTTCGTTATCTGTCACAATAACCCTGGGTAGTCCGAATCTACACACAATATTCTGCCAAGCAAACTTTTTTACCTCCTTCCCGCTAACTCGTGCCAGAGGCTTTGCTTCTATCCATTTTGTGAAGTAATCAATTGCCACGATTACTAACTTCACATTTCCTGGAGATCCTTCGATTGGTCCTAGGATGTCCATTCCCCATTGATATAAGGGCCATGGTGACATGATGGAGGTCAACTTTGTCTTTGGAAGCCTTGGGACCGGTCCATGTATCTGACATGCATCACACTTGGAGACTTCTTCCCATGTATCTTGGTGCATGGTGGGCTAATAATACCCTTGTCTCATAATCTTTGCCACCACCGACCTTGTGCCGGAGTTCATTCCACATGACCCCTCATGGACCTCTCTGATGATGTAGTTGGCTTGAGTTGGACCCATACACCTTAGCATGGGCGATAAATAGGACTTTTGAACAGCACATCATTTTCTATGGTATATTGGCTTATTTTCATTCTCATCGCCCTGGCTTAGTTAGGGTCTTGCGGCCATATGCCCTCTTCTAAGCACTTCCGAATAGGTGTCATCCAGTTTTCCCCCTCCTCTTGCACTATGTCATTCACTTCTTGAGCATCTATTGACCGAGACTCTAAGATCTCCACTAGGATTTCCTTGGTGAGGTGGTTGAATGCCACTGATGCAAGCTTGCTGAGGACATCCGCCTTTTGATTTTTTGTTCTGGCCACATGAGTGATATTGAACTTTGTGAAGCATGTGATGATTTCTTTGGCCTTGGTTAAGTAATTCATCATCCTATCATCACTGGCAACAAATTCCCCACTTAACTGGCAAGCCACAAGCTTAGAATCCACTTTGGCTTCTAGAACCTTTACTCCCATTTTCCTTGCTAGTCGCAGCCCAACCAATAATGCCTCATATTCTGCTTCGTTGTTGGAACAATTGAAGTTGAATCTTAAAGCATATGTGAGCTCCATCTCTTCTGGGTTAGCCAACACCAGGCCAGCTCCTGCCCCTTTCGAGCTGGACGCTCCGTCGGTGTATAACGTCCAAGCTACCTCTGGCTCTACTTGCTCATTAATTTCATATATTTCTATTTTTCCCTCCTGTCCTAGAGGTGCTTCATTGAGTAAATCTGCCAAAACTTGGCCTTTGACTGAGTTCCGTGACACATAGAATATTTCATACATTTCCAGCTCGACCGAGTACTTTGCCAACCTTCCGGACGATTCAGATTTTACTAATATTTGTTTCAGTGGCTGGTCGGTTATTACATGGATGTCATGTGCCTCGAAGTATCTACGGAGCCTCCTTGAAAGGTGAAACAAAGCAAAAGCTAGTTTCTCTAATGTCGAGTATCTCGTCTCAGCATCATGTAGCGTTTTGCTCACGTACCGGACCGGTTTCTGGACGCCTTCCCTCTCTACCAAGAGAACCCCACTTACTGCTTCTTTTGATGTGGCTAAGTATACATACAACACCTCGTTCTTCCATGGTGATGCCCAGCGAAGGAAGTTCCATGATCACCTTCTTTAGTTCCTGAAAAGCCTTTTCTGCCTGCTCCGTCCACTGTTATTCTTCCTTATTTTCTTTTGTTATGTTGTTTAGGGTTTCAAAGAATGGAAGCGAACGTTCGACTGATCTAGACAAAAAGCGATTCAAAGCTGCCAGCTTTCCACTAAGGGATTGCATTTCCTTCCATGTCCTAGGTGACCGCATCTCTGAGATGGCTTTCGTCTTCTTAGGATTCACCCGGATTCCTTCCGAAGTCACCATGTATCCTAGGAACTTTCCTTCTTCGACCCCAAAAGAGCACTTCTTCGGGTTGAGCTTCATGTTGATTTTTCTTAAGTTATCAAATGTTTCCTTGATGTCTTCAATCATCTTCTCTTCAGTCTTGCTCTTGATCATCAGATCATCAACATAGGCTTCTAGATTTGTCCCTATTTTTGACCGGAATGCCGAGTCTACCAATTGTTGGTATGTGGCTCCAGCATTCTTAAGTCCAAAAGGCATTTTGGTATAACAGAATGTACCTTCATCTGTATAGAAGGCTGTTTTTTCCTCGTCTTCATTGTCCATGAGCACTTGATGGTATCCTTTGTATGCATCAAGAAAACACTTGAACTTGAAACCCATGACCGAACCAATTTTGACGTCGATGTCGGGTAGTGGATAATAATCCTTAGGGCAGGCTGAGTTAAGGTTTTTGAAATCAATACACATTCGCCAATCACCATCTGGCTTCTTTACGAGGACAGGGTTAGAGATACATGTTGGATATCGGACTGGTCTCACTATACCAGCCTTTAAAAGATCTGCAACATCCCTTTGGACGGCTCGGCTTTTTTCTTCACCCAACGTTCTCCTTTTTTGGGCCACAGGTGTTCTGGCCGGATCCATATTTAACGAGTGTTTGATGATTCTTTTAGGGACCCGCGTCATATTCGACGGCTCCCAAGCGAACACATTTGTGCTATTCTTCAGCAGATCTATCAGTTGTAACCTACATTTCTTTATGAAGAGCCTCCTAATGGTTACCAATTGCTCCGGGTAACCGGGATGAATGATGACTTGTTCCGTCATCCCTCCCTCGACTCTTTCCTGCTCGTTGAACTTTTCAAAGGCGACCCATTTGTCTAACTCCTTGCCCACGGCCGTGGCCTTTTCCTTTTCTATCTTTTGACCATCTTCAATTACCCTACATTCAAAGATCGATCTGGCTGTGGTTTTCAACGTGGCGATGCCACCAGGAGTGGGAAACTTCATTGCAGAGTGTATTATTGAAGGCACGGCTCTTAACTTTTTGATCCCAGTTCGGCCAAGGATGATGTTGTATGGAGATGGTGCTTTAATCACACAAAAAGTCATTGTTGTATTTCTTTCCATGCCATGTGCTCCAAACGTCACCTCCAACTCGATTTTTCCCAATGGTTGAGTTTCCTCCCCCGAGAAACTTAGAACCTTGACAGGGTCAGGAGTTAACCTTCGTCTTATATCCGGATCTAAATTCATGAAGCAATGCTCAAACATTACTTCCATGGCTTCTCCTTCATCGACAAACACGCGCTTCACCAATAGCCCTCTACTTCCGCTTCGAATATCAGGGGATCATCCGAAGCCTCAGCTTCGGTTAGCGGAGGGAAGTATATTGGGACATTCATCCAATCAACTTCGACCTGGCATACCTATTTTCGCTTCGTGCCACAGCATTTGCTGCTTATCATGTTTATTGTCTTATCTTTGTATTCACCTCCTCCATTTCCTTTTCCCTGATTACCCTTGTTCACCTTTCCCCTCAAATCTTTGATCAAATGGTTCTGCTTTCCAGATTCGAGTGCTGCCTCCAACTGCTTTGTCAGCTGATGACAATCATGTGTAAGATGACCCTTTTCCCTATGGTAGTCACAATACTTATCCATGTTTTCAGGGCGCACCATGCCCTTTGTGGGTGGCGGTTGAGGTAACTGAAGTTGTAATTCCGTGGCCAAAATTTCCTTAGGAAATTTTGTCAACGTCTCTAGACCGGACCGTTGATACTGATTCTTCTTCGGGTTGGTTGGTGGAAGATATGGCGAGTATGCAGGTTTTGGCCTGTAGTCATTTTTTTGTTGCGGTTGAAATTGTTCCCCGAGAAGTATTTGTCATCCTTCATGCCCTTTCCTCCTCTATCACTTCCTTCACCCTACGGTAACTCTGTGTTTCTATAAGCCTCTTCGGACTTGGCAAAATCATCCACCCTCCTGAACATCTCAGTTACCGTCTTTGGTTCATCATCGAAGAAACGCCGAGACAACTCTGGGCACTTAGCCCCAGCAGTAAAGGAAGAGATTTTCATGAGTTCCGTAACGCCTTGTATATAACTGGCTTCATCAGTCCACCTTTCTTTGAACACCAGGAGCGACTCATTAGCCCTCCTTACGATGCTGGTGATTTCCATGGGGCTCTTGTGACTTTTCCTCCTCAAGACAAACCTTTCTAGGAATTGATCCCTCAGGTCATCCCAATGCCCAATGCTGCCAGGTGGCAACCTTTCAAACCATCCTCCAGCTGCCCCGTCCAACGTCTACTAGAAAAATCTGCACCATACCGGCATGGGCCATTCTCCCGAGTTGGCCGCACCGGCGAAACGAGTGATATGATCATTAGGATCTGTAGCTCCAGTATACAACTTCAGTGTTGCCGGAAGGATGTGCTTTGGTGATGAAAATTGAATGATCTTCATGGTGAACGGTGAGGAGACAACATCCTTGAATGGTTTTTGTAGCTCTTCAGCTGACATTTCTGTAGGCTTGTGAGTTTGTGCAGTTACAGGCCTCTCCCTATGAGCATCCCGCGGCTCGTCGTCGAAGACCAACTTCATAGGCATAAGAGGTTCTTGCCCTACGGCGTTATATCGTCCGACTAAGCTCCGCAACTCACTCACGCTATCAAGGATTTTTTGCTGCAAAGTGGAAGGTGTTTCTGTCTCTCCTCCACCGGTGGTATTATCACGCTCTGGTGAAATGGTTAAAGGAGACCCGCTCCCCGAAGGCCCCGACATTGTTAGCTAGTTGGAGATTCGATTTTAGGGTCCCACGGATGGCGCCAAATGTTGAAACAAATTTCCGCTGGCACAAGGCCCTAGGATATTTAGCTTCGGTCTCGTGTAAGATGTGCTTGTAGGATTGGCCTACCCTGCAATAATATAACGCACGTTAGCTCGCCCCATGTGTGAACCCGAGACCAAGCTCCGGCGTGAGAGTAAGTAACTATCACTAGAGTGGTATCTGGTGTGGCATACCGGAGATATATTATTAAGTTGGAGTAAATGAAGTGTACTGTGTGTTGCTGTGTGTAGTAAATGCCTTGGGGTATTTATACCCAAAGCTTAAGGCATCCCTGGCTGTGTAGTCATGTCATCGAGACATGCGCCTATGATCAGTACCCCTGATGTCAAAAACAGTGTAAAAGCAGGCGGCGAATCATGGCTGGATCCGCTGGGTAAAGCCTTGCCTGTTGGGAAAAACAAGGTCTCCCAAAATATGGGGGATCTTGTCTGTTGTCTCTCTCCTACGTGGCGATTGCCTCGGCACCAGTGACATGCCTTCGACCATATGCCGGAGACATACACGAACAATTAGAAAATTTTGTAACTAATTTGTTCGAGTGAAAACAAAATTTGTTAGTTTTTCTTAACTTGTGATAAAGTAGAACATGTTGACATTGCAGAGAGTCATCACAGTATCACATAAGTTACTTCGTGTCGTTTTTGTAATACAGCTCAACAATCTTGTCGAAATCATTTTCATATTAAAGAGTTGAATAGTATGCATTTAGTCTTTGTTTCAGCTTAAGCTGGAGTTTACGAGGTTAAATGTCGAGTTTATATGTTGCCTAAGTATAAATGTCCGTTGAATTTGCATGTGTCCAAGTCACAACTAACTTCCAAATTTTTGTAAGAGTCGGTTTTGCCTTCCCATCATCTGTATTAAAGGAGGTGAGGAGAAAATGATATTGACGTCATCTTCCAATAAACTAATCTAACGATTAAGGATATCCCCTTTTGTATTATTTTTTGTGGATTAGTTGCGGGTGTATGTTATTCACGATCGTGTTATACACATCTAGTAATCAGGGTGTAGGGATTGAATTCTTGCAAGTGGTATCAGAGCTCATTTCGCGATTTCTGGTTATCTAAGATTGATCAGTTCAAGTGGCAATCGATTGAAAAAGCCGCATGTTCTTGATTTTTGATCATCGGTGGTTGTTTTTATCATAGGTTGTTGTTAAAAAGGAAGAAAGAACAACACTAGGTTGTGGTTATAAAGCAAAACACAAAACAAGGATACTATAAAAGGCTTTGATTAAGCTTTTTTTTATTGGGCCAACATACTTTGGACTTCAAGTATATCTGAGCTAACATATTAAAATTTGATTATTATAATTTTTTTCATAAAAAAACAGAAGAATTTACTTTGTGGTATTTACGCAAGGGGACTTTGTTAATTTGTAATTGTAAGGTTTTCACAAGATTTAGGTAGCTTAACAAAGGGATAAAGAATTACGAAAGCCAAGTTTGACATCGAGAAATTCGATGGAACTAGTGATTTCAGGTTATGGAGAATCAAGATGCGTGCTTTATTAATTCAACATGGATGTGAAGCAGCTCTGGTGGCTTTACCCGCGGATATGGAAGTAATAAGTGTGAAAACACTTATCCTTTTACCACTTAATTATAATAATAACCAAGCCAAGACATGTATTTAATGTCGTAAATGTCAGAATTATGTGTGGTTTGTGTTTTTGTTGTGATTTAGGACCAAAATGTGAAAAGGGAAGAAAACACGGGCTTTCACGGGCTTTTATCGAAGTAAAAGACAAAAGACGAAGTTAAAAGATCAAGAGTGCAAAAAGAACGGAAGTCCAAGGCCTATTCTGAAGATTTATCGAAGAAAAAGTCTGAAGACGGAATTTTAATGAAGTCGAAGAACTCAAGTCTAATAAATGAAGAAATTATAAGACGAGTTCAATTTATCCATCGACAAATCCCGAGACAAAGTCGAGAAAGACGAGTTTATTGTCAAAGATGAAAGACGAGAAAGAAAGAAAGAAAGAAGGAAGCTTCCAACCAACCATACACTCCACTCCTATAAATACCCTCCTGATGACACATTAGGATGTGTTAGCTAATTTGACAAATTAGTCTTTCCACTTTATTTTTCATGCACTTTTCATATTGTCATTTACGTACTTGTCTTTAATTTCAAGTTATTTCAAGTAAGTCTTTAATTTGTGTTGTTGAATCTTAATCCTTAATCAAGCTTTTCATAATCATCTCATTCTTCCTTTCTTGTTTTTACATATCTTGTTTTGTTTGATTAATCTTGAAGATTGGTTAATCTTGATGTTTATTTGATAAAATTTCTTATTTTTCCATTGTTCTTATCATTGTCATGCAATTGATGTTCTTTCCTTATTGTTTTTTTAGCTTATTTCTTGTTTAGCTTATTTTCTTTTAAGTGTTTTCAAAATTTTAATCTTTTTAAAGTTTATTTTATAAATTTTGTTTATTTAGTGTTTTGAAAGTTTTTAAATTTGAGCTTATTTAGCTTTTCTTTTTATTGTTTTAATTAAGTTTTTGATAATTGTTTATTATTAAAGTGCTTATTTGGTTTTGCTTATTTGCCTTTTGTATACCATCGAAATTTTCTTAAGGGTTTACTTGTTCCGATCTAGTTTCGTGATCGCATCAACCCCGGGGGTTTCTACTTGCGATCCAAACTACGATCACTCATTAAGATCACTGAGTAAGATCACTCATTAAGATCACTGCGTAAGATCACTGAGTAAGATCACTGAGTAAGATCACTGAGTGCGATCACTGAGTGCGATCACTGAGCGCGATCACTGAGTGCGATCACTGAGTATGATCACTGAGTGCGATTGGGAGTGCGATCCGGGAGTGCGATCGGGAGTGCGATCGGGAGTGCGATCCGGGAGTGCGATCGGGAGTGCGATCGGGAGTGCGATCGGGAGTGCGATCCGGGAGTGCGATCGGGAGTGCGATCCGGGAGTGCGATCGGTAGTGCGATCCGGGAGTGTGATCGGGAGTGCGATCCAGCGTGCGATCGGGAGTGCGATCGGATTGCATTTTTCAGTTTTTATTTCCTGTTTTTATTTTTAATTTCAAATTTAACTTTTCCCGCATTTTTACTTAGTGTTATTTTTAAACTAGTTTTGTCTTAGTTTAATTTTAAAGTTATCACATTTACTTTTTGTCAAGTTTTAACCTCTCGTCATTTATCTTTACGTTTTAATTTTTCGTCATTTACTTCTTAATCATTTATCGCTTAATTTACTTTGCCTTTTACTTTAAAGTTTTCATCTTTACTTTACTCAACGACAACCTATTATTTTATCCACCAAAGACGACTGAGTCGCACATTCAACCGTAACCAATTCGATTAGACGCAGTGAACAACGAACAATTTTTATACTTTGCAAAAGCATATATTAGGAAGCTGAATAGGTTGTGAGAGAGGTTACAGTGCCCTGATTTTGTGTTTAGTTAACTAGGCTGTGAGAGAGGTTACCAGGGAGATGACTACAGCGAGGGTTTGGTCAAAACTCAAGACTTTGTACATGACAAAGTCATTGGCCAACAAGTAGTACCTGAAGAAGTAGTTATACAAATTATACTTGCCGACTAGACGAAAGATTTTCGAGCATATAGATGAGTTCAACAACATCATTCTCAATTTAGCAAATATTGGGGCAAAATTCGAGGATGAAGATTTTGCTCTATTATTAGTCACTTCTTTGCCAGAATCATACGAACAATTTGTGGATACCTTGCTTTATGGACGGGAAGCTTTGACTTTGGAGGACGTCATAGCCACAATAATTTAAGAGGAAATCAAAGAAAGGTTCAAGGCGAAGGGGGATAATGGTGAAGGGTTATACGTGAGGGGAAGATTTGATCACAAGGATACGTATCAGTCTCGAGGTGAAAGACTCAAATGCTTTATTTTCTAGTCTGAGGAGCACTTGAAGAGAAAATGTTCGAAGAATAATCGCAAGAAATCAATATGTTACATCAAGAAATATGATAAACCAAGCTCTAGTGGTTAGATTTATGACAGTTATGTGGTGATGATGGTGTTGAGTACAAAGGCTCTTCTAGATTGGATCATGGACACATGAGGTTCATATCACATGTCGCCCATGTTAGATGTATTTTTTGATTTTCTGAAATGCGACGCGGTCAGGGTATTATTGGTACAATTGAAAGATATGTCAAGTATTGTGTTATACAATGTCAAGTATGTTCATGTATTAAAAAAACTTGATATCGCTGGGAACCCTTGAAAAATAGAGACATACTCTAAAATTGCAGTCGGGCAAAGTTAATGTGATTAATGGTTCTAAGGTTATTTTATCTGGAAACCGAAGGGAGAAGTGTGTATACTCTTTGGATGGCCATGCAGTGGCAGGTGAGATTAATGATAGTGTTAAAGAAAAAGACAATCTTGCGTAGGCTTGGTACAAAAGACTGGGACATATTAGTGATGCAGGATTACAAGTGCTGGAAAATCAGGGTTTTTTTGGCATGAAGAGTCTAGGTAAGCTAGATGTTATAGGAAAGTCACATCGAGTCAGTTTCGGTGTAGGAAGGCAGACTACTCAAGGAGTGATATACTATGTTCATCCAGACTTATGGGTCCGTCTCATTAGGAATCATTAGGAGGTGAAAGGTATTTCTTGTAAGAACCCGTACTTTCCCAGCATTATTTTATTCTTTTTATTCGTGCTTTTTGAATTTTCCAATGTATTACGTTTTCTTGTATTGTTATATGTAAATCCTGAGATTCTTAAATTTCAAATAAATTATACTTTTTAAGTATTTTTTGTTCACTGACAATATTTTATCTGGAATTATATAATTATTATTTTATTTTTCCATATTTAATTTAAATCAAAGTTTTTTATTTAAAATCACCCGCGTGCGTTTTACAACGAGTTTATTCAAATCAATGTACAACGAGAATTCCTAGTAATCGCGATACCGACGGATGCCCAAAATTTTACATTTTATTATCGATCGTTTCGATAATTAATATTTTCGACGATTTCGTTTTAATTACGTATTATGTCGTGTCGGGAAATCATATAATCATTTTTATGATGCATTGTAACTTTTAAAAAGTATTTTTACGAAACCCGAACCCCGTAAATATTTTCAATATTTACCAATAACCATTTTCTATCCTTTAAAATATTAATTGTTTTTAAGTCCACAAGTTTCAAAATTGGCAAAACTAGCCCTCCATCATACTATATAAACATTTTTTTCACAAATCTTTCTCATTTACATCACTTAAAAACACATACACAATAATTTTTCTTCTCTCTCCCTCCCCCTCATTTTTTCCGCCACCCTTACACACCAAAATCAACCAAAAACCTTGATTTTTAACATGATTTAATTAAAACTAATTCATGTCCCATGCTACAAATTCAAAAATGATTCTTTTGATACCAAAAACATGTACATGAATCAACTTTTTAAGATTTTATGATTCCATAGTTGGATGATATTTAAAACCTCATGCATGTGATGATCTTGGTAAGATCATCACTTTTTAATCCTTAAAAGTTGTATTTTGATCTTGGGTTTTTGTTAAATCTTACATGCAAGTGTTTTTAGGAATGTTAGGTTGATGGGAATGACGGTATGGTGATCCTATAGGTATGGGAATGATTGGTTTTGCATGGAAAATTGATTTGTCATGTTTTCTAAAAGGGTATTTTGGGACAGCAGGTCTTTAACAGATTTTTCGTGGGTTTAAGGTCTAAGAAAGGACGAGATTATTTGATATTGTTGTAGAGTTTTACGAGACGCTCGTTTTGGTATAAGATAGAGCTTATAACTCATTACGAGTCAAAAGTTATGCTAGTTTTAGTATTCGTGTACCGGGAGACGCAAATCGACACAATCCGAAATTGTGGCTGATTTTGGGTCGACTCTAGGGGACTTTAGGCTTGGTTAGATAATGGGTACTATTGTCTTTCAAAGTTTACAAACTTAGTTTGATGGGTCTAGTAGTGGTTTCAAGAGACGGATTGTCGAGTTTGTACTTTTAAAGTGGTCCAAACGGTTTTATAAAATAAGTATAAAAATCTGTCCCAAATTTGGAGTCGAGTAAAGTGTCGAGCTGATGGATTTTAAAGTGTGAACTTTGGCTCAAACTTTGGTGAGGTCTTATACAGGTTATAAGTGACATTGACACCAATTTTCATCTAAATCGGACAAGTCCAGATAGGGTAGATCGGTGTGTACATTCGGGGTGTACTTGCTGATTTTAATTTTGGACACTTAGTTTAATGCTTGTGTTGCGTGAGTTTGAGTATTCACCATCGGACATGGTGATTTACTCAAGTGCTTAGTCATTATATAAATGACTTAGCTACTGGTCCGATTAAGGTTAAAGGATAGTTTGACTTGCGTTGACTTGACGTCTTATGATGGGTCGACTTCAAGTGTTCAAGTGTTTTAACGTGTATTGTTGGATAAATGGATTCATTTGGTTCGTGTCAATGGCTTTGATACATGAATACTTTGAAAACATTTGAGTCATATTATACTTGGTATATATCGATATTTGAGTTCGAGTTTTAGCGCGCGCCTTATTTTGATAGGTTGCGGTTTTCGTGTTTCCCGGGCACCCATATCGTCGGTGATCGTCTCACTACCATTGTTTCTACTCAGTTTCTGAGTACCGTGATTGACTTACCACGTGGCTAAGGTGAGTTCATAGCCCCTTTTTACTTATACATGGTTTCTAAACACGGGGTGAGATTCTACATGGTGGAACAAAACCATTTAAAAACTGTATGCTATCGAGAACTTGTATGTTATCCAGAACTTGTATGCTATCCAAAACATGTATGAATTTCAGGTTTTCAATATTATTATTGCTTTTAGTCTAGCCTTAAGTTTTCTCTCCCGATCATGAACCGTTAATTAATCCTGCTACCAAGCGCGAATGTTGTGGGTGGATCCATCGGGATTGACTATCCCCGTCCCGATTACCTTGATGCACTAATATTTGTTTACACTTGAGTATTTAGGCTGAATACTCCCTAGAGGAACTTACACTGAGTTAAGCTTCGGTTCATGAACTAAACAGCAATAATAATGATTTCGGACTATGGTTGACGTATATAACCATACTTCATACTACTTGTTTTACAAATTAATGCTTGTGTTCCACATCCTTATTGCTAAACCTATGAATATCACTCAACTTTGTGTTGACGATTTTACATGTTTAATCTCAGGTATTATTACTTAGCTTTGCTTGTATGGGAGCCCGTAGGATATTATCGCAGCTTGGAGATTTTTGTGATGCTTTTAAAAGACTCTTTTTAGTAAAAACTGTCAGGAGTTTATTCTATCTTTTGGGCAACTTTATGTTATAAATCGAGACGAAATAATATAATTTTCTGCTTCTAAAACTCTGGGACCTATGTTTAAAAACTCTGACCTTTTATGATGTAATGTACATGTTTTTATTTCGTCAGCTTTGTATGAACTGTAATTCATTGTTTCTTGTACTATGACGTGTTACCCCCTTGTTGCCTAGTTGTTCCATGTTAGATTCTGGGGGTCTCACAGATTGGTATCAGAGCGATGGTTGTAGGGAACTGAGTCATTTTTCAAAAACTTAGTCTATAACCGAAAGTTCAAATATTTCATGTTTTAAGTATCAACCACAGAATCTGCCAATGTTGTTCGATATCTTTGCGGGTAACTCTCTAAGCCTTATTATTTACTTTTAATTATCGTTATAGTATTTAATCTTTTGATTACATGTTGAAATATTACATTACCCTAATGACGATAATTACTATGTCTTTTCAAAGCCTTTGTGCTTCATGAATTATCATTGGGTATTACTTGATTACATATGCTCTTACTGTATTTCTTGAATTCTTATTCTTGTGACTTGATCTTATTACAATGATTTTATATCGTTATGACGTTAGATACTTGTATTCAGAGCGCGTATGCTGCCGACTTTTCATGCTCACTTTTCTGAGTACTATTGCTAGTCATTTATGCGTGATACGACTGACTTCATATGCTCGTTCGTTTTGAAACGTCTATTTTTCTCGACTCACTGTTACATGTTGTGCATTCTCTCGAGATACCATTGTTCGGAATTAAGAAGTGTTGTTTTCGATGAAACTTCTGATTTTCATTTTACTATCGTGTGTGTTGCTTTCATTGTTTAATTCTTTTAAGATATCTACTTAGATATCCAGATTATTTTCTGACCATCTGTGATTGGATGCCTTGAAAATTAGTCTATCGACCATTGTGTAGCTCAATGTGTCTCCTGAAAAGACTAAAGGACATCATGTGAGTCACACATCTCGAAGCATTCGTTGAATCAGTAATGAATAATATCGTGGCTTTTCGTAATCTTGATTTACCTTTACGCCACCGTTTTACACGACACTTGTACATGGATTACATCTTATTTCATTGACCATTCTACGTTTCGACTTCGACTTACAACATCCGTTGTACCTTGAACACATGATCGTCATTTATTATGTGACGATCGTTTGGAATACGATCCTACTTGTATCCTCCCTTTTTTATTAAACCTGCTCGCTCCAGGAGTGTGACCCATTAATGTTCTATTTCTTTCTCGATATGTCTTGTGATTTTGAAAAATCATGACCGCCTAGAGACCTTCCTGCATTACATTATGATATCTAAAACACGGATGTCATGCGTCGTTTTTTATTTCTTAGATTATCATTGACATTCTTGAACCATTTCTATACTGTGTTTTCTTTACATTATTAACTATACAGTGTAAAACCCGCATAAAAAAATACCTAGAATATTACGTACATGAAATTACGTATAAATTTAAACCTTACGGTTATTTAATATTAACGCGATACGAATATTAATACGACAAATAATTACGTATTTTGTTATACGACATGTACTCACGTATAATAAGAAGAACCACCCAAAAAAAAATACACGAATGCGCGTACGTATTTAAATAAACGCGAATAGACATGAATAATTAACACAATTATTATTACATATATTAAAGTAACACGACAAGTAATTACGTAAATAATAATTACGTTTGACATGTATAAGGGTAGCTAAGAAATATAAACTACGACAATTAAGACACGAATATACGTAACGTTTAACGAGTCGCGATTTTAATTAAATACATAACAAAATTGGGCTGTTATATGCGGACTAGTACAAGAAGGGGCAGTTGGGCCGAGGCCCAATAGGGAATAAACACTAGCCGACCCAAAATATAGAAATAAAAGGGGGCGGGACTTGTTGTTCTGTTCTTTTTTTTGTTACGACATACAACCCAAGAAACCCTAAGAATACAAACATCCCAATCGTTTTTTTTCCTTCTTCCTGCCGTCGATCATCAACAGAAAACAAGAGGGAAGGATGTGGGCTAGATCTAGAACGAGATTAAGGTGCGTGAGATCTTCAGTCCTAAAACCCTAAAACAAGTAAGAAAACCCTAATTTTCTTTTTCTTTATTTCTTTCCTTTTGTTAATCAAGATCCGAGTCCAAGAAGTGGAGACCTGTTGATTACGAATTAAATTAAGGGGGTGTACGTTTTGGGAGCTGCGATGTCCGATTAGCACACAAACCGAGACCGTTTATGGTCTCGGTGGTAATTTTGTCCAACCAGCTGCACCCTTATAAGGGTCGGTGGTGGTTTTTCCTTTGGCAGCAGCAACACCCAAACACCCCAGCAGGGGTGGTTTGGTTAAAAACAGTGGGAACCGAGAGCGTGTATACTCTCGGTGGGTGACAAATATATAACAGTGGGTACAATTAACAAACAGCATGTATTTATTATAAAACAGTGGGTGTGAATAACTTGGCAGCAGGTATATAATCAAGACAGTAGGTATACGTAACAAAACAGTAGTAAATAATAAGGGCCAGTGAGTAGTTATAGGTAGCAGCAGGGTTTGGGCAGTATGTTGGACGACACTACAGTATAATATATGGGACAGCACTAGTTAAACCTGATATTGGACAACACTATATTAAGATGTTGGACAGAACTAAAGAGTGTATATTGGACAGCATAGTTTTGGGTTGTTTTGCTAGTATGGTTGTTTTGTGCGACCGAGACATGGGTGTCTCGGTAGGCTTGGATACGTTAAAATATGTTATTAACCATGATTAGTTTTAATATTATTTACGCTTATGATTAAATATTTTACGCGACTAAATTTATATTTAATTAATGATATTAACCGAGGTATTTGTTAGCGTAATTAAATTAATATCTAGACTTAATTTAGTTACGTAATTATCAAGTTTTAGTAAAGTTTTATTAACTTAGACTTATCTTATTATTAATAAATAATCCCAAATAAGTCACACATTTTATTATTAACTAATAATTATTATCTTTAGCGTAAAGTATTTATTAAGTAAACTTTACTACATGATCATGAATTATACACTTTATGCTTATTAACATGTAAGAATACGAATTACACTAATCAGAATACACGATTTAACTAGAAGCCGTAAAATAAGTCAAGAACGTTAAGGCAATACAAGAACAAGTTAAGATTACATCAAGTAATTAAAAATTATTAAGTATAAGTTAACCAAGCGACTCATACATGTCCATCTTTATTATGTAGCATTTATGGAGTGTGATCTTCTTCACGTTTTCATCCTCCACGTTATTCTTCATTTGCGTTACTGGGCGTGAGGTACGGATTTCCGTCCTTTCAGTAAGGACTTCCTTTCCTATGCATGTTTAGGATTCCCCGTCTGAAGCCAAATGTTTTCCCCAGTATATGTTTAAGCTTCTCAGTAATCATGTTAATAACTAAATAAATTGCCAGAGCATTATATACAAGCATGACCAGTTTATGTACTAGTTACGGAGGTACCGTAACCACGGCACTAGAGGCACCGGTGTCGTGACTCACATGCAGGAGAGTGATATCCTGCATCGTCCCACTCATGTTCAGGTTGGCCATTTTTTTATATGTATGTTTAGTGGGGCGTATGGATGCATCCTAGGCTTATAAGTGTTACAAGTTATCAGGGTGAATGTGGTGTGTGCTCTACATCCTTCACATTGGAGCTGATCCCTCCACCCAGCACAGTATTTAGAGGTCACCCCTCTATAGCATGACGAGGTCACCCCTCCATGTATTCATGCACGTTGATATATTTCATGACCTATATGAGCTCTTTGGCAGTTAAATTACACTTTCATAATTAAACAGCAGACTTTCAGTATTTACATGAACATGATACTTTAAGAATAAACCAGTTTATTTCAAGTTACAAGTTCACTACATGTCACCAGGTGTCCCAGAACTTACATTATTCCGCTGCATTTTCATTTTTATGTTTTCATTTCATCCTTCACTTATGTTATGCTATTCCATGTTACTATTATATATCCGAGCACTGAGCGTCTCGCTCAGCCGTTTTCTCTTTTCATGTCCCCAAACGGCAGGTACACTAGGTCAAGAGCATGGAAAGGTTATGCATAGGATGGGAGCTATTTTATGTTATGTTCTTTCTGCATTACTTTTACTTTATGCTATGTTTATGAGTTTATGTTTGGGGACCGATGTTTGATTCCGGTTACCCCTTATGGTCATGTAATGTTCTAGGACATTTACCTTATGCTTTGATGTTACGCCATGATTATCCTGTGATATTCCATTTATTAAAATGGGGTGTTACAATTATGGTATCAGAGCGCAAGGTTTCGACCTGTAGGCTCTAAATTGACTTGTGACTAGTGGGTAGTCACCAGGACCTTCCTAAGCCAACGCTTGTTATTCCATGTATCGATATTTTCAGCACCTTGATGTTTTAACCATGATGTTTTCTCAAAAAAGAATTTTTTTTTCTAATATGGATTGAACAAACGTCATCCATACCTAGTTACATGTCATTATTTTATGCATGATGTTTCTTGAGAACTTTGGCTAATATGGACTGAACCAACGTAGTTCATACTTGGCCATATGTTTTCTGTTAGGTTTAGACAGTTAGTTTTCACGCATTCATTTTATTTTCATTCCATGTATCCATTCATGCATGCATCTCATTGTCGCAGTAATTTTGACTAAATACTAGTTGGTACAGGACTGGCTCTATTTAGTCGCATGTGCTTTTATCAAAACTTTTGTTTGGTTAGTGGACCGACCCATAGGCGTCCACACTTGCCTTTTTAATTGTGAACCGACCCATAGGCGTTCACTCATGTACATATCATCATATTTCTTAACCAAGCATTTAAACCGTTTCATGCATTATAAACTGTTTCATGCTTTATAAAGTACTTCATGCATCTTTTATGTTTAGGTCATGTTATATTGTGTCAGACTTACCATTTATGTTGCATTAAATTGCATTGTGAAACGACTCATAGTCGTCCACACTATCGTCATAACTTTTCATGTCCTCTCATTTATTTGTTATGTTCCTTTATGTCAAGTATGTTTTCATACTATCATGGTTATCTTCGTCTCCATGCTGATTATGTTTTATGCTCCTTCATGTTAATTCTGTCTCATATTTCTTGATGATAACTGCATCTTCATGATGATTATGTTCCATGCATCTTTATGAAAATTATGTTTTCATCATGTTGTTCATGCTCTCATGCTAAAAACTGATGGATTTCATTTACTCCTGCTTTTATGATAGTTATGGTTGGTTTTCATTAATCATGTTTTCATGCAAATCATCGTTGAATTTCATTTAACCATACTTCTAGTTTCTTTCTCTATGCAACCAGATTGATGTCTATGCTGGAATTGCTAGGCTATCATGATGCTCATACCAACTCGGTTTTTCTAACCGTTTAACCAATTATTTTCCTTTAAAATCAAGTCAGATGATCGACCCCATACCGATCATTTCATGTACATTTCATGTACATTCCATGTGTAATCCATGTACCACGTTCCACGTGTACTCCGTGTACCATATTCCATTGCACTACACGTGTCGTAATACATGTGTATTTCATCTACAAATACTCCACGAGTATTTGCTAGTCGATTCTAAATCATCTCAGGCGTATTCCACTTGTTGATATTCTACGAGATGCTGATGCTGCTCATAGCTTGGGAATGTTACTAAATGTTGATGTTGCTTATTATTTGGAGACGCTACGAGATACTGATGTTGTTTACAACGTGGAGATCTTACAAGACGAAGACAAAGGCGTTAGACCAAGCGATCGGATGAGAAGATGCTTCACCACCATACGATTTCCATCCCAATTCATGTCCTGACCTTTTAGTTATATGTCACACATCATTCAGTTATCTTTTCAGTCATATGAGTGGGAACCGGTACCAGCTGGCCACTCAGCTAAATAGTTACATGAATCACCGTCATGAGAATGACCATCATGAGACTGACAGACAAGATAATAGTAACCACTACTGTGACAACAAGTATTCTAGCAATCACAACAGAACACCGGTCACAGACTTAACCAGAATTACAAGGGTCAGCAGTCCAGTAGATCCGCCAACTCTAGCATTTTAACCACCATTTCCATTATGATTTCTTTTCATATGTCAAGGCATCCTTCAAGACACATCCTCTCATGTATATGTACTAAAGACACATTTCAAGACACTAGTCAAGGCACATGTCACACGAATACTTCTTAGCACATGAGTCAAGACACACAATTCATGCATAACTTTTGAACCTAGCCTCAGTGATTCAATGTACCTTTCCAAGGGTATACTTATTCCATTATGCCATGTACAAATCAAGCCACTAAAATTTCAGTACCATCTCCGACTTATCGTCCATAGTTGGTCACGTAGTGTTCGTTCCGTGTGAGACGAACGAAACACATTCAGTAAAATCTGCCACGTTTATTTGGTGTGCTGTCATGACACTTTTACTTCACGTTTTCATATTCGGATATTCATTTCCATCTTAGAAGCCATTATATCATCCATGTATATATAGACTTTCAATTCCGGTTGATGAAAAGATCCTCATTATATTCAGGAATATTCAGATTCCTGAATACACTCAGCATGGGTTTCCACCAGGAAAAAATCGGTGAAATTTTTTTTCTTATGTCTCACAAGCATGTCTAGCTATCATTTATGACCCGACTTTTGGTATTCTTACCCATAAATCAGTCGATTACTTCAGAATTTTCTCAGACATATTACTAGAAGGAACTACCAATTTTACCACCATTCATGACAATATTTTCAATCCAAGTATTATTGGTCTATCCGACCAACTACCAGACTCTAAACACTTTCCAAGATCGAGTTACGATTAGGCTATCAGAAGTTGTGAGTGAAAGAGCAAGGCACGTCCGTGACTGTTCTTCACACACGTCATGGTCATTATGAATCCATGTTTGTGCCTTTAGTTCACGAATGCCGACATTAATTGAGCATTTGAGAAATCAAATTTTCATGAACTCTGGGCAAGTTTGTTATTCTATTCATTTTTCTAGCATTATGATTTTCTTTAAGTTTAGATGAGCACGAAGACCATCTTCACTCTATGATACAAGGTTACAGCAAGAGAATTTCACACTGAAGTTTTTCCTGTGCGTATGTAGTTGATCACAGTGACACGCTGAATCACATGGTTTTCACGACAATTTTATTTTTTTTTATTTTTATTTTACCATGAATATGCCTACGCGTAAAGGATAAAGTCCTACATCCAACTTATGTGTTTCAGAAAATCCTATGCTAAGAGATGTTTAAGCTTTACCCAAACTCATAGCTTCCCAATTGCGATATATTCACGATCCTAACCACATTTGGTGGTGAGGTATGAGACAAGACACGTTTACATTCATATCTAAAGGCATGACTTATCAGCAGGTTAAGATAGAACAGCAACATGCTTGAATCGTCGTTCGATCATTTAACCTAATCTATACGTTTTCTTTCACCCGAAAGGAGTACCAATAGCAGATTATCAGACATCTTCTAGCCAATGATCATACGAGTACACGGCACTCTTTCAGCTACCAGATTAGATAAAGGTTTATGTTAGCATGCGTTATTTGCGTTCACGTCTGTATGATTATTCAGCTCTTAAGTTATGTCTCACGTTAGCATTCATGACCTTGTTCACGCTTATGTCCCTTTTTCATATTATGATTAGGCTTTTACTTCCACGTTTATGACATGATTTACGTTCACTTTCATTCTAGAAAGATTGTAGAAAACTTGGAAGACCAGACTCAAGTTTGGTATGACTTTCCGTCTTCAAACAGACGTTTCACGCCACATTTCATGTCTCAGCTCGTATCATTGATTTTACCTCCTTAGTTTTTGCACGTTCACGATATGTTCCAGATCATGTTACCCTACGTTCTCATATCACGATCACGATATGTTTTGCACGTATTCTCATTCACCATATGTCTCATAATTCATGTACCATATCTCCAGTATCACGTTCACAATTGTTCACGTATCACGTTCATAATTGTTCACGTACTACGTCTCAATATGTCTCGTACATCAACGCTTTATGTGTGCTTATACCAGTGAGTATGATACTTAGTATCATATCGTTCATGTATCTTTTCATGTTATTTCTTATCTTCTTTTATTCCATAAGTTCAGATATGTTACTTTTTCAGTCACGTTATGTTCCCTACAGTCACGTCACGTTCATGTCCCTTCGAGGGTATCGTATCTCTAATTCGAGGACAAATTATTCTTTTAGAGGGGAAGAGTTGTAAAACCCGCATAAAAAATACCTAGAATATTACG
Source organism: Glebionis coronaria (assembly GCA_025667525.1). Classification (NCBI taxonomy): domain Eukaryota; kingdom Viridiplantae; phylum Streptophyta; class Magnoliopsida; order Asterales; family Asteraceae; genus Glebionis; species Glebionis coronaria. Next base: position 337,305 of record JANFOE010000168.1, read on the forward strand.
TACATGAAATTACGTATAAATTTAAACCTTACGGTTATTTAATATTAACGCGATACGAATATTAATACGACAAATAATTACGTATTTTGTTATACGACATGTACTCACGTATAATAAGAAGAACCACCAAAAAAAAAAATACACGAATGCGCGTACGTATTTAAATAAACGCGAATAGACATGAATAATTAACACAATTATTATTACATATATTAAAGTAACACGACAAGTAATTACGTAAATAATAATTACGTTTGACATGTATAAGGGTAGCTAAGAAATATAAACTACGACAATTAAGACACGAATATACGTAACGTTTAACGAGTCGCGATTTTAATTAAATACATAACAAAATTGGGCTGTTATATGCGGACTAGTACAAGAAGGGGCAGTTGGGCCGAGGCCCAATAGGGAATAAACACTAGCCGACCCAAAATATAGAAATAAAAGGGGGCGGGACTTGTTGTTCTGTTCTTTTTTTTGTTACGACATACAACCCAAGAAACCCTAAGAATACAAACATCCCAATCGTTTTTTTTTCTTCTTCCTGCCGTCGATCATCAACAGAAAACAAGAGGGAAGGATGTGGGCTAGATCTAGAACGAGATTAAGGTGCGTGAGATCTTCAGTCCTAAAACCCTAAAACAAGTAAGAAAACCCTAAATTTCTTTTTCTTTATTTCTTTCCTTTTGTTAATCAAGATCCGAGTCCAAGAAGTGGAGACCTGTTGATTACAAATTAAATTAAGGGGGTGTACGTTTTGGGAGCTGCGATGTCCGATTAGCACACAAACCGAGACCGTTTATGGTCTCGGTGGTAATTTTGTCCAACCAGCCGCACCCTTATAAGGGTCGGTGGTGGTTTTTCCTTTGGCAACAGCAACACCCAAACACCCCAGCAGGGGTGGTTTGGTTAAAAACAGTGGGAACCGAGAGCGTGTATACTCTCGGTGGGTGACAAATATATAACAGTGGGTACAATTAACAAACAGCATGTATTTATTATAAAACAGTGGGTGTGAATAACTTGGCAGCAGGTATATAATCAAGACAGTAGGTATACGTAACAAACAGTAGTAAATAATAAGGGCCAGTGAGTAGTTATAGGTAGCAGCAGGGTTTGGGCAGTATGTTGGACGACACTACAGTATAATGTATGGGACAGCACTAGTTAAACCTGATATTGGACAACACTATATTAAGATGTTGGACAGAACTAAAGAGTGTATATTGGACAGCATAGTTTTGGGTTGTTTTGCTAGTATGGTTGTTTTGTGCGACCGAGACATGGGTGTCTCGGTAGGCTTGGATACGTTAAAATATGTTATTAACCATGATTAGTTTTAATATTATTTACGCTTATGATTAAATATTTTACGCGACTAAATTTATATTTAATTAATGATATTAACCGAGGTATTTGTTAGCGTAATTAAATTAATATCTAGACTTAATTTAGTTACGTAATTATCAAGTTTTAGTAAAGTTTTATTAACTTAGACTTATCTTATTATTAATTAATAATCCCAAATAAGTCACACATTTTATTATTAACTAATAATTATTATCTTTAGCGTAAAGTATTTATTAAGTAAACTTTACTACATGATCCTGAATTATACACTTTATGCTTATTAACATGTAAGAATACGAATTACACTAATCAGAATACACGATTTAACTAGAAGCCGTAAAATAAGTCAAGAACGTTAAGGCAATACAAGAACAAGTTAAGATTACATCAAGTAATTAAAAATTATTAAGTATAAGTTAACCAAGCGACTCATACATGTCCATCTTTATTATGTAGCATTTATGGAGTGTGATCTTCTTCACGTTTTCATCCTCCACGTTATTCTTCATTTGCGTTACTGGGCGTGAGGTACGGATTTCCGTCCTTTCAGTAAGGACTTCCTTTCCTATGCATGTTTAGGATTCCCCGTCTGAAGCCAAATGTTTTCCCCAGTATATGTTTAAGCTTCTCAGTAATCATGTTAATAACTAAATAAATTGCCAGAGCATTATATACAAGCATGACCAGTTTATGTACTAGTTACGGAGGTACCGTAACCACGGCACTAGAGGCACCGGTGTCGTGACTCACATGCAGGAGAGTGATATCCTGCATCGTCCCACTCATGTTCAGGTTGGCCATTTTTTTATATGTATGTTTAGTGGGGCGTATGGATGCATCCTAGGCTTATAAGTGTTACAAGTTATCAGGGTGAATGTGGTGTGTGCTCTACATCCTTCACATTGGAGCTGATCCCTCCACCCAGCACAGTATTTAGAGGTCACCCCTCTATAGCATGACGAGGTCACCCCTCCATGTATTCATGCACGTTGATATATTTCATGACCTATATGAGCTCTTTGGCAGTTAAATTACAGTTTCATAATTAAACAGCAGACTTTCAGTATTTACATGAACATGATACTTTAAGAATAAACCAGTTTATTTCAAGTTACAAGTTCACTACATGTCACCAGGTGTCCCAGAACTTACATTATTCCGCTGCATTTTCATTTTTATGTTTTCATTTCATCCTTCACTTATGTTATGCTATTCCATGTTACTATTATATATCCGAGCACTGAGCGTCTCGCTCAGCCGTTTTCTCTTTTCATGTCCCCAAACGGCAGGTACACTAGGTCAGGAGCATGGAAAGGTTATGCATAGGATGGGAGCTATTTTATGTTATGTTCTTTCTGCATTACTTTTACTTTATGCTATGTTTATGAGTTTATGTTTGGGGACCGATGTTTGATTCCGGTTACCCCTTATGATCATGTAATGTTCTAGGACATTTACCTTATGCTTTGATGTTACGCCATGATTATCCTGTGATATTCCATTTATTAAAATGGGGTGTTACAAGTTTATTCTCTTTCGTCTTTATGGAATCCACAAGTCTTGTGTGTACATTAATTCTGAGTTATTATAAAGTTTGGATTTAATTTCAAACTGTGTCGAAAATTATACTTTGTATAGAAACTTTATAGGAAATTTAACAGTGTCGAGAAAATATTTTTATAACCTTAGACATAAAAATATATTTTTACCTGTTGAGATGTTCGTTTAGGACATAATGTTTTACCAGTAAACTTTAAAAATCGAGCAGGTTACGCTCATTTGAGATTGTAAAATCTAAGAAGTTATTTTCTGAATAATTCTAAAACATCATTTTGTTGACAGATTTAATGCAAGGGCATTTTCGTCCATTTTTTATCCGTTTCAAGTCTTGAGTAAAACTAGAAAGTTGTCTGAAATGTCGTTTTACTTTGAATTGCATTAGACTTCGAGTATTAAAAATGTCATTTAGTGAGTCAATGGGTCTGGTCAAACCCGAAAGTCAAAGTTGACTAAAAAGGGTCAAAACTGATAAAATTTAAAAATATGGATTGAAACGTTTTTTAGCTCGTAAAACTTTAACTAATGATATTTTGCAAACTAAAAACATTGATTGCGTTTGAACAAGTATAAAAATAGTAACTTTGAGCTCGGTCATACATAAATCCTAAACTTTTAGGAACCATGTGGTTTGATAAAATGACGCTCTACTTTCTTAAAAGTGTATTTTTGTCAAATAAATTACGATGTGCACACCTACGGATTCATTTATCCTTTCTTTTATATATGACTTATTTGTCATTCTATATTTTCTTTCTTTGCTTCTATCGTACAACTGATTTGGGCCGAAGTTTGAAGATCTTGCTTTCATATCGTTCGTTATCATCTTGACACGTGTCTCTTGATGATTTCGGCTAAACCTCTTGAAACCTTATCACCTTGTAACCATTTCGTTGACTGTCTCGAACTACTCCTTATTTCCCTCTTGTAACCAACTCGCTATTTTACAAGCTACCATATACATTCAAACAGATATTGTTTGCGAATCATTTTACAAAAGGTTTCATTTGGGCTTTCTTAAATAATTGAATGTTATGTTACAAAATAAATTTATATTAACTTTACAATGTATTTTCACAAATTGTTCCAATACGGTCTTGTAAAGAACCCTTGTAACTATACAAATTGTTGATCTAAACAGTTAGCCAGTAACTTATAGGCGAAAAGTTTCATATGTTATTTTGATTCTTGTTTTTACAAATGCTATTATATACATATTTTAAATCATATGATATGTAATATTGGTTTGACGAAGCTGAGCATCGCATTGCTAGTCCTAAATTATGCATGGCCTGATCACCTATGCCTAATTTAGAAGGAGCCATGCAAGGCCAAATAGTAGTCGCCCTAAATATTTGACCAACAATCAACTTTTTAATTATGTTCCTTAAAAAGTTAGATAAAATAAAAGTTTTGAAAACTTTTACATCTTATGCGAGTAGCAACAATTCATGACATACACATATGAACCTTTATCTTTTCTTGAACAAAGCACATGCCTCAAACACATATTTCCTTATTCAAAAACATTTGCTATATCTGTTACCTCATTTTCCTTCTAAATTACCACATGATTAATTATCGACCATTGATACCAGACTTGAAGGTTTCAACGTTGTTATGCTTCTATGATCGACCATCTCTATCTATTTTGGTAGACCTTCGAAACGTCTCTGGACGCGTATTGTGATTTATGACTGGAAGTGACCAATGATTACGTGTATTTGCCATGATGTGTATTAGACTTTATCGTCTTGAAATTCATTCGTGTGAATCATGTGTTAATTTCGCTTTTCATTACTAATGTTGTTCATTTTACTGGAATTACTTTCAAGTGACTTTTTAATAAATTTGTGTGATTCGAAAATTTGTTGTGTGGCTTTTCTCCTTCGATCATGTATCGACCACCGAGAACTTAATAAGCCGTTTTGGTGATGTCAACCACACTCGTGGATCAATCATTTCTATAATCCTTGGTTTCTTATAATTTTATCATCATCAACGCGTCTATTCTATCATGTTTGTTAAGAATTGATATGATTTTTGTTTTATTCCCTTATGTTATTGCTCGCAGACAAATTGTTGACTTTTATATGATTCATATTCGTTGCTGTCTTGTCACCTTTTGAAAACCAGAAAATGTTACGTGTTTACCATTTGATACCTTAATCACCTTCTTAGATTTCTGAAAAATTATTATTAATTTTTAAGAACGTTTTATACATTTTATCAAATGTTTAAATTACCAAAATAACTGTTTCAAGTTAAGTAACGGATCTATATATCCTCTTTGGTAAATTTATAACTAGTATTTAAAAAGGATATCAAGCTGTATCTTTTAAAGTATTTGATTATATCATACTTTACCTTTAGCATAATGAAATTATTAAATTAATTTATAATTTTTAACAATGAATCTAAATAACTTGGAAAATCTGAATTTTCTCTAATGGTAACGATAAACCTGAGTTTTTAACGATAATTTCATGCAGACATCCAAAAGTTCTTAAGCCGATCAGGATAACTATTTTAAACTGTTTTACTTTTATTTTGAAAGTCCCGATCAAGAAAAAGATATAGCAACATCATACTCACTAAATACAGATAGTTTGATTTTAAATCACTACACCTTGTAAATTTTCTTTTAATCAAGAAAATATTTAAACTGAGTTTTAAATTTATACCAAAAACCTAGACAACTGATTTTGACAGCTTGTATTTTAAATGATCATATGTTATTCATTTTGTTTTCCCTTCTATTTCTCTTGTGACTAGATTCTTACTTTTTAAGATTGTCACGTTTTACAGTTGCACGATTTGCGACCCCTTGTTGATTTACAAATCCTGATTCATTTTAACGCACCTTGTCCATTTAAGCAATTCTCATGTTCATTCTATCTTTTGAATATTTCTCCGTACTGAAGCGTAGTGAGTTCCAATTGATAAGGTTCGCCATGATGCATAAATTACCTGGGAAGCAATGAATTTTGTTCTACACTTTGTACCTCCTCTTGTTTGCATCTTCTACTGTTCTCAGGAGAACTCTAGGGACCAGAGTTCCTTTAGGGGGAAGACTGTAAGAACCCGTACTTTCCCAGCATTGTTTTATTCTTTTTATTCGTGCTTCTTGAATTTTTCAATGTATTACGTTTTCTTGTATTGTTATATGTAAATCCTGAGATTCTTAAATTTCAAATAAATTATAATTTTTAAGTATTTTCTGTTCACTGGCAATATTTTATCTGGAATTATATAATTATTACTTTATTTTTCCATATTTAATTTAAATCAAAGTTTTTAATTTTAAAATCACCCGCGTGCGTTTTACAACGAGTTTATTCAAATCAATGTACAACGAGAATTTCTAGTGATCGCGATACCGACGGATGCCCAAAATTTTACATTTTATTATCGATCGTTTCGATAATTAATATTTTCGACGATTTCGTTTTAATTACGTATTATGTCGTGTCGGGAAATCATATAATCATTTTATGATGCATTGTAACTTTTAAAAAGTATTTTTACGAAATCCGAGCCCCGTAAATATTTTCAATATTTACCAATAACCATTTTCTACCCTTTAAACTATTAATTGTTTTTAAGTCCACAAGTTTCAAAATTGGCAAAACTAGCCCTCCATCATGCTCTATAAACATTTTTTCACAAATCTTTCTCATTTACATCACTTAAAAACCACACACAAGAATTTTTCTTCTCTCCTCCCTCCCCCTCATTTTTTCCGCCACCCTTACACACCAAAATCAACCAAAAACCTTGATTTTTAACATGATTTCATCAAAACTAATTCATGTCCCATGCTACAAATTCAAAGATGATTCTTTTGATACCAAAAACATGTACATGCATCAACTTTTGAAGATTTTATGATTCCATGGTTGGATGATGTTTAAAACCTCATGCATGTGATGATCTTGGTAAGATCGTCACTTTTTGATCCTTAAAATTGTATTATGATCTTGGGTTTTTGTTAAATCTTGCATGCAAGTGTTTTTAGGAATGTTTGGTTGATTGGATTGATGGTATAGTGATCCTATAGGTTTGGGAATGATTGGTTTTGCTTGGAAAATTGATTTGTCATGTTTTCTAAAAGGGTATTTTGGGACGGCAGGTCTTTAACAGATTTTTCGTGTGTTTAAGGTCTGAGAAAGGCTGAGATTATTTGATATTATTGTATAGTTTTCCGAGACGCTCGTTTTGGTATAAGATAGAGCTTATAACTCATTACGAGTCAAAAGTTATGCTAGTTTTAGTATTCGTGTACCGGGAGACGCAAATCGACACAATCCGAAATTGTGGCTGATTTTGGGTCGACTCTCGGGGACTTTAGGCTTGGTTAGATAATGGGTACTACTGGTTTTCAAAGTTTACAAACTTAGTTTGATGAGTCTAGTAGTGGTTTCAAGAGACGGATTGTCGAGTTAGTACTTTTAAAGTGGTCCAAACGGTTTTATAAAATAAGTATACAAATCTGTCCCAAATTTGGAGTCGAGTAAAGTGTCGAGCTGATGGATTTTAAAGTGTGAACTTTGGCTCAAACTTTGGTGAGGTCTTATACAGGTTATAAGTGACCTTGACACCAATTTTCATCTAAATCGGACAAGTCCAGATAGGGTAGATCGGTGTGTACATTCGGGGTGTACTTGCTGATTTTAATTTTGGACACTTAGTTTAATGCTTGTGTTGCGTGAGTTTGAGTATTCACCATCGGACATGGTGACTTACTCAAGTGCTTAGTCATTATATAAATGACTTAGCTACTGGTCCGGTTAAGGTTAAAGGATAGTTTGACTTGCGTTGACTTGGCGTCTTATGACGGGTCGACTTCAAGTGTTCAAGTGTTTTAACGTGTATTGTTGGATAAATGGATTCATTAGGTTCGTGTCAATGGCTTTGAAACATGAATACTTTGAAAAAATTTGAGTCATATTATACTTGGTATATATCGATATTTGTGTTCGAGTTTTAACGCGCACCTTATTTTGATAGGTTGCGGTTTTCGTGTTTCCCGGGCATCCATATCGTCGGTGATCGTCTCACTACCATTGTTTCTACTCAGTTTCTGAGTACCGTGATTGACTTACCACGTGGCTAAGGTGAGTTCATAGCCCCTTTTTACTTATACATGGTTTCTAAACACGGGGTGAGATTTTACATGGTGGAACACAACCATTTAAAAACTGTATGCTATCGAGAACTTGTATCTTATCCAGAACTTGTATGCTATCCAGTACATGTATGAATTTCAGGTTTTCAATATTATTATTGCTTTTAGTCTAGCCTTAAGTTTTCTCTCCCAATCATGAAGCGTTAATTAATCCTGCTACCAAGCGCGAATGTTGTGGGTGGATCCATCGGGATTGGCTATCCACGTCCCGATTACCTTGACGCACTAATATTTTTTTACACTTGAGTATTTAGGCTGAATACTCCCTAGAGGAACTTACACTGAGTTAAGCTTCGGTTCATGAACTAAACAGCAATAATAATGATTTCGGACTATGGTTGACGTATATAACCATACTCCATACTACTTGTTTTACAAATGAATGCTTGTGTTCCACATCCTTATTGCTAAACCTATGAATATCACTCAACTTTGTGTTGACGATTTTACATGTTTAATCTCAGGTATTATTACTTAGCTTTGCTTGGATAGGAGCCCGCAGGATATTATCGCAGCTTGGAGATTTCTGTGATGCTTTTAAAAGACTCTTTTTAGTAAAAACTGTCAGGAGTTTATTCTATCTTTTGGGCAACTTTATGTTATAAATCGAGACGAAATAATATAATTTTCCGCTTCTAAAACTTTGGGACCTATGTTTAAAAACTCTGACCTTTATGATGTAATGTACATGTTTTTATTTCGTCAGCTTTGTATGAACTGTAATTCATTGTTTCTTTTACTATGACTTGTTACCCCCTTGTTGCCTAGTTGTTCCATGTCAGATTCTGGGGGTCTCACATTTCTTATCTATTATTGATGATTATTTCAAGAGGATATGGGTTTATGTACTCAGATTAAAACACGAACCATTTGGAAAGTTCAAAGAGTGGATGCAGTTACTAGAAAATCAGACAAGGAAGACTGTTAACAAGCTTACGACGAATAATGGTCTTGAGTTCTTTAACCGGGAGTTTGAGCAACTATGTACTAAGAGTGGGACTGCTAGACATTTGATAGTAGTCGGGACGCCACAATAGAATTGGTTAGCATAACAGATGAACAGAACTCTCATGGATAAGGTACGCTATTTATTAATTCAGTCTGGATTGCCCAAGACCTTTCGGGCGGAAGGGACATGTACGGTTGCATATCTCATAAATAGGTCACTATTGACAGCGATTAAAAAAAGACACATATGAAGAGGTTTTCGGGACATCCAAGTGATTATAGTATGTTGAGGTTTTTTCGGATGTGTCACTTATACACGTTAAACAAGGTAAGCTCGAGTCGAGGGCGATAAATTACGTTTTTGTGGGGTATCCTTAGGGTGTGAAGGGGTACAGACTATACACGCTTGATAATGAATCACCTAAAATAGTCACAAGCAGGAATGTGGTCTTCAATGAAAGTGCCAAGTACAAAGACACGTTGAAGGATTCGGGTGCAAGTAATGATAAGTCTGTTGAGGAATTACAGGTTGCGGTGAAACTGCATTGCTTAAATGACCATATGCTTGAGGAAGAACAGACAGGTCATAAAGATCACACAGACAAGACACATCAAGAAGATGGATATGATGAAGGTGTAGGGAATCAACTTATAGATCAACCACCAGATGTCACTTATTATTAATTGGTTCGGGATAAAGATCCAAGGATAAAAACAAAATCGGCGAGGTTTCGGAAAGAGAGTAGTATGACTGCTTACGGGTTTGCTGCAACGGAGGAAGAACATACCCCATGAACATTTACATACCATCAGGAAGTTGCTTGTGAAGATAGTTCTAAGTGAAAACTCGATGTGGAAGAAAAGATGGATTCTTCATGAAACAACAAGACCTGGGTATTAGTAGATCATCTAGCTGGGGAAAATCTGGTGAGCTGCAAATAGCTGTTCAAAATAAAAGAAGTTATTGAAGGTGTTTAAAAACCTAGGTACAAGGCAAGGTTGGTGGCTTGTGGAATTACACAAACGGCATGCATTGATTAAAGTGAAGTATTTTTGTTGGCAGTTTTACGCACATATATTTGGGTTATACTTACATTGAGTGGGTGTAAAGATTAAGAGCTATAACAACTTGATGTACATACGACATTTTTGCATGGAAATTTTGAAGAAGTGATCTACATGAGCCACCGGGATTTGAACAAGGTAACAAGGTATGTTTATTAAAGAAATCTATTTATGGTTTAAAAAAATCACCTAGTCAATGGTATATGAGGTTCGATGAGTATATACAGAGCAACATGTTTAAGCATAATAGTTACGACAACTGCGTATATTACAAGAGTTATGCACCAGGGGAGTAAATCTATCTACTGTTATATGTTGACGATATAATTTCTTACCATTGATACCAGACTTGAAAGTTTCAATGTTTTTATGCTTGTTAATAAGTGTGAAAACACTTATCCTTTTACCACTTAATTATAATAAAAACGAGACCAAAACGTGTATTTTATGTCGTAAAAGTCGGAATTATGCGTGGTTTGTGTTTTTATTGTGTTTTAGGACAAAAATATGAAAAAAGGAAGAAAATACGGGCTTTCACAAGCTTTTATCGAAGAAAAAGACAAAAGACGAAGTCAAAAGATCAAAAGTGCAAGAAGAACGGAAGTCAAAGGCCTATTCTGAAGATTTATCAAAGAAAAAGTCTAAAGACGGAAGTTTGACGAAGTCGAAGAACCAAGTCAACTAAAAAAAGAAAATTAGAAGACGAGTTCATTTTATCATTCGACTAATCCCGAGACAAAGTCGAGAAAGACGAGTTATCTAAAAAGTCAAGAAGGACGTGTCATTTAAAAAGACGAGAATAAAAAGGAATAAAGAATCAAGCAATACACCACACCTCTCCTCTCCTATAAATACTCCCCTAAAACTTCATTTTGGAGAGTTAGTCATTTTTTAGTTCATATCTTTAGAGAGAGGTAGGAGTAGATGTTTCTACTTTCTCTCTCTAGATTTCTTTCATTTTCTTTAAAAGTTTTAAGCTTTTCACTTTAATTTTGTATTTCAATCTTTAATATCCAAGTTTAATTTCAAGCTTTTCATAATCATCTCATTTTTACTTTCTTGTATATTTTAATCTTGAGTTTTATTTGATTTAATCTCGAAAAGTTTTCATCTTTATGCTTATTTGATTTAAGTGTTCAACTTGTTGTTCTTATCAATTTCGTACGAGTGATGATCTCAACTTTTTGGTGTTTTTAGCTTATTTCCTTTTAAGTGTTTTATAAGTTTAATCTTTTTAAAGTTTATTTTATAAATCTTGCTTATTTAGTTTTTTGAAAGTTTCTTATTCGTGCTTATTTAGTTCCTTTCATTATTGATTTGGTCAAGTTTCGATTAGTGCTTATTAAAACAGAGCTTATTCGGTTTTGCTTATTGCGTTTTACATTCCATCGGAAAAGGGTTTACCTTTCCGACAGTTATTCCGATGACCTCCATCGGAAAAGGGTTTATGTATTCCGATTGTTTTTCCAATTGATTATTCCGATAGAATTGGGTTTTAGTTATTCCGATTATTATTCCGATCATCATTCCGATAGTATTGGTGATCAAACATTCCGACAGTTTTAGACATTCCGACAGGATTTTTGATAACATTCCGACAGATTTTCCGATCATTATTCCGATGGTATTCCGACAGTGGGTATTCTGACAGGTTTGAGTTTTCCTTCCTATTTGTGGAATTGATTTTTCTTTCAAGTTAATTTTCAAATTTTCTTTGCCTGCCAATCAAGGTTAGATTTTTCTCTTTTATTTTTATGTTTAATAACTTTGTCGTTTATATTATCAGTAGAAATAGCTAATCAAAAGCTCCCCCTTTTAGTGACCAATACCGATAAGTCCACCTTAAAGCGTGATCAATTCGATTAGACACCGAGAATGAACGAGTACACATATGCAAAAAGTCATCTATTAAATGGCGCCGCTGCCGGCTCTTTTGTAAAGATTAACGGTTTTTAGTGAGAAAAATTGGATTTTGGGATCCGTTCTTTTGGGAACGTTATTTTCAAGCATAAAAATTCTAAAAAAAATCCTAAAAAATATAAAATTTTCAAAAATCCAAAAAAAAAAAAAAAAAGATAAAAAAATCAAAAATATTGTATTTTATTTTTAGTGTATGCGTACTCGATCTTCGTCTTATCCTGAGCCCGAGACTCGTAGAGACTTAGATATGGCCGGTGTGCATAATAATAATAATACACCTCACCCCAATGTGAATAATAACAACCATGACCCTCAACCCGACCTTCGTACGATGGAGGACCTATGCCAACCAACTATGAATGGACGTGGAGGACCGATTGCGCCGATGCAAATCACGGCTCCCGAATTTTCGTTGAAGCATCACATGATCCAACAAGTTAAAAATGCTTGTCCATTTCGCGGATTACCGGATGATGATGCCAACAAACACCTCGATAAATTCATAACCGTCACTCAAAGAATGAAATTGCCCGGTGTTTCCATGGATTTTCTCCGCCTTCATGTTTTTACACACACTTTATCCCACCATGCCGAAAAATGGTTTGATCGTCTTCCTAAAAACTCAATTCATACATGGGACGAGATGACCCAAAAAAATTTGTCGAGATATTTTCCACCATCCATGGTAACTAGTCTTCGTAATCAAATCAGTGGTTTCACTCAAGAAACTGATGAGTCGCTTTTTGATGCTTGGGAACGTTATAATGTCTTGATCGATCGTTGTCCTAACCATAATATGCTCCCCGTCACTCTAATTGATACTTTCTACAATGGTTTAACTTTTCGTGATCGTGATACGATTAATGCCGCCACCGATGGTACGTTTATGAAGAGAAGACCCGAGGAGTGTAGAGAGCTTATAGAGAACATGACCGCTCATCACAAAAATTGGGATTCATCCGCATCTTCAAGAAATAATCCGAGAGTCAATGTTTCTTCTACTTCATCAAACCCCGAGATAGCTGAACTCACCCGTCAACTAGCCGAGATGAACAAAAATTTCTTAACCATGGCTACGAACCAAATTCAACAATTTAAAGCTGTAGCACTTTCTTGTGAGACTTGCAGTGGTCCTCACTCATACACCAATTGTCCTTCTATTCATGACAATCCGGAAAACGTGTATGCGGCTAACGGTAAATTTTCCACGGGAGGCTATCAAGCACGTCCTCAAGGTGACCGCAATTTGCTAAGTTATCGTTCAAACAACTTCCTTTCACCACCCGGTTTTCCTCCTCAAAACCAAAATAACTTCAATCACAACAATCAAAACCAACCTCGAGCTCCCAATCAATATCAAACCCAAAGAAATCCATATCCACCTCAAGGAAATAATCAAGTTTACCAACAACCCACTTATCAACCACCTGCTTACCAAGCTCCCCCTCCTAACCAACCCATGGCATTTAATCATGAGGTTGAAACTTACATGAGTACTAATGACGCGCTAGTGAAGAATCTTTAGAGCCAAATTATTAACTTGAAAGGTGACATGGCTAAACAAGGGAATGATCTTCGAGCCGAGCTTAGCAATGACATGCGAAACTCTTTAAGCAATCAAACGAATGATTTAAGGGATATGATGGCTAGTTTCTTCCCAAGTAGTCTACCTTCTGCTTTAGGTTCTCTTCCAAGTAACACCATTGCTAATCCAAGAGGGGAGATGAAAGCAGTCACCACCCGAAGTGGAAAAGTTTATAAGGAACCCGAGATTCCTAAACCTACTCTGGTGATTGTGACAAAGGATAACGAGCAACCTTCACCAATTCCTCCACCTTCCAACCCCACCCCTCCTCCACCCAAGGATGTGAGTGAGAATTCCATTCCAAAGCCTTCATCTCAACCTGACATACCTTATCCTTAAAGGTTAAGGAAAGAGAAGTTAAAGAACAAGGATGATATTCAAGTTTCAAACTTTCTTAAAATGTTTAAACAATTGAATTTCAACATCTCCTTTGCCGAGGCTCTCGCTCACATGCCTAAATATGCTAAAATGTTCAAAGATCTTCTAAGTGATAAGGAAAAACTTCTTGATATTGCTCAAATCCAACTTAATGAGAATTGCTTCGCGTTTCTTTTAAGGAAATTACCAACCAAACTTGGTGATCCAGGTCGCTTTCTCATTCCTTGCAACTTTCCCGGGGTAGAGAATTGTATGGCCCTAGCCGATCTAGGTGCTAGTATCAACTTAATGCCATTAAGCGTTTGGAAACAATTATCTCTACCCGAGCTAGTCCCCACACGAATGACATTGGAGTTAGCTAACTGTACGGTTGCTTATCCGGTGGGGATAGCCGAAGATGTCTTCGTCGGTGTCGACAAATTCACCTTTCCAGCGGATTTTGTTGTCGTTGACTACGAGATGGATCCCCGGGTTCCATTAATCATTGGATGTCCATTCTTGAGGACCGGTCGCACTCTTATTGATGTAGCCGCGGGCGATTAATCATGAGAGTTGGTGATGACAAAATCGTCTTCAACATGGGTAAACTTTCTAAGCAACCTTATGATCACGAGAGCGTTAATTTCATTGACGTACTTGATGAGGCTTGTGAAGAACATTTCAAAGACGCTTGTAAAAGTGGTTTTTCTTCTCTACCCATTGTTGAGACCGTTGCCTCTATTTCTCCATCATTTACTCCATTTGGAGAAAGTTATTTTCTTTTAAAAGAATTTGAAGCAACTTTAGGGGATGTGGACTTAAAATATGACGATTCTCCCTCCGATTGGGATGAAAACATTCGTACCATTGAGAAACTTCTCAATGAGGACCATATTTCTCCACCTACTCCTAAGGAAGTTACTAATGATGATCCGAATTTGACTACGCCTTCCATCGACAATCCTCCAGATTTAGAGCTTAAGGAATTACCGTCTCATCTTGAATACGTTTTCCTAGAAGACAATAAGAAGTTACCCGTTATCATTGCAAAGGACTTAAAAGAGGATGAAAAATCTCGACTTGGCGAGTTTGCATAGACTATCGTAAGCTCAATGATGCCACTCGTAAGGATCATTTTCCTCCCCCTTTCATGGATCAAATGCTCGAGTGTTTAACGGGTAATGACTATTATTGCTTCTTAGACGGTTTCTCCGGGTATTTTCAAATTCCTATTGATCCAAAAGACCAAGAGAAAACCACATTCACTTGTCCTTATGGAACATTTGCTTACAAAAGAATGCCTTTCGGCTTATGCAATGCTCCTGGGACTTTCCAAAGGTGTATGATGGCTATATTCCATGACATGGTGGAAGAAGCTATGGAAGTCTTTATGGACGATTTCTCGGTCTATGGTGATTCTTTCTCATCTTGCCTTGCCAATTTAGAACGTATGATTAAACGGTGTGAAGACACTCATCTTGTTCTTAATTGGGAAAAATGCCATTTCATGGTAAAAGAATGTATTGTTCTAGGTCACAAAATTTCCAAAGCCGGTATCGAAGTCGACCGTGCTAAAGTTGACGTCATTGCTAAGTTGCCTCCACCTACCACCGTCAAAGGAGTTAGAAGTTTTCTAGGTCATGCGGGATTTTATCGACGTTTCATCCAAGATTTTTCTAAGATAGCTCGACCAATGACTCACCTCTTAGAAAAGGTTGCTCCTTTCATCTTTTCTCAAGAATGTCTCGACTCTTTCGAACTTCTTAAAGGTAAATTAACTAAGGCACCGGTCTTAGTCTCTCCAAATTGGGAGTTACCTTTCGAGCTCATGTGTGATGCTAGTGATTTCGTGGTAGGAGTGGTTTTAGGTCAACGAGTGAACAAACATTTACAACCAATCCATTATGCTAGCAAGACAATGACGGGGGCTCAATTGCATTATACCACTACCGAAAAAGAGCTTTTAGCCGTAGTGTATGCTTTTGAGAAATTCCGCCCCTATCTTGTGCTTTCCACCACCATCGTTTACACCGATCATTCCGCCTTGAAATACTTGTTAACCAAGCAAGATGCTAAACCGAGACTCCTTCGTTGGGTTTTACTCCTACAAGAATTTAAAATCAAAATTCATGATAAAAAAGGAGCGGAAAACCTAGCCGCAGATCATCTTAGTAGACTCCAGGATCCTTATCAAGTGGAACTTCCAAATCAAGATATTAATAAATCTTTTCCCCTTGAGGCCTTAATGTCTATCAACTCCAATCTTGACGAAACCCCATGGTTTGTAGACATTGCAAACTATTTAGCGGGTGGTGTTCTTATGGAAGGGTTAAGGTCCCAGCAAAAGAAAAAATTCTTTAAGGATATTAAACACTATTATTGGGACGACCCTTACCTTTTCAAGCAATGTGCGGATCTTGTTATTTGTAGGTGTGTTGATAGGCCGACAGCTTTACTAATCCTTGAAGCTTGCCATAAAGTACCCACCGGTGGTCACTTTGGTCCTAACTATACCGCGAAGAAAGTTTTCGACTCCAGATTTTATTGGCCCACCATTTATCATGACGCTCATGAAATGGTTAAGCATTGTGATGTTTGCCAAAGACAAGGCAAGATCACACATAAAGATGAGATGCCTCAAAATTTCATCCAAGAATGTGAAATTTTTGACGTATGGGGCATCGACTTTATGGGGCCATTTATATCATCCAAAGGGAACAAGTACATCCTCGTAGCCGTTGACTACGTATCCAAATGGGTTGAAGCAAAAGCTTTACCTATGAACGATGCGAGGGTGGTTGTGAAGTTTTTGAAACAATTGTTTGCTCGATTTGGTGTTCCTCGTGCTATCATTAGTGATCGCGGGACTCATTTTTGCAATGATCAATTTGCTCGAGTCATGGCTAAGTATGGTGTCAATCACCGCCTCTCCACCGCGTATCATCCACAAACTAATGGCCAAGCCGAGATCTCTAACTGTGGTCTTAAACGAATCTTAGAGCGTACTGTAGGAGAGTATCGTGCCTCATGGGCCGATAAGTTAGATGATGCTTTGTGGGCTTTCCATACCGCATATAAGACACCTATTGGTGCACTCCATATCGTCTTGTGTACGGAAAGGCATGCCACCTTCCCATTGAGTTGGAGCATAAGGCTTATTGGGCCTTGAAATGGGCTAATTTTGATATCAACAAAGCCAGTGATCTTAGGAAGATCCAACTCAATGAACTTAATGAACTTAGGAATGAGGCTTATGAGAATTCATTGATCTACAAGGAGAAAACCAAGCTCATTCATGATTCTAGGATTATGAACCAAGAGTTTCACATAGGTGATCAAGTTTTACTCTTTAACTCTCAGTTGAAAATCTTTTTGGGCAAGCTTAAGAGTCGTTGGGCTGGTCCATTCACCGTCGCCAAAGTCTTCCCTTATGGCACCATTGAGTTATCGCAACCAAATGGGCCAAACTTTAAAGTGAATGGCCAGCGTGTTAAGTTGTACTTTGGTGAGGACATCTCTCATGAGATGATTCCATCCCTCACCACGTTTCCCTTGAATTAGTTTCGGGTCAAGTCAGGCTCGTGACTCAGTTAACCAAAACAAGCGCTTCTCGGGAGGCAACCCGTTGATCTATCTTTTACCCGTTTTCATAATAAGTGTAGGGGAGCTACATAGGTGTTTGTTGTCTTGTTTCTTATGATGTGCAAGGATTAAAGCTTGAAAGAGCACTTTTGATGATATTTGATGACCCGTGATCCCGTGTTCCCGTCTTCCCAGTTCTATCCTAAACTCTTGTGATTCAATATTTCATATCTTATATGTTGACATGGAAATCACTATAGTCGTCTGTTCCTTAGCAAGATTTAAACAACGTGCACAATATCCTAAGTGTAGGGGAGTTTACTCCCACATGCTTAAACATTGATGACAATGTTTATATCAAGTGTACGCGGACTTCTATTGAAGTTAAGTGGGCTTTTCCATTAATTTGTCCTCATTTTAACCGGAAAATTTAATTTTTCGACATTTTTCATAATTTTTTATCTATTTTGGCCTAGTAATATTTTTCATTTATTCTCTTTTATGTTCTTTCCTTTTGTTATCGCATCGTATGTATATATATTTCATTTCAAAAATAAAGTCAAAAGAAAAAATAAAGGAATAAAATGGTTTTAATGAGTTTAGATATCTTTGATATATTAGGCCCGACGTGAATCTTTTGACTCAACTCGAGTTTACTTATCCAAGTTTACTCTAGCTAGTATCCTTAACGTGTTTAAGTCAAGTTTTGCTAGGCTTTTATATAGGAAACTTTAAAACGCGAAAGTCTTAACTCTATGGGTTAAGAACAAGAACTTTTCGCAAGTTCCTATAATTGATCCTAGAAAGTCGTTTATCAAGGGGACTTTAAAATGCGAATTCTAAACTTGAAAAAGTCTAACCAGTTGCAAGATCCTATAGATGACTTGAAAACCTAAAACTTTGATTTAATAGGCTAAGTATCCACAAGTCTCATTCCTTGAGATTTTAAATTGTGGAGAACGAGAGATGATAGAGTCAATTATAAGTTTGGTATTCTTTCATGAATTTATGTGAGTTAATTATGAGCCTTTTCTCCCACCGCTTGTTAATAATATAATTGCAATAAATAAGGTTGTACGATTTGAAAAGTTACTTAGCTTCTAGCACAAGATCGTTTAAAAGTTGCTCGGTATTAATTAGAGTTCATAGCCAAGGCATAACTTATTGAAGCGGGATGCGAAGATTGGCGAGTCCGAAAAGGCCCTAACAAGGCATGAGGGCTACATTTTGTTGCTAAAAATCCAAAGTGATGTGAAGAATCATTTATCAAAAATCAATATGAAGGATCAAGACACACGACGAAAAGCAAATACTCCCCTAAAGATCATGGAGAAGTCTATCTGAAAAGACCCTAGCAAGGTACGAGGATAAATAGATCCAAGTCCTAAAAGGAGGCGGATCGTTGTATATCAAAATCCCAAATAAAGATTGGAGAAAAATGAAGAAGTCGTGGTCCAAGTATGAAGAATCTCTTAAAAATTTCAAGTGAAGAAATTCCTATTATGAAGAGAAGACCATTATTTCAAGAACGTCTCTCAAGATTCGAAGTATGAAGTCGCCGCCAAATATCGGTCTGAGAAAGGTCTCAAATCGCGAAACGAGTTATGCCAAGATATGAACTTTATGAGGTCCCGAGAAGCAGTTTTAAAAGATTTTGTCCTTTAGCTAACTATTGATTAAATCGTCCTACCTTATTTTCAGCCTTAATAAACTATCGAAATAAGTCAACAATGCAGCCTCGTGATCATTCAAGATAACAATAAAATATACGAGATACACCCAGGAATAAGGGAGTCTAAGCGAATAATTGAGCCACATGAGTGAGTGTTAGCTTACTAACTTATAATAACAATAATCTCGATTTTAAGCTTGGTATGGGAAACGTGAAACTTGAGGGTGATAAACATTCATGACAACCAAAGCCCTAATGTAAGTCTTCGATCTCTTTACTTATTCTTCCTTCTAGCATTTTGTAATTTTCTATCTTTTTAGTTTCCTTAAGTGTCTAGTATTTAATAAAGGCCAAGATGGGTTAATTAGGAAAATGTATATCATGCTTTGAAATTAATGCATTGCATGAAGGCATTGCAATGGTCAAGTGTAGGGAATTTAATAAGTGTGAAAAAAACTTATCCTTTTACCACTTAATTATAATAAAAACGAGACCAAAACGTGTATTTTATTTCGTAAAAGTCAGAATTATGTGTGGTTTGTGTTTTTATTGTGTTTTAGGACGAAAATATGAAAAAGGAAGAAAACACGGGCTTTCACGGGCTTTTATCGAAGAAAAAGACAAAAGACGAAGTCAAAAGATCAAAAGTGCAAGAAGAACGGAAGTCAAAGGCCTATTCTGAAGATTTATCGAAGAAAAAGTCTAAAGACGGAAGTTTGACGAAGTCGAAGAACCAAATCAACTAAAAGAAGAAACTTAGAAGACGAGTTCATTTTATCATTCGACTAATCCCGAGACAAAATCGAGAAAGACGAGTTATCTAAAAAGTCGAGAAAGACGAGTCATTTAAAAAGACGAGAAGAAAAAGGAAGAAAGAAGCAAGCAATACACCACACCTCTCCTCTCCTATAAATACTCCCCTAAAACTTCATTTTAGAGAGTTAGTCATTTTTTTAGTTCATATCTTTAGAGAGAGAGGTAGGAGTAGAGGTTTCTACTTTCTATCTCTAGATTTCTTTCATTTTCTTTAAAAGTTTTAAGCTTTTCACTTTAATTTTGTATTTGAATCTTTAATATCCAAGTTTAATTTCAAGCGTTTCATAATCATCTCATTCTTCCTTTCTTGTTTATTTTAATCATGAGTTTTATTTGATTTAATCTCGAAAAGTTTTAATCTTTATGCTTATTTTGTTTATGTGTTCAACTTGTTGTTCTTATCAATTTCGTACAAGTGATGATCTCAACTTTTTGGTGTTTTTAGCTTATTTCGTGTTTAGCTTATTTCATTTTAAGTGTTTTAAAAGTTTAATCCTTTTAAAGTTTATTTTATAAATCTTGCTTATTTAGTGTTTTGAAAGTTTCTTATTTGTGCTTATTTATTTCCTTTCATTATTGATTTGGTCAAGTTTCGATTAGTGCTTATTAAAACAGAGCTTACTCGGTTTTGCTTATTGCGTTTTACATTCCATCGGAAAAGGGTTTACCTTTCCGACAGTGATTCCGATGACCTCCATCGGAAAAGGGTTTATGTATTCTGATTATTTTTCCGATTTATTATTCCGATAGAATTGGGTTTTAGTTATTCCGATCATAATTCCGATCATCATTCCGATATTATGGGTGATCAAACATTCCGACAGGATTTTTGATAACATTCCGACGGATTTTCCGATCATTATTCCGATGGTATTCCGACAGTGGGTATTCTGACAAGTTTGAGTTTTCCTTCCTATTTGTGAATTGATTTTTGTTTCCAGTTAAGTTTCAAATTTTCTTTGCCTGCCAATCAAGGTTAGATTTCTCTCTTTTATTTTTATGTTTAATAACTTTGTCGTTTATATTATCAGTAGAAATAGCTAATCAAAAGCTCCCCCTTTTAGTGACCAATACCGATAAGTCCACCTTAACCCGTGATCAATTCGATTAGACACCGAGAACGAACGAATACGCAAAAAGTCATCTATTACTTGTACATCGACCAACCTTCTCTATCTATTTTGGTAGACCTTCGAAACGTTTCTGGACGCGGATAATGATTTAAGACTGGACGTGAATGATAACTTCGTGTATTTGTCATGATGTGTGTTAGACTCTATCGTCTTGAAATTCATTCGTGTTGATCCCAAACTTAGATCGATTTAGCTTTGTGTATACGAGATTAGATCAAGTTATACACGTAGAGAAACTTTGTTTATGTATAAAGTAATCTAAGTGTTATGTGGAATTAACACTTAAACAAGAACACACAAAGATGTAAACAAACTTTCACTTGATTGATAATAACAAACTTGCTTACAATGAAAGTGTTTAACGTATGAAAAACTTATATGAAACATAACCTAAAGGTCTTCTTTTATAGACATAAGAAGCCTTGTACAAGAGTCTACGTATCAACTATTCTAGGTAAAGATAATTATAGAAAATACAATGTTGAACTTATCTTTACTAGAAACAAACTAGAAACAATATACGCGTAGACTAAATCTTTCCATCAGTGCTTGTCTTCAACCTATCAACGCTTGACTTCTTGTTGTCAACGCTTGATCTGTCAGCGTTTGTTTTCTTCCTATCAACGCTTGTTTTCCTCTTGTCAGCGCTCAAGTGAACTGTCTACATTTTATTCCCAATAATCCTCCCCTAAACTTGATATCTACTCTAGTAATCAAGTTTCTGAATAAACATTAAGAACTAGGAGGAATCTTACAAACTTGATCATATTGGTAATAAATATGTCTGATTAAATCTTTGGCCACGTCACTTGAATAATCAATCTCCAGCTGTGTTGTCTTCATCTTCTCCAAAACTTCTTTGGACATGTAATACTGACCATCTACAAGTAGATACTCAGCAAACTTTGTAGAGCTCAAGTAGTACACACCAGCAGCTGAATACAAACGCCATTGAAGACCACTGAGATCATCTTCAAGATCCTTCCAAACAGCAGGATCTTCATCTCTTGGTCCACACATTCTCTTGAATGTTGACCAAAGCTTTATTGCATTGACTGAAGTAGGAGCTTCAGTCTCATACTTGGCCTCTAGCAACCTCCAAAGGTCTACCAAGTCTTCTCTATCAAAACTTGCAAAGAGAGATATAATTGTAGTAAAAGTGTGTACCTCTTTCCCATACCTGCCAATCTTCCAAAACCCACATTCATCTTCTTCATAGCTTATAATAGGGTTTCTGGAATCAAGAGGTAACACTTGTACCATATCTGAAGCTTCCAATGGTGAGAGCTTGATGCTCCTTCTGATAACAGCTTCACTAGGCACCGATCTATCCATATCTTTAGGAAACTCAAGAGGGACTCCCTTCTTCAAAGGTCTTGGAACAATCATTGCCTTCTTAAGTTCCATCTCTTCTGCAAGTTCTTCTTTCCTCTCATTAGAAAGAAGTCTTTGAGTGTTTTCTTCCTGCACTCTTGCCCAAATGGGATAAGCCTTGTACTCCAGTTCTTCAAAAGATAATCCAATCAATTTCTTATAGGTCCATCCCATTCCATGACATCTGAGTAGCATGTAGTACAACTACCTTCTATCCCTTTTCAGCATAGAGAGAATATTTCTAGCTTTGTGTTTCAGAATTACCTTGCAGTCCTTTTGTACTCTTAGAAGAATCTCCAAACCCCATATTTGGTCTGAAATAGTCAAATTTGGATTCTCCATATACCTATCTTCCCAAGCATGGTACATCTGAACAACTTCTGGCATATCAAAATCTACTTGCAATTTCAACTCATTCAACTTCTCTCTTGCCAAATCATCACCATACTCAAGTCTTTCTGGTTGTTCTATTATCATCACACTTGAGTCTGAACTAGCTTCATCACTTCCTTCTTGTTCTTCTGAAGTGGCAACAAAAGGTGATTCACCAACCTTCTTTATTTCTTGTTCCACAAGTTGTGCAACCAACCTTCTATCAAACTCAACTTGTGCTGCATTCTTTGGAACTTCTACTTCTACAATTTTTCCTTTACCCTTATCTAGTGGATCAATGATGGGTAAGAATGATGGTAATACCTGTGAAGAAACTTCTTTGATGATGGCCGATGACTGGAATACATCAACCTCATCTACAGGTCTGTCAACGCTCAATTTGCTTGTGTCAGCGCCCAAATTACTCATGTCAGCGTTCAAACTCTGATTGTCAACGCCCAAATTACCTGTCTCAGCGCCTCCTGTAATTTGCTCCAACATAGCTGTAAAAGACAAGTCTAAATTTGTAAGAGTTACCAAAGATCTAACAAAACCTGGTTGTTTCTTCAAACTAGTTAGGGCCTCAGCAACACCCAAAGATTCACCATTATGTGAGCCCTTATCACTCACATTAATCTGCTCATCCTCCCCTTTGGAAGATTCCTCCATCCCACGCCTTGTGCTAGCATTTTCTAAAATAACAATCCTCTCCCTCAATTGCTTGAGTTCAAGG
The DNA here is from genome assembly GCA_025667525.1 of Glebionis coronaria. Taxonomy (NCBI): domain Eukaryota; kingdom Viridiplantae; phylum Streptophyta; class Magnoliopsida; order Asterales; family Asteraceae; genus Glebionis; species Glebionis coronaria. Next base: position 360,963 of record JANFOE010000168.1, read on the forward strand.
CCTTGTGTACTGACAATTTGTACCAAGTCTGCATTTTGCTTTTGCAAGCTAATGCAGACAGCCGTCAATTCCATTAATGTCATTGGTTCCAATCTGCCCTCCTCTAAAATGGGTATTTGACCTCCCAAGTTAGATTCATTGGGCATGGATGAGGTCTTAAAGATGTTAGGACTGTCTTGGCCTACATCTAAGCCAGAACCAATAGTCCCAGCCTCATCCATAGCACCAACCACACTTGTGGTGGTGGTTCTCTCTGGTACATGGATAGGACTACTAGAGGAGAACACTCCAGTAGTCCTTTGGCATTTTTGCAACCTATATTGTGGTGGGGTAGAAGATGATGTGGATTGGGTGGATGTGGGAAGGTTAAGGGGTGTTTGGGTCTGTGAAGGAATGGTGTCAACGTCTGGATTAGGTGTGTCAACACCAACATGTAATGTGTCAGCGTCAAAGGGTTCTTGGTCAATTTGCATGTGTTGAGGTGAAGGTAAAGGTTCTGGTATTGGGTCAAGTTGTGGTTGAGGGTCTGGTTAGGGTTGGGCTGCTTCAATAACAACAATCATAGCAGGGGTGAGGGGTAAGTCACGGTGAGGGGGTGAGTTCATCTTTGTAAAAATAGCTTTCTTTTGCACATGGATCTCATAAAAGTCATCATGATCCCTTGTGCAGTAATTTTGCACATCAAAAACCATTTGTAAAAATATGGGATATGCTAAAGTCATTTTACTCCCTTTGTTTTTAAACATGCCCTCAAAAATAATTTTTGAATAATTAAACTTTTACCCAGTTGCAATGCACACAATAGCACTAGCAATGGATCTATTAATCTCATTTTGTGCAGTACACTTGGGACTCAAACATTGTAAGAGGACATGTATTAGGTACTTTGTTATTCCCAATCAATCCATAACACAAGATTCTTAGAGAGAGAAAGAGGAGAAAAGTAGAGAGAGAGAGTAGAGAGAGAAGTGGAAGGTTTACACTAAAACTATGTGTTTTATGAAATGAACCAACACCCTCTTCCACATGTGGAAGAGGGTTATATATGCCACGGCCTAAGGCCTTTGTGGGCTTCATCTTGGGCCGGGCTTGGCTTTGTTTAGGGCTTACGCCCCTAACTTATACAATATTAGCTTAAAGTCCAAGCCCGGTTTTCCCGACTAACCTATTATAATACAAGACCATTTAACGACTGAGATGACCTATTACATTCTTGTTCGACTATATAAAATATAGGGCTAACAATCTCCCCCAATGTATCGGTCATCTTAAAATGCTTAAAAAGCATAAGATGGTTGAGTGAATACATTCTTGTAGAGGAGATCTTCCTGCTTTGGTCTTGTATCTTGGTCTTGATCTTGTTTGTAACAGCTTTGTTCCTTCATGCTTTCGCGATCTTTATCTTAAGCCTTTGTCATTTGACTTTGAGTGCTTGAGATCTTCATCTGTACTCCTTGTGACTAAGATGACCTATTACATTCTTACATTCTTAGGTATCTTGATTATCGCCATCTTGTGCTCTTGTGACTTCTGAATCGACATTGGTTACACAGCTACGCCACCTTCTTGATATGTAGTAACATATACAGACACGGATGAAATGGCTTTGAACATTTCACCCTAACTCGGTAGCGTTTTACCTCCGGTCGGTGAAAACCGTTAAACGGTATTAAATACCATACCTGTGATCAGATAGATTCGATTAAGAACCTCCTTGACAGGGTTTCCCGGCGGTAGTAGCCAGTTATCTTTACTCGACCGTCTCAAAGCAGACTGCAAACGTAAAGAGTGAATCATAAGGATAAATTATCCGTCTGATTAGAGTCGTCAATTCAGATTTCCTGGAACAAGTTTGATTCTAAAAGAATCGCACCATTGTTGCTTTCCAGTTTGTCACAAGCTTGATTCATAGAGAATCTTGCGAGTTACCTACCGCAGTGCTGTTTGATGTTGACACTGGAAGGATTTCCATTCGTCACTGTGAACACTAATGAGTGTCACTCTGAATGTTCTGGAAAGATCACATGGATTTTGCGAAGAAACCTGGAATCAAGTTTGAATCAATTAAGAATCCAAACTTAGTTGCTTTCCAGTTCTCACAAGTTTGATTCATGTAGAATCGCACAAGTTACCTACCATGAGCTTGTTTGATGCTGGCTCAAGCAGGATTTCCATCTTCATTGTGAATCGTATCACTCAGATGTTCTGGCAATATCACAAGGATAATGCGTAGGACTCGATTGTGTCCTAATGAGATGATAAATTGATCTCGTTTGGCTCTAGACTCAATAAGTGCATTTTTGGTAATCGAAGGCTGGAGCAGACTGCCACCTTTTCAATATTAACTGACTCGGAGTGAGAAAGTTAATAGATACGTGTTGATCTCCGTGACAATGAGACAAGTTTCTTTTGAGAGAAACTCGAATGGCTGGGGAAGGGTTGTGCATCGCATCACTGGGTCCACGACACTTGTCTTCAAAAGATGTGTTAACCCGGTTTCTACCTAAGTTGCACAGAATATTCAACTCCTTCAATGCTTACCAATACGTCATCATTAGCACCTTGTTGTGATTGTTCTAGTGCTAACTTAAGTAATTGGTCCGCATTCAGCTTCATTTCACTCCATCTTTCCTAAGGACAACTATTTCTAGCTATGGAATGTCCTTGGGTAGATCCCTCCGGTTCTGGTTGGATCATAGGACTTAGTTTCCTATCCTAAACCACCTTTTGACTCCATCGTTCCGTCGTGGATAGTAGGTTGTTTTGGGTAAAGATCGTAACCATAAAACCATTGAAAACCATTCAAAGTGCTTGATAAAAAATCAAAACTTTTAACACTCTGAAAGTTTTATATCTTCGAAAAGCTCCCCTACACACATGCATCGATATACGAAATAGTTTGGCATGTGAAGAAAAGAGTTGCACTTGAGTCTTTAAGATCACATGTTGCGATATATTACATTTTAATCACATTTTCTCCCCTATCTCTAATATAAAAATATAATATTAGAGATACCATTTGATTAAAATATGACATTTTCCGAAAAATCGACGGGAGAGAAACATGTGTGCACGCATGAATCATGGAACATTTTCAGTCGGGTCGCTCCCCCTCAACAATATATGTGTGTCTTGAGACAAAATTTGACAAAATTTTAGAAAAACGACACCACAAAATATGTTTAGGTACGGAGTTGAGATGCCTTTTCTGATATAATATATTACATTTGACAATTTCATATCATTTTCGGAATGTGTTGGATACATAAAATATGACAAATTTAGAGATGTACCCAACAACATTAAAAGGCTTGATTTTAAAACGCTCCCCCTCAAAAATTGATCAAAATAACATATGACAATTTTGAGATATAAAAACCACTTATGAGGAAGGGAGTGTTGAACACACAATTTTGAAAGATTTAGAAAAACCTTTTGAGAAATTCTTGAAAAATTGTGTTCAACGGTTTTAAAATAATCAGGATAGAAGACTTCTCTTCTATTGATTAGGGAAAGCGCACTGAAACGTACACTCCCCTTTCGGGTCCGTTTTTCATGAGCTCAAAACTTTGATTGTTTTGTGACTAGCTCATGACCGAGAAAAAAAAAATTCCCGTTGTGAAGGATAAGTTATCATCCGTGATAAACTTTCCTTAAGTTGAAGTTCGAGTTCTAAGCTGACATTTACTTAGAAATCGTTTTTCATGAACTTAAAAACTTTGAATGTTTTTATGAGAAGCTCATGACCGAGAAATATGAATTTCTCGTTGAGAAGGATAAGTTATCGTCCGAGATAAACTTTCCTTAGTTGAGGTTCGAGTTCTAAGATGTGATGCGCCTAGAAGTCATTATGAGAGAATATCAAACAGCTTCATTTGCCAAAACCTCCAAGTCTTCTGGAGTCATATACTTCATACCAAGACGGGCCAACGAGATACGCAAACCTATCTTTCGATAGAGCTTTTGTAAACAAGTCTGCCAGCTGGTACTCAGTTCTGACAAAGTAGAATTCCACGATGCCACGTTCCACTTGTTCCTTGATGAAGTGATATCTGACATCGATGTGCTTGGTGCGGGAGTGCTGAACCGGATTGCAAGATATGGCTATGGCCGACTTTGAGTCACAATACATAGGTATTTTATCAAAGTGGAAGCCATAATCCGTGAGTTGAGTTCTCATCCAGAGGACTTGAGCACAACACGCGGATAGAGCCACATATTCTGCTTCAGCTGATGAGAGCGAAGTGCAATCCTGCTTCTTTGACGACCAGCTGACTAGCTTGTCTTCCCCTAGAAATTGTATGCTACCAGAAGTGCTTTTACGACTATCAAGACAACCTGCGTGATCAGAATCTGAAAAAGCCGTTAGATGAAAACCGGTTTCCCTCGGATACCAGAGTCCCATGTGAATGGTATTCTTAAGGTACCGAAAGATCCGTTTAACCTCTTTGAGGTGCTTTTGAGTAGGTCTGGCTTGATATCGTGCACAATAGCATGTGGCATGATGAATATCAGGCCTGCTGGCTGTTAGGTACATAAGTGACCCGATCATACTGCGATATCGCGTTTGATCTACGGGATATGAGTACAAGTCAGCGTCTAGGGATGTGGTCGACAATGGTGTACCAACGCGAGCACATGAGGTCATACCATGCTTTTTAAGTATCTCTTGAGCATACTTAGCTTGGTTAATGAAGATACCACGTGGGGATTGATGAATCTGGAGGCCTAAAAAGAATTTTAGCTCCCCCATCATTGACATTTCAAATCTGCTGTGCATTAATTTTTCAAAACGTTTTGAAAGTTTTGGGTTCGTAGAACCAAAAATAATGTCATCAACATAAACTTGCACCAGCATTATGTCATCCCCATATTTATTAGTAAAGAGAGTAGGATCAATAGAACCTTTGGAGAATCCTTTGGACACCAAGAAGTTTGAAAGTTCTTCGTACCATGCCCTTGGAGCTTGTTTAAGTCCATATACAACCTTCTTGAGACGATAGACTTTGTCAGGATGATGAGGATCGATGAATCCTTCCGGCTGATTCACATACACTTCTTCCTTCAAATGACCGTTGAGAAAAGCAGTTTTAACGTCCATCTGAAAAACCGTGAAGCCTTTATGTGCAGCATAAGCAAGGAATATCCTGAATGCTTCCAAACGAGCGACTGGAGCGAATGATTCATCGTAGTCTATGCCTTCTTGTTGACGGTATCCCTTAACCACAAGACGAGATTTGTTTTTGATGATGGTTTGTTCTTCATCCAGTTTGTTTTTCCAGATCCATTTGAAATCTAAAATTGACATTCCATAGGGTCGGTCAACAAGTTCCCAAACATTTAGGCGTTCAAACTGATGAATTTCGTCTTGCATTGATTCAATCCACGCATGATCAGTCATGGCTTGTTTGATGTTTGTAGGTACAGTTGAACTCACGGTGAGTGCATACATACACACATCGCCATCGGTTTCGAGTTGTCTGCGTGTTCGAACCGGTTTTGAAGGATTTCCAATGACTTGCTCCAATGGATGATCACGTGTCCAATGGTGAGTGGATGGATATGGTTGGTAGAATGTATGAATGTTAGACGGATCAACATGTTGAGTAGAAGACTCTCCGACTTCGTGTATCGGTGTACCGAACGGATTGATAAATTCTTCATCGTCAGGTTGTGCATCGACTGCTTGATTGTTGTTACCTCCTTCAGCATTGACAGTTGGTGATGTTGGTTGTATGACTGTTTCTGGAGTTTGTTGAGTATCCAATGGAATATTATCTTGAGCAACGGTTGCTGAAGTAGAGGCAGTTGTGTCTTTTTGACTTTGTTCGGGTGCATCCGTAGTGGTGACAGCGAAAGGCTTTGACACAACTTGATTGTTTCCATGGTAATATTCATCAAACATTGGATCATATAAATCAACCAACTCATTCATATGTGTCGTATCCGTCGAGTCTGCTGTAGGAGTACTTTGTTGACATTCTTGCACGGGACGTACACTGTTTTGTGTAGGTGCCATTGCTGGACATTGAGGTGCGGGACTTGAGCTGTTGTCATCAAGTACCATTTGTGGCAATTCGTCAAAGTTCACATGAATTGTTTCGACAATAATCTTTGTTCTCTTGTTATAGACCCGATATCCTTTCGACAATGTCGCATACCCCACAAAAATACATGCATCACCTTTTTCTTTCATCTTGTCGAGATTCTCACCGTCTTTAAGAATGTAGCATAAAGATCCAAATACGTGAAAGACTTTGACAGTAGGTTTCCTGCCATTGATGATGTGGTAAGGTGTCTTTTCATGTCTAGGGATAACGAGAGAACGATTCGGAGTATAACAGGCAGTTACAATTGCTTCAGCCCAGAAGAATAGCGGTAATTTTGAAGCCGAGAGCATTGTTCGAGCAGCCTCAACCAAAGTACGGTTCCGCCTTTCGACAACGCCGTTTTGTTCAGGAGTTCGAGCAATAGACGTTTGATGTTCGATGCCTTCTTCTTGAAAGTAAGATTGCAAGTTCTTGTTCAAAAATTCAGTACCCCTATCCGTTCTTACGGTTAAGACTTGAGCTTGAAGATTGCGTTGTATCATCTTGAGAAAGTTTTTGAGAACCTCTGGTGTTTCATCTTTGGACCTTAAGAAGAAAGTCCATGTGTATCTAGAGTAATCATCAACAATCACGAGAATATACTTTTTCCCGTTAATACTCTCTACACGCATGGGACCACATAAATCCATGTGTAGAAGTTCCAATCGTCCTTTTGAGCTTGGGGTAGTCTTTGTTTTGAAAGACTTCCGCTTTGCTTTCCCCAACTCACAAGAAGAACAAAGATGGTCTTTGACGAATTTCAACTTAGGAAGACCGGTCACAATATCATTCTTAGAAAGCAAGTTGATGGTGTCAAAGTTGAGATGTGACAATCATTGATGCCATAACCATGCTTGAGATGAAGAAGCTTTAGCCATTAAGCAAATTGGATTTGTTGAAGATGTGTCTTGAAGAGTTACTGTGTAGAGATCAGAACCACGAGAACCTGTAAGAAGGTCATTCCCACCGTAGTCTCTAACATAGCAAGTAGATTTCCGAAAAGCCACTTCCTAATCTGCATCACAAAATTGACCAACCGAGAATAAATTGTGATTCAGTCCCTCGACGTAATAAACCCGTTTGATAGTGAGATTTCCTTGAACCAAATCGCCATATCCAAGTATCGGTGCAAACTGATCATTTCCAAACCGCACCGTACCCAGAAACTTCTCCACGAAGTTAATGAGAAGCTTGAGATTGCCTGTAAAACCCAAAAATTTGGTTGGTATTTTATCTAATCATTTTGAATATAGATTAAGTTTTAAATTATAAGAATTTAATATTAAAACATTATGTTATAATACTTATTTCATATAATTATAAAAAAAAATAAAAACAACTTGAAATATTATGAGATATTAAAGTAAAATAATAATGTATTTAAATGCACTTTTGCATATTTAAGTCAAGTAATGAGAATTAACTTACCATCAAAGACTGAATCATGAAATTCAAAAATAAAATAAGAAACTACAGAAATAATAAAGCTTGTCAACTTCCGAGAGTCAAATACGCATATATGTTCATCCGAAATCTCAGCCCGTTATCACATTATATATTATTCCTTCTTATCTTAAAATAAGTAACACTATATTAAGGATACGAGGAGACAACCATATATATAATCGGAATTTAGGGTCACCTTTGAAACGCATAACTCAAGATCATTCAGGTTGAAAACTGGTGATCAAACAACTCAGTTTCGCGTGTTTGTATTTGAGGTTCCTAAATTCGATCCGTCCATGTTCGGGTGAATGGTTCACTTTCATAGGCTGGAGTTTCAAGTCGATGCTTGGGGTTTGTATTTTGACACCAGGTTTACATTAAATACCGTGGCGGTGTTGAACTATCTCAAAGGTATACTCTTGAGCAGTCATCCACATTTCATTTCATGATCACAATCTACGTCATCTTGTTATTTCATGCCTAACAACTTGAGTAAAATATAATAGATTTGTATGAAGAAAAATAGACACGTGATCTAATATAACCATTGTCAAAGAGTAAAGATGATGATCCTGAATGTTTTATTATGTTTAAATTGGTTGATTCATGTAAGAGTCTTAGTTAATACTGAATAATGGTACTAATCAATTAGTACTTTATTGTAAAGAAATGTTAGTTTGAACAATGAATTGGAATAGGCATATAACAAGTCATGAACTTTAGTCTTGACGTAAGTTTCTGAGAAAATAAACTGATTTTCAAGATTTCAAACGTTTAGTCCTTGTATCACATTTAGTCTTGGTCAACTAAAAGCTTTTGAATATATCCTTATTGATTGTTTTGCTGTGATCCAAATTTTTAATATTTTTATCATCTTAAAACGGAAAATGCTAACTTCACGAGTTTAGAGGACATCTTTTGGTGTAATGGTTATAGCTATTTATCTTTTTAAACTACTAATATGGTTGTCATTTTTGTTGATGTCAAGTTCTTCTCGTGTCTTTATTTTTCTACACAAACTCTTGAATTTTTTTTTAAAAACAATCATATTAGCAAAAGATGGGCACTTAAACTAACATGCAATACAGCGAATAAATTGATCAAATTTTAGATTTAATATTGATGGAAAGTTATTATTTATAGAAACCTGCTATTTATGGAAAGTTACTAAATATAGGAGTATCAAGTATAATCAAACAAGAATCATGAAATACATTAATCAGGAACACATGAACGTATAACATTAAAGAAAGACACGATAAACTATGAACAAGTAACTCAGATCATGAATAAGTAACCAAAACCATGAACAAGTAACTTATTAATGAACAAGCAATTCATACACGTCCTTTATCATGTAGCTCAAGTGAAGTCGGAATAGATCTTCCAGCTTTCAGTCTTATTTCATTACTGGACACGAGGTACGGATTTTCCGTCCTTTCAGTAAGGACTTCCTTTCTATGCATGATTAGGATTTCCCCGTCTGCAGCCAAATGTTTTCCCCAGTATATGTTTAAGTTTATCAGTAATCATATTAATAACTAAATAAATTGCCTGAGCATTATATACAAGCACGACCAGTTTATGTACTAGTTACGGAGGTACCGTAACCACGGCACTAGAGGCACCGGTGTCGTGACTCACATGCAGGAGAGTGATATCCTGCATCGTCCCACTCAGCTCAGCTTGGCCATTTTATCAGTATGTTTAGTGGGGCGTATGGATGCATCCTAGGCTTATATGTGTTACAAGTTATCAGGGTGAATGTGGTGTGTGCTCTACATCCTTCACATTGGAGCTGATCCCTCCACCCAGCACAGTTATTTAGAGGTCACCCCTCTATAGCATGACGAGGTCACCCCTCCAGTTATTCATGCACGGTTGTTACAGCACGTGACCTATATAAGCTCTGGCAATTAAATTACAGTAAATGCATGTTTTCAGATTTAACAGATAACAGTTCAGCTTTATTATTTATAAATCAGGCTTTACAGATTATACACAGATTTCAGCTGCAACTTTACTTATCAGTCGTACAGCTCCAGTATTTTATCATCTGTTCCATTTTAGTAATTCCCTATCATGCTTTATATCCGTTCACTGAGCGTTATGCTCAGCCGTAGTTCCTTTCATGTTCTAACGGCAGGTACACCAGGACGTTTTTAGGATTCTAAGAGCATATGCATTTGGATGGAAGCTATCCAGACTTCTTACTTTATACATTTCTTACATTATTCTGCTTATTTGGACATTGTTTAGTCCTTCCATTCAGTATTTTATTTTTCATGTTTTGGGCTTATGTTTGGATTGCCGATGTTTGATTCCGGTATTTCCTTTATGGTCAGTTAATGTTTTAGGACATTTACCTTATGCTTTGATGACACGCCATAAATACACGTAACGGTCCACTTATCCAAGTGGGGTGTTACAATTATGGTATCAGAGCCGCAAGGTTCGACCTGTAGGCTCTAAAACTTGACCTGTGACTAGTGGGTAGTCACCAGGAACTTCCCAGATTATCTTCATGTTTCTCATGGATTATTCAGTCAGTTTTCTTCATTTATCAGTCAGTTTTTTTAAAGTTTTGACTAAGTAAAAGGTTGGTACATAACTAGCCATATTTAGTCGCATGTGCTTTTTAGCGAATTTTCGTTTTGGTGAGCTGACCATAGGCGTTCACCCTTGCCGTTCAGATTTTGTATTGGTAAACCAACCATAGGTGTTTACCCTTACTCATGAAAGATTCATGTTTTCAGTCAAATATCACTTGGTGAACCAGCCATAAACGTTCACCATTTCTCAAGTCAAATTTCATGCTTTTCAGTCAAATGATGTTTTGTGAACCGATCCACAGTTGTTCACCTTTGTCATATCAGGACATTTCATAAATTTTGACCAGTATGGATCGAACCAGAATAGCCCATACTTAGTCTCATGTTTTCTTCTTTGAATTCTGTAGATTGAACCATAGCCGTACACATCAGTTGATATTACACCTCAGTCGATTTGACTTTTTATGTTCCTTGTAACAGTCAAATTTTCATACCCTCACGTTGATGTCATCTACATGATGATTTAGTTTCATGTTTCCTTACAAGTATTATGTTTTCAACAGAATGATAATGTTTCATGCTAAGATACAGAAGGATTACAGTAAAATACTATTTCATGATAAATCATGTTCTGGTCTTTAACAATCATGTCTTTATACTAAATGTTGATGAAACTCCGTTTAGTCATACTTTTAGCCTCTATAAAACCAGCATTAAGTCTACGCAGAAATTATTAGCCTATCATGTTAATCGTTTCAGTTCAGTTTACTACCGTTTAAATCAATTTATTCCTTTGATAATGTCAAACAAGCGACACAAGTATCGATCATCCCATAAAATTTACACCAGCTCCATGTACAGTATTTCACGTGTACTCTACGTACAGTCTCTCAGATTTGCTCCATGTGCAATATTCATTTTGTACTTCATGTACAGTAGTCCAAGTGTACTCCAGGTACCCTACTCCATGCATATTGCTAATCGATCCTCAATCATCTCAGATGTTTTCACTTGTCGATATTCTACCAGGTGTTGATGCTGCTCGTGAGTTGAAGATTTTGCTAGATGTTGATGCCGCTAACACTTTGAAGACCTCACAATTGCTGATGCTGCTGATACTTTGGGATTTCTCAAGATGCTGATGCAGTTTATACTATGAAGACTCTACAGAACAAGGACGAAAACTATAAATTTGAAACTTCTGACGAGAGTAAACTTCTACCATCTGACACTACCATTCTATTCCACGCTTTTACTTTCTCAGCTAAATGTCACACTTCAGTCAACTAACCGTTCATTCAGAAGAGTGGGAACCGGAACCCAGCCGGCCACTCAGCAGAAATAATTACATGAATCACGGTCATGATAATGATTTTCATAAATTGACAGACAAAGCAGTAGTGACAACCACCGTGATTATAATTAACGAGTCAGAACTCATAACTCTGTATGTTTGCTAAACCAGGCCCTCAGAAATTCAGGGTACCCTTCAGAAAGGGGTATACCCGTTCTATTATGCCACGCATGAATCAGATCATTAAAATTCAGTCACCACCACTAGATTATTATTTAGATTAAACACACGGTAATCATTATGTGAGGTTACAGACGAACCCACTCAGTGGAAGTCGCCACGTTACTCCACGTATTCCTATGTCAGCTTTATGTAAATCAGGTATTTACCTACCTCTCAGCCAAAAAGGACTCAACAGTATCACCATATTTATTAAAGCCTTATTTTCAGTTAACGATGAGATCCGTCCTACTAAATCCCAAATATATTCATTATACTTTCGGTCAGAAAATCAGTATGAATTATTTCTGCCTTACAAGCGCGTGACTATCAGTCCATAGCTACGAAGACTTTTACCTACCTGTTATTAATTCACTTCTGAAATTCCTTAAATTCATGATCAGCAGATTATTCTAGAGTTCCAGATATAATTTCAGAAAGTTTTCAAGAAATTCCTTCCTAACCACGAGACATAAATTTAACACCGAGCTAGTCTCAAGAACAGAACCTGTTTTCAGAACTCTTGATCACAGGGCTTAAGCTAAGTTAAAAGAGTTGCAGCAATTGCTGCAAGAATTACAGAAACGAGGCTTTATTCGCCCTAACGCACCACCAGGAGGTGTATCATTTCTGTCTATCAAAAAGAAGGCAGGTACCATGAGATCATGTATCAATCACCGAAAATTTACGAGATCACCATTCATAAAACGATACTCATTCCACGAATAGGAGGTTACCTGACCTGCTACGATGTCTTAAATATTTTCCAGAACAAATTCCCGATCATGCTACCATCAGTGGTAAGAGAAAGAACATGACGTTTCCAGACTGCTGTTGCACATATTACAGTCTCTCTAAATTTTTTTTTGATTTTATACTTCTGAGCTCCCTAACGCTCCAGTTAGATATCAAATTATGAATAAATTTTTTGTATGACTCTCATGCAATATCATCAGTATATTCATTGATCACATTCTGATATGCCTAATACTAGAGAAGAACACGAGACTCATCTTCTCACAATTGTACCGAATCTTCAATAGGAGTTATTTTTATACACAACTTTCCAGATATAAATCTCACTTGAACAAAGTGGTAGTTCTGAGCCACCACATCTCAACAGCAAGAAATTTCAGACAATCCTGCGTAGGTGAAGGCCATCACCTGATGGTCCCGACTGACGCCTGTGAACGAAGTACAAATTTTCTAGAACTCAATTGACTACTACCACAGAAATTGCTGACAGTTCTCACTAAAAATGTTTCATGACTATTCAACCAGATTTCCACCAGAATGTTCACTTTGATAGAATCCGCATCACACATTAATGCAGCTATGTTCACATCTAGATGCCTGACCTACTGCAGGATCAAGATAGAACACCGTCATGTTAGTAAGTTACTACAACCCTTAGAAATTTCTGAACAGAAATAAAACAAGACTCCATGGAGATTGTTATCAGTTTTACCACAGACTCAGAGAAAGTATGATACTATCTAAGTTATCATCAACCATGTAATCAGCCTGCGCGTCTCTTTTATCCGAAAGGATCACGTAGTAGCAGATCTGCAGAAAAATTTAAAATTCAGCAGTAAATTGTACGAATTCAAGGCATTCCTTTGACCATCATATCAGACAGAATTCATGTTCACGATCAAGTGTATGTTTACGCCCACTTTAAATTCATGTTTATTTTCACTTTCACGTTTACGTCTCATTCGCGGTATGATGCTGTTTCAGTTCATCTTTTATGCTATCTCATAATTTAAGCTCACGTTTGTGTTCATAACATTGTTCACGTTCAAGTTCGTGTGCCATTTCACGATACACGTTTCACAGTTTATTATTGAATACGGTTACAGGCAGCTTGAGAACCAAACCCAAGTATAGCACAGATATTCCATAACAAGGCAGACATTTCACGTATCAGGCCATATCGATTGGCATTCTTTCCTCAGTCAGCATATGTTCATGATATGTCCTAGTATCAAGTTCACAGTATGTTTCACGCGTCACGTTCACAATAAATTCCATGCCCAGCGTTCCTCATATAATCATAAACCACGTTCACAATTGCTCACGTAGCACGTTCATAATTGTTCACGTAGGTCGTCCCAGTATGTCTTCAATATTGTTGTTCAGAGATATAAATGTTATCTTTTCATGTTATATGTACGTATCGTTTCATGTATCCTACATGTTATATCTTATTCATTCGATCAGATTCAGGAGATCCATCTCAGGTATGGAACCAGGAACTCTTCAGCATCGTTAGGACAGGGTCATTAAGATCAAGATTTTCATTGTGTCAAGATCTTTGAAGGAACCGTTTCGAGCGGGAAGCCACTTGAAACGGAGGAGTCCATCCAGACTTCTCATCCCTTTTCCTACCATTGTTCAGTTATGTTCTTTCAATCATGTCATGTTCCATGTTTTCTTTCAGTCATGTGATGCCATGTCCTCTTTAGCCATGTCACATTCCATATTCTCTTCAGTCATGTCACGTTCATGTCCTCTCAGCTTACATGTCTTTTTAGTTTACGTGTCCTTTCAATTCTTATAACCAACAGCTTTACAACCTTTAACTCGAGGACGAATTTTCTTTTTTAGAGGAGAAGAATTGTAAAACCGCAGCATTATCGTGTCTCTAATTCGAGGACGAATTATTTTTTTTAGAGGGGAAGAGTTGTAAAACCCAAAAATTTGGTTGGTATTTTATCTAATCATTTTGAATATAGATTAAGTTTTAAATTATAAGAATTTAATATTAAAACATTATGTTATAATACTTATTTCATATAATTATAAAAAAAAATAAAAACAACTTGAAATATTATGAGATATTAAAGTAAAATAATAATGTATTTAAATGCACTTTTGCATATTTAAGTCAAGTAATGAGAATTAACTTACCATCAAAGACTGAATCATGAAATTCAAAAATAAAATAAGAAACTATAGAAATAATAAAGCTTGTCAACTTCCGAGAGTCAAATAATGCATATATGTTCATCCGAAATCTCAGCCCGTTATCACATTATATATTATTCCTTCTTATCTTCAAATAAGTAACACTATATTAAGGATACGAGGAGACAACCATATATATAATCGAAATTTAGGGTCACCTTTGAAACGCATAACTCAAGATCATTCAGGTTGAAAACTGGTGATCAAACAACTCAGTTTCGTGTGTTTGTATTTGGGGTTCCTAAATTTGATCCGTCCATGTTCGGGTGAATGGTTCACTTTCATAGGCTGGAGTTTCAAGTCGATGCTTGGGGTTTGTATTTTGACACCAGATTTACATTAAATACCGTGGCGGTGTTGAACTATCTCAAAGGTATACTCTTGAGCAGTCATCCACATTTCATTTCATGATCACAATCTACGTCATCTTGTTATTTCATGCCTAACAACTTGAGTAAAATATAATAGATTTGTATGAAGAAAAATAGACACGTGATCTAATATAACCATTGTCAAAGAGTAAAGATGATGATCCTGAATGTTTTATTATGTTTAAATTGGTTGATTTATGTAAGAGTCTTAGTTAATACTAAATAATGGTACTAATCAATTAGTACTTTGTTGTAAAGAAATGTTAGTTTGAACAATGAATTGGAATAGGCATATAACAAGTCATGAACTTTAGTCTTGACGTAAGTTTCTGAGAAAATAAACTGATTTCAAGATTTCAAACGTTTAGTCCTTGTATCACATTTAGTCTTGGTCAACTAAAAGCTTTTGAATATATCCTTATTGATTGTTTTGCCGTGATCCAAATTTTTAATATTTTTATCATCTTAAAACGGAAAATGCTAACTTCACGAGTTTAGAGGACATCATTTGGTGTAATGGTTATAGCTATTTATCTTTTTAAACTACTAATATGGTTGTCATTTTTGTTGATGTCAAGTTCTTCTCGTGTCTTTCTTTTTCTACACAAACTCTTGAATTTTTTTTTTAAAAACAATCATATTAGCAAAAGATGGGCACTTAAACTAACATGCAATACAACGAATAAATTGATCAAATTTTAGATTTAATATTGAGTGAAAGTTATTATTTATAGAAACCTGCTATTTATGGAAAGTTACTAAATATAGGAGTATCAAGTATAATCACACAAGAATCATGAAATACATTAATCAGGAACACATGAACGTATAACATTAAAGAAAGACACGATAAACTATGAACAAGTAACTCAGATCATGAATAAGTAACCAAAACCATGAAAAAGTAACTTATTAATGAACAAGCAATTCATACACGTCCTTTATCATGTAGCTCACGTGAAGTCGGAATAGATCTTCCAGCTTTCAGTCTTATTTCATTACTGGACACGAGGTACGGATTTTCCGTCCTTTCAGTAAGGACTTCCTTTCTATGCATGATTAGGATTTCCCCATCTGCAGCCAAATGTTTTCCCCAGTATATGTTTAAGTTTATCAGTAATCATATTAATAACTAAATAAATTGCCTGAGCATTATATACAAGCACGACCAGTTTATGTACTAGTTACGGAGGTACCGTAACCACGGCACTAGAGGCACCGGTGTCGTGACTCACATACAGGAGAGTAATATCCTGCATCGTCCCACTCAGCTCAGCTTGGCCATTTTATCAGTATGTTTAGTGGGGTGTATGGATGCATCCTAGGCTTATATGTGTTACAAGTTATCAGGGTGAATGTGGTGTGTGCTCTACATCCTTCACATTGGAGCTGATCCCTCCACCCAGCACAGTTATTTAGAGGTCACCCCTCTATAGCATGACGAGGTCACCCCTCCAGTTATTAATGCACGGTTGTTACAGCACGTGACCTATATAAGCTCTGGCAATTAAATTACAGTAAATGCATGTTTTTAGATTTAACAGATAACAGTTCAGCTTTATTATTTATAAATCAGGCTTTACAGATTATACACAGATTTCAGCTGCAACTTTACTTATCAGTCGTACAGCTCCAGTATTTTATCATCTGTTCCATTTTAGTAATTCCCTATCATGCTTTATATCCGTTCACTGAGCGTTATGCTCATCCGTAGTTCCTTTCATGTTCTAACGGCAGGTACACCAGGACGCTTTTAGGATTCTAAGAGCATATGCATTTGGATGGAAGCTATCCAGACTTCTTACTTTATACATTTCTTACATTATTCTGCTTATTTGGACATTGTTTAGTCCTTCCATTCAGTATTTTATTTTTCATGTTTTGGGCTTATGTTTGGATTGCCGATGTTTGATTCCGGTATTTCCTTTATGGTCAGTTAATGTTTTAGGACATTTACCTTATGCTTTGGATTTGAAGCGATGACTTAAGCCTCTTTCTTAGCTTAGGGCCTTTAAAGTGAAATGACACGCCATAAATACACGTAACGGTCCACTTATCCAAGTGGGGTGTTACATTGCCCGTCATGTGCTTTGTGCACCCGGAGTCCATTATGAATAGGATGATTTCGACGAGCTGCAGAAGAATTAGAAGACAATGTAGCTTTTGACAAATGGGAGCCCTTGATAGAAACGGGTTCCAAAATAGTAGTGGGCCTAGATGCAAAGTCTACAGGCAAGCTGATATTCCTAGACCCAATCACTAAAGTGGTTAACTTAGGTACCCATTTGTATCCGGGTGGTGTAAATCTCGAATACCCCCGTGTACATGTCCTAATCATGTTCTCATATAGCTTCTTTAATTTGTTTTGTTTACGCAGAGTAGTGGAGTCTAACGCACTTAGATTCTTAAGTGGTTGATCAGTGGATTGGTTCAAAGTTCTTGTGGGTTCTCTAGTACTAGTGGGCACAGGAATAGGCTTCCTAGTTCTAGTATTCACGCCATTATGATTAAGAGAAGAAGCATCATGATTGAAAGTACGAACACATTTTCCACATTCAACACAAACAACTTCAACATTCGAGGTCTTAGCATTTAAACTGTCATTACAAGCAGTTACAGACGTTTTATTCTTAGAAAACTTAAAATTCCTACGGTGATCTTCTACTTCCTTCTTCTTCCCTTGACTATTGTTAGGCATGACTCTATCTTCAATTCTATTGCTCTTAAGCTGTGGTCCGCTAACACTAGTAGTGGGGATTACTCCTGTAGAAGAAGACACACGTTGATTAGTTTTCTTAATATTTTGAGGTAACCGCGATGTTCCAGTTTGAGTGGGCCTAGTGTTCATCTTATACATTCCAGGTGCTATCACATTTGTGCTCTTATTATTTTCTATCTTAGGCAAAGTCTATAGGGATTGTCCCAAAATAGATGATTTAGGGCATTTAACCGCATTCGGTTGACGAACGGCGGATGGTTTACCCAAAACAGACTTTCCTTTCATTTTCTCAATGAGTTTCTGTAACTCACTAATGGCTATGTCCCTTTCTTTTAGTTGAGCTTTCAAATCATTTATTTCGAAATCTTTTTCATTTAGTAGACGAAACGAAGAAGCTGACATTTCTTGACACTTTTTATGATTATGAGATTTTTCACCTTTTTGTAAAGCAAGTTCAAGAGAAATGGAGTGTTTCTCAAGTTGAGAAAAACTTTTCGAAAGTTTGTTATATGACTGAATTTGTTTCGAAAGCCCTACTTCAAGATTGCGACATTTCGCATCCGATTTTGACACTAGACATGCTACATGACAATATTGATCCAGATCGGTATACACACCAAGTATAGCATTCATATGGTCAGCATAAAAATATTCCTTAGAAAGTCGATCAATTTCGTTAGAAAGTTGGTGTTCTTGTGTCTTTAATTTAATTTGAAGAAAAGCAACTTCATCTTCAAGAGATTTGACATAGCTTAAATCAGTTAACATTTCCTCAGTGAGAGCATTATAAAACATTTCCACATTTTTTGAAAGATCATCAATGGATGGAACAATGCATTGTTGAATGACGACTTCTACTTGTGGGTTAGGTTTAATATTCCAGATGGTATCCCTAGAAACTTTTTCATAGTCGACGACACCTTTGTACAAATTTAAAACCCCTTGTTTTATAAACTCAAATTGCTGAACACTTTTGCTTTTCTCATCCCATTTATGTTTTTCATCCAAAATTCGCTTTTCTAACAAAATTGATTGCTTTTTGAAACTCCTTTTTAAAGAAACTTTCTTTTGTGGTTCATCACTTGGTGGTGGAACACTATTATACATCTTTTGTTCTTTTGAAAGTTCTTTTTGAGGGACAAACTTAATATGATTGTTAGAATCAGAAAGGTTTATTAAACCACTTAAGTTTGATCGACTTTATTCTTGTTGACGAATGATTTCGTCGCAGTCAGGGGAAAGCATAAGAGCAAGATTATCAACATAACAACCGATATCATAAAGAGCAGGCTTGGTACTTTGAACTTTCTTGAGATATTCAGGCTTGACAAAACTCGTTTTCATATTTCTATTGAGCATATTCATAGTTTGAATAGACTGACCCGTTTTGTAAACAATGTTGTTTAACGTGTCGACTCTCTTTTCCAAAGCAAGAATTTTTTCAATATCCTTTTCTTCACGAGTTTTATAAAGCTCAGTTTGTTCTTTGTTAACCGAATCTAATTCAGTAATTTGGAGTTTATGTAGCAGCAGTTGTTCTTCAAGTTCCGATATCTTCTGTTTTGACATATGAATTTCATGTGTTACTTCAGAACAATATTGTTCGTTGAGCACCTTACGTTCATATACCAAACCATTAGCTATCG
This sequence comes from Glebionis coronaria, assembly GCA_025667525.1. NCBI lineage: Eukaryota > Viridiplantae > Streptophyta > Magnoliopsida > Asterales > Asteraceae > Glebionis > Glebionis coronaria. The sequence goes on from JANFOE010000168.1 coordinate 380,269, forward strand.
CAACTCGTCGATCAACTTCTTTTACATAATCACACTCTTTAAGCCTGTCTATCTCCTCGGCTAAGGATGTGTTTGCTTGCTTCAAACGTTTATTAGCATCTTTGTTTTCCTCAATTTCATGTTTTAAAGAATCAATTATAGACGCAAGCAAATCACGGTCCTCATTCGAGTCAGTATCCTGAGCAGCATTACCTTCATCATTACACATATGCTGTGAATCCGTAGAGATATTGCTATCCTCCGTGTCCATTACATATGTGTCATTGATGCTTTCGGGTTGCTCAGGATGCCGTCGTTCATTAGCAAACACATTATAGTTATCATTTGTTGGTACCTTTTCAATTGACTCAGTATCAAAGATAGGTCCAGAAGTATCAGCAGTCTCTGGAAGCATTTCTTGAATCTTTGCCATGTACACATAATGTGCCTCTAGCTCTTGATCATCGGCTTCATCATCAGTGTCATCACGCCAGTCAACTTCATCTGCTGTTAGTGGAATTCCTGCTTCTTCTTTACACAGCAGCATCTTTTCCTTGTGATACCCTGAGTCCTTAACCCGTTTTGGCTTCTTGCATTCCCTAGCCATGTGCCCAAATCCCTTACAGTTGAAGCATTGAATCCCAGTCTTCTGCACAACCGGAGTGCCTACAGTATCTCTAGCCCCAACTTGATTCAGCATCCTCTGATTATCATACCTAGCATCACGATCATACCTAGGTGCATGATCAACTTCCTTATATCTAGCATTGGATGATGATCTGAGGTTGTTGTTGGTAGGTTTGTAGATCTTCTTGTAAGTTGTGGTGAGTAAAGACATGAGTTATTCAATCTTCTTGTCCCTTGAAGTTTGTTCATCATCACTGTCTCCATCTGACTCGGTGTCATACTTTGGAGGTGGAGTGGGGACATTTGCTTTTGCTTTGTGTTTAACAGCAACTAGAGGTTTGGTGGATGAGCTTAATGACTTTGAGAAATGAGTAGGTGGTTGTTGACGGGGAACGGGTTTTGTTGAAGTAGCAGCCACAAAAGCAATAGAATTAGCAGACCGTTCTGCCTTTTCATCCCTTAGTTCATTCACTTCATTCTAATGTTGTTTCAAGATATCATAAAGTTTGTGGTAAGATATAGTCTTGATATCCTCCCTTTGTTTGACCAAAGTCACAAACCTTTGCCATTCCGGTTTGAGTTGAAGTAGAAACTGAACATTGGCATGATGATTGGAGATGGTGCACTGATTTCTGACAAGCTCATTCATCATTTTGTAGAATCTCGAGTAATATGAGTCAATGGATTCACCATCTTCAGATGTGAATTTTCCAAACTCCCAAAGTAGATTAGTCTCGAGATCTTGAACATTGATTGACTCACCTTGCTTCAATCGATGAATTGCATTCCACATTTCCATAGCATTAGGACATGCATCAACTGTGGAATAGATATCGTTATCAATTCCAGTGAGTATGAAATTTACAGCATCAGCTTCAGCTTGGAGGAGTTTCTTTTTCTCAGCAGAACATGTGTCAAAATCCTCCATAGCTCGTATAGTTGATGAAGTACCATCCTCTGCCTGTGTTGTAATTGGTCTGAATTCAAAAACTGGAGGTGGATTCTCAAGGCAGTGACGAAGAGCAGTTCGGTTTCCTTTTCCATCGAGAAATCTGAGAAAACGAGATCTCCATTGAACGTAGCAACCGGCAGTGAGCACATGTGGGTTACCGTTGCCACCTTGTTCCAAACGAATTTGATTAGCAGTTGCAATGTTGATGTTGTTGTTAGACATGGTGAATACTTGTGGATGAATTGCAGATCTTAGTGGATTTGTTGTGATGATGTGTGGTTAAAATTGAAATTCCGAAAATTCAAAAAAAATTTCTCAGTCCGACAATAAATTCCTCAGTCTGACAAAACGGTAAGCCGAAAAATTTTGTATCGCCAAATTTTGAATTTGAGTTAGAAATAGCCAGAAACTAGTAGGGAAAAAATTTAATTTTACCTGACCTAAAAATTTTAACTCTTTTTTTTTTTTTTTTAATCTTCGTGTAAACTACGTTCTGAAACTAGTCTAGATAGTGGCTAAGTCTAAAAATTACTCAAACAAAATATCCATCGAAATGTCCATCGGAATGTTCAGATCGGAATGTTCTATCGCAATGTTCAGATCGGAATGTTCAGATTAGAATGTTCTATTGCAATGTTCAGATCGGAATGTTCTATCGCAATGCACTGTCGCAATGTTCAGATCGGAATGTTCTATCGCAATGTTCAGATCGGAATGTTCTATCGCAATGCACTGTCGCAATGTTCAGATCGGAATGTTCTATCGCAATGCACTGTCGCAATGTTCAGATCGGAATGTGGCTGAAACAAATTTGGCAGAGTAACGACTCAAAGTTCCCTTAAACCCGTCGGAATCCCAGATCGCAATGAACGATCGGAATATCCAGATCGGAATAAGGTATCGAAATCAGGGTGATCGCAAAGTGGAATCCTCGGATTATTGCGATCGAGCCTCACACTTTGTACTTTCCGATGGTAACAGTTGCTTGAATTTCGGAATGAAGAAAAACAAGAAATTTCGCAACTTTTGATCCAAAAGATTTGTGTTTTAGCCAAAACCAAGATACCCAAATCACTAATACTAGTATGTAGATGATTTGTATCAAGAAAAGACCATAAAAAACACAAAAAGAAGGTTTGGACGTGAGATGTAGATCAAAAAGATCACGAAAAATCAAGAACACCACACACGAATCTTCAATCACCTATCCACTATAGGCTCTTGATACCAAATGTTATTCCCAATCAATCCATAACACAAGATTCTTAGAGAGAGAAAGAGGAGAAAAGTAGAGAGAGATAGAGTAGAGAGAGAAGTGGAAGGTTTACACTAAAACTATGTGTTTTATGAAATGAACCAACACCCTCTTCCACATGTGGAAGAGGGTTATATATGCCACGACCTAAGGCCTTTGTGGGCTTCATCTTGGGTCGGCTTGGCTTTGTTTTGGGCTTACGCCCCTAACTTATACAATATTAGCTTAAAGTCCAAGCCCGGTTTTCCCGACGAACCTATTATAATACAAGACCATTTAACGACTGAGATGACCTATTACATTCTTGTTCGACTATATAAAATATAGGGCTAACATACTTCCAGACTGGGGAAACTCCTGTTTATGATATTTGTTTAAAGTTCCCTCATCAGGGAAAGGATAACCCAAAGCCCTTAGTCCTTGTTCTATTTCATGAATGGGAAGGGTGGTTATACCATCTGCATCATCAAGATGCAAAGCCTGGCGAACCAAGGCTTCAGTAACCACCCATGTACGCCCATGAACAATAGATGATAATGTAATCACTTTATTAACTGTTGAGGAACTTACAGTATTCCAAAACTGTTTAATATGTGTGACAGAGATGAGAGGAGCATGAGAAAGAGCATACCTAAATGGGGATGCATTCAAATACGCCACCATCTGGGTGTATTGGGGAAACAGAGTATCATCAGCGTCCAAATATGCTATCATGTTGTTTTGACTCCTAAATCCCAATACCAAATCACTTGGTTTAAATTTTGGTGCCATTGTTGAAAGCTGTTTGAATAATTGATAAAGATGAAGTATATGAGAAAATTGTTATACAAGAATGATAGGTACCCTGTTTAAAAATAGGAGCCAAATATATAGGAGAGATATATGCATGTGATTGGTAAAAAATGAGGCAACTATTTTCAAAATATCATGATGAAAATATTGAAAAGAAAATAAGTTATCTCATGCATTAATTAAAAGTTATCTGCTCCCAAAATTACGGCCCAAAAATTTGTCAAAAAGTAACAACTTGGTAGGTCTCAATGGGTATCAACGGTAAAAAATAACCCATCAACGCCCAACGGCTATATTCTTGTCAACGTTTGCCAAAGCCATGTCAGCGTCTAAATTGGTCACAACAACGCTTGGAAAAATACTTGTCAGCGTCCAAAAATAAAAACATTAAAAATGAAAAAGGACCTTAACAAAGTAATTTATCCTAGTGAAGAAAACCTATAAGTTGATAATTATTATAGGGCGGCAAGCACTGTCCAGTTATGCACACTTGCTTATGCAAGATAGACATAACAGTCCTCTAGTGTCCCTTGCTAACCAAAACTCTTAACAACTAAGTTATCTCATAAAATTCCTTGTTACTCCCAGGTAAAACCCATGATAAAATCATTCCCAAGTCTCCCAACAGACCACAACCAATTCTAGGCCAAAAATGTCTTGGCAGCATGCATAGTATATCAACTTTGCATGCTATAGTGCCTCATGATTTAGTAAAACTAACTCATACTCATCTGTGGACACAATCTAGAATTGTGATAAGAGTATCATAAGAATACCCAAAAGTCCTAAAGGTTCCTAAAACCTCCCCTTAAACTGTGATACATATGTTGCCAAAAATATGCATGAACATAAAAATTTATGTCAAGATAGGAATAGAAAATTCCAACCATCATCCATAAATAAAAACATGCTCAACTGATTCTCCAAGGATCCATAAGCAACTCTGTATCCAATGGTATAATGCTAACACCGCCTGCACATTTAGATTAAAAACCACAAAACTAACATTGTTGCTGACAACGTCCCGATAACACTTATCAGCGTTAAGGTAACCTCTGTCAGTGTTAGACAAATATAATGGAAAATATAAATCCTCAAAAAGACCAATAACAATGCATTATCCTGTACATACTTTTACAAAAAGACCCCAAAACACATATTATGTAAGATTGATTATTCCAATACTTGTTACCAAGTATTGAAACCTTCCAGCATCAAAAGGTTTAGTTAATAAATCAAACACATTTTCTTCTGTGTCAACCCTATCTGGTTGTATTAAACCCTTTTCAAAACAATCCCTTATAAAATGGTGTCTAATTTCTATGTGTTTTGTTTTAGAATGATGTACAGGATTTTTAATAATGCATAAAGTGCTGTTATTGTCAACAAATATCTTTGTATGCATGAAATTATACCCATAATCCAACAGCTGGTTCTGAATCCATAAGACTTGTCCACAACAAGCAGCTGCTGCAACATACTCTGCTTCACTTGTAGAATTGCCACCACTGTTTGTTTCTTGCATTGCCAAGATATTAAACTACTCCCAAGAAACTGACATCCACCAGTTGTGGATTTTCTATCAAACTTATCACCTCCATAGTCACTGTCTGAATATGCAATAAGCTCCAAAGGTGAATCTTTTGGGCCTAAATATTCTCTTGACAGCATAAAGGTGACATTCTTTAGGAGTCACTTGATGGCGTGCACATGCACACACAACAAACATGATGTCAGGTCTTGAGGCTGTGAGATACATCAATGAACCAATCATTGATCTATAGTGCCTGACATCCATATATTTTCCATCTCCAATCTTTCCCCAAGGGTGTTCTCTATCCATAGGAGTAGTAGCCCTCTTTTCATGTGGAGAAAAGCCAAACTTCTTCAAGATCTCTGCTACATACTTATCCTGAGAGATGAAGATACCATCTTCTTTCTGCTGAACTTGTAACCCTAGAAAGAAGTTCATCTCCCCCATTGCACTCATCTTGAATTTGTTTGTCATAAGCTTGGAAAAGTCTTCACTCATCTTTGGATTTGTGGATCCAAAGATGATATCATCAACATAAACCTGAACAAGTAAGACATCCTTACCAGCCTTCTTTGTAAATAATGCATGGTCTATGGTGCCCCTTTTGAATCCATTTTCCACCAAATAAGTGGACAATGTGCCATACCATGCTCTTGGGGCTTGATGAAGTCCACACATAGCCTTCTTGACTCTATACACATTGTCTGGATTCTCTGGATCCTCAAAACCAGGAGGCTGACATATACCTCCTCAACAATTGTACCATAGAGGAAAGCACTCTTCACATCCATTTGATAGACAGTAAAGCCCATGCAGGAAGCATAGGCTAGAAAGATCCTTATAGCTTCAATCCTTGTAACTGGTGCAAAGACCTCCTCATAGTCTATCCCTTCCTCTTGTGTATATCCCTGAGCCACTAAACGTGCCTTATTTCTGACCATAATGCCTCTTTCAACTCTCTTGTTTCTAAGAACCCATCTTGTCCCAATAGGTCTGACGTACTTGGGACAATCAACCAGCTCCCAAACATCTTGAATAGCAAATTGGTGAAGCTCATCCTGCATTGCTTCTATCCAACTTGGTTCTTTGAGAGCATCAAAGATCTTCTTGGGTTCCTGTTGTGACAGAGAACAGGCAAACAAACATGCTTGAACAAGAGGGGTATCAACCTTCTTGTGTATATTGGCAATAAATCCACAAAGATTCTGATGAGATCTTCTAGTCTGAACAGGAGTCATGACATCTCCAATAATTTGTGAAGGGGGATGATTCTTCATAGTAGAAGTGAGAACTCCTCCCTCAAAAAGCCTGTTGTCTTCAATCTCATTATCCATGTTGCCAATATCTTCTTCAGACTCTCTTCCATCAATATTAGTATGATCCTATTCATGTATGCTTGAAGGTTCACCTTGTTCAAAATTGGAAGAGAAGATATGCCCAAAATTGTTGTCAACGCCTGAACCAAGATTGTCAGCGTTTGGTTATCAACGCCTAAAATGTTGTTGTCAACGTTTGAGCCATCAACGCCTGAATTTGTCCTGTCAGCGCCAGATTTGCCTTTGTCAGCACCTGAAGGACCATGCATGTTGTTAACTGGTGGTGCTTGGGGACCATCATTTTCCTTTCCAGTAGCAGCAAAAGCATCTGTCCATATGGGGATAGTGACATACTCTTGTATGGGAGATGACTTTTCTGCTTGTGATCCAACCTCTTCATTAACATGGGTACCTGAAACATCAACAACTTGTTCTTCCACAACATTTGAAGTTACCTTCATAATGTCTGGATTAGTAACAGGCATATAATTTAAAGTCCTAGATAAAGGTTCCAAGTCAAACAACCAATTTGGACCACTTTCAGGATCACTAGGTTTACTCTCTAAAAACCTAACATGTACTCTCTCAAGTATACGTTTTTCCTTCTTAAGGTAAACCCTATATCCATTGCTCTGCACTGAATAACCCATGAAATAGCCATCATCACCTTTTGCACTAAATTTACCTAAGGCATCACTAGTATCAAGTACAACTACATGACAACCAAAAGGTTTAAGAAAACCAATATTAGGTTTCCTTCCCCAAAGTAACTCATAAGGGGTTTTGTTCTGTATCTTGTAGACCAATGCTCTCTTCTGAACATAACAAGCTGTATTCACAGCCTTAGCCCAAAAAGCTATGGAAAAGTGAGCATCAGTCAACATAGTTTTGGCTGCTTCAATTAGGGTTCTATTCTTTCTCTCAGCAACCCCATTTTGCTGTGGGGTTCTGGCAACACTAAACTGCCTAGTAATCCCTTTCTTGGCACAAAAATCATCTAAAATCTTATTTCTAAACTCACCACCATTGTCACTTCTAAGCATTTTAACTTCATTACCTGTCTTTTTCTCAATTTGAGTAATAAAGTCAATTAAAGTATCAGCAGTGTCACTTTTCATAACTAAAAAGAAAGTCCAAGTAAACCTAGAAAAGTCATATGTGATGACAAAGCAGTATGATTTACCATTCAAACTCTCTATATTAGTTGGACCAAATAGGTCCATATGCAGCAAGTGAAGTGGTATAGAACTAGAGTGCACATGTTTAGACTTAAATGAGACCTTGTGTTGCTTGCCTTTAAGACATGCAACACAAGAGTGGTCATTGTGGAAAGCCTTTTCAGGCAAACCATCAACCAAGCCAAGTCTCACAAGCCTGTTTATATTTTTAAAGTTTATGTGCCCTAGTCTCTTGTGTCATAGATTACTCTCATCTACTGAAGCTTTAGCATAAAAATATGACATATTATTATTCATCCTAATCCCATTAAGATTCACATTATAAATGTCTTTATGTCTAGGTGTTCTATAGTCAATATATTTCTCATCTGGGATTTTATAATCCTTGCTTAACACCAAACATTCAGTATCAGTAAACAGAACTTTATTTTTGTTATCACAAACTTGTGATACACTAAAAAGATTGTAATCAAGTTCCTTTACCAGAAACACGTTTTCAAAACACAAGTTCTTGGTGAGAAGAGTTCCTTTGCCTGTGATAGTTCCATATCTGCCTCCAAAGTAAACCTTATCACCATCCTTAATGGGAGTGAAGTTAGTTAAATAATCTTCCTTCCCTGTCATGTGCCTGGAGCATCCACTGTCCCAATATCCATAATCATTGACCTATTTTTTAATGCCCTGCACATAAACAAAACAAATTAGTTTTCTTTGGGAACCCAAGCCTTAGCAGACTTGGATTCATCTGGTTGTTCAACAAGAACAGACTTAGTTCTCATAACAGCCCCTTGTTCATCCCTTTTTGGATGAAATACCCAGTTAACCCCAATAGGTTTTGTAATGAACTTTGAAATATAATTAAATCTGTTGCAGGTCATAGAAAGCCCATTAGAATTGGGTTTTTGATCTTGCTTAGGTCTCCACGTCAAGCTAGAAGAAGCTTTAGACCCCTTACCCTGTGGTTGCAAATATTTAGGTCTGGCAACGTTTCTGTCAGCGTTGGATTTGGTCTTGTCAACGCTGAAATTACTCTTGTCAGCGTTGAACCTAGGGTTTGCTATAGAAACCCATTGCCTATTAGACCAAGTATTGGTCTTCTGAAATGGTCTTTGTCCATGAGTGTTAGACCCTCTAGTGAAGAATGGGGCTGGTCTAACAACTTGTGGACTTTGCTCCACAAAGGTTTTGGGTCTGACAACGTTTGACTTTTTAACAGCGTTGACCTTGGAAGCATTGACACACTTATATGCTAAATGTGAAAAGCTACCACAAGTGTAATAGGCTTTTCTAGACACAACCCTAGGTCTAGAAGAGAAGAAGCCTGTTCCATCATTACTAACTTGGCTTTTAGGTGACCTAGTATTCCTATACAATTCTGCATACTTAATGCTAGGTTTTCTAACAGTGTTTGAGCCAAGGTCAACATTCTTGCCAGTGATTGGGTTTGTTACCTTAATAGGGGTAGACTCATTTGGATTTTCATACAACAAGCCACCCTTAACAAACAAGGTAGGGTTGGCTTTCTTCCATTCATTCAGGTCAGTCAACTTTTGTCTATACTCTTCAACTGGGGTAATGACTCTTGGTGGAGGAATAAATTCCTCCTCTTGGAGTTCTGGTAAACCAGTCCAAGATAAGTCCTTTCTTTGGACACCATAGAAGTCCCCAGCTGGTGGTGGAACAACAGTATAGTCTTTCATCCCAATCCCAGTCATGTCCTTAGGATCCTTTTATTTATTAACACATTCTCCTAGGGTTTGTGAGACCTTATCAAATCTCTGAATTTTAAGGTCAACATTATCCTTATTCTTAATAGACTCATCTAACTTAGCCTGTAGTTCACCATTGACCCTTTCCATGATGTTTCTAATATCATTACTAGCATTTAACTCATGTTTTAAGATATTTATTTTATCTTTTAAGTCAAATTCCATTTTCTTATACTCAGAAACTGTCTTCTCAGTTTGAGTGAGAGCAATTTGATAGTTAGACAATTTGCATCTCTCAGTACTCACATCACTTAACAATCTTGAAACCTCTTTGTTAAGTTTTTCAGTATTTAACCTACAACCCTTACTACAAAAAACATCATCATATACCTCATTATTTGATGAAGAGGAGGAGTGTGCCATGAGAGCATATTGAACATGCTCTTCTTCTTCTATCTCAGCAACCAAAGCTTTATCCTCTTCCCCATCCTTAGCCAAATAGCTCCAGTCCCATCCAATACCATCAATTTCTTGCACTGCCACCATGGCCTTAGGATCCTGAGCCTTAACAACTTCGCTTGAGGGTTTGCCAGCATCAGATCTTCTTGGAGATCTGCATTCCCTCATAAAGTGCCTCATACGATGACAATTGTAGCACTCAACCTTGGATTTTTCAAATCCAGCAGTGTCCTTTGCATTAAAGGTCATCTTCTTCTTAAACCTTCTATTCCACATGTTTCCTCTTATACTAGCAAGAGCCATGTTCCATTTTATATCCATCTCTTCTAAGTGCTCATCACTTATTTGTTCAAGGTCCTCATATGTAATCACTGAACCATTGGGCAAAGAAGCAATGTAAGCACACACAGTATCCAGATCCAAACCAGCAGGCTTAACTCTTGGTGAGTCACTTTTGTATGTGTCAGCGTCTGAATGTGAGGCGTTGACAGGATATGTTCCAGCGTTGACACATGTTGATCCAGTAACTGGGTGCATGTAAGAGTCCTTCTGATCAAATTGACCTTCACTATGTGAGAAGAAGGCCATGTTGCTATTGGTAGACTTACTTCTATGCTCCAAAAGAGTTTCATTTTCTAACAGCCTCAGTTTGTTGTAGATATCATCAAAAGTAGAACTTTGTGAGTGTTATTGGCCAGAATAGATCTTGCCTCAATCTTCCATGCATCACCAAGGCTTTTAAGAAAGGTGGCAATAATGTCAACATCACCAACTTGTGTCCTCATGAAGGACAGCTTGATTGTAATGTCAAGCAGTCTACTTCTCACACTGCTAAGCTTCTCATTAGATTGAGCCTTAAAAATAGCATACTCATGCATGAGTTGCTTCTTCTTCTCTTCCTTAGTATCATCATTACCACCATATGCAACTTCAAGAGCTGCCCAAAGGTCTTTTGTAGACTCATAACCTCTGTATTTGTGCTGATTTTCTTGTCCCAAAGGGAGTTTCAGGATGTTTAGGGTTTTTATATCAACCCTTTTCTTTGCTATGTCTTCAGCAGACATAGCTCTACCATCATCAGGTTTTTCTTTCTTATCTACTTCTGGACATCCAGCAACAGCAGTTCTTGCAGCAATGGCATTAGCAATCTTTTCAGCTTTATTGAATGTGTTTCCATATTCAATAATCTCCCAGAGAGTGTAGTCATAGATTCCCAGATATTGCTCAAAGTTGATCTTCCATAGCTCAAAGTTGTTTGCATCAAGCATGGGAATCTTGATGCTAGGATTTGAGGAGGAGGGGTTTACTTCTGGATTGGACATGATGTTTTTAGGGTTTTGTGAAAATTAGGGTTTTGGTGATTTTAGGGTTCTTGTGTTCTTTAAGATCAAAAGTTTCTCAACAAGCTCTGATACCACTTGTTGATCCCAAACTTAGATCGATTTAGCTTTGCGTATACGAGATTAGATCAAGTTATACACGTAGAGAAACTTTGTTTATGTATAAAGTAATCTAAGTGTTATGCGGAACTTAAACAAGAACACACAAAGTGTAAACAAACTTTCACTTGATTGATAATAACAAACTTGCTTACAATGAAAGTGTTTAACGTATGAAAAACTTATATAAAACATAACCTAAAGGTCTTCTTTTATATACATAAGAAGCCTTGTACAAGAGTCTACGTATCAACTATTCTAGGTAAAGATAATTATAGAAAATACAATGTTGAACTTATCTTTACTAGAAACAAACTAGAAACAATATACGCGTAGACTAAATCTTTCCATCAGTGCTTGTCTTCAACCTATCAACGCTTGACTTCTTCTTGTCAACGCTTGATCTGTCAACGTTTGTTTTCTTCCTATCAACTCTTGTTTTCCTCTTGTCAGCGCTCAAGTGAACTGGCTACATTTTATTCCCAACAATTCGTGTGAACCATGTATTGATTTCGCCTCTCATTGCTAATGTTCTTCATTTTACGGGGATATTCTTAAGTGACTTCTTAACATTTTTCTTTGATTCAAAAATTTCTTGTGTGGCTTTTCTCTTTCGATCGTGTATCGACCATCGAGAACTTAATAAGCCGTTGTTGGTGACGCCAACCACGCTCATGAGTTAATCATTTGCTAAATCCTTTGTTTCTTATTGTCCTTAGCATCAATGCAACTATTCTATCATGCTCGTTAAGAAATTGGTACGAATTTCGTTTTATTCTCTCGAGCTATTGCTTGCATACTAATTGTTGATTATTATTTGTTTCATACTTATTTGCTATCTTGTCACATTTTAAAAACTCGGATATGTCCCATGTTTACCATTTGATGCATTAAACACCTTCTTGGATTTCTAAAAAAAAAAATTATTATAAATTTTTAAGAACGTTTTATACACTTTACCAAGTGTTTAAATTACAAAAATATCCGTTTCAAGTTAAATGTCGGATATATGCATCATCTTTGGTAACTTTTTAACTAGTGTTTAAAAATATTTCATGCTTTATCTTTTAAACTATTTGATTTATCATAATTTACTTTCAAGTTAATGAAATTATCGATGTAATTTTTACTTCTATTAATTATTTTAAATAATTTGGAAATTTGATTTTCTCTAATCGTGAAAATGAACTCAAGTTTCAATAACAATTTCATACAATCATCCAAAAGTTCTTAATCCGATCAAAATAATTATTTTGAACTGTTTAACTCTTACTTTGAAATCCTTATCAAGAAAAAGTCTTAGCGATTTTTACTCACTAAATAAATAGTTTTGATTTCAAATCACCAAACGCCTTGATAAGCAATTGTAGCCATACTGACACCATTTTGAAAGTGTCGTAACATTTTAAAGCCACAAACAAACAAACCTTTCATTTTTAACATCAAGCAAGCACCTAATCTTAATTTTAAAGTAATACCAAATCTGAGACGGATAATTGTGGCAACTCGTATTTTAAATGTATATATGTAATTCATACTTCCTCTCTATTTCTCTAGTAAGTAGATTTTCATGTTTTAAAGTTGTGCGATTTGTGATTCCTTGTTGATTATCAATGTTAACTCGTTTTAGCGCACCTTGTCCGGGCAAGCCATCATTGTGTTCATTCTACCCTTAATATTTCCTAGTATTGAAAGGTTATTATTTTATTCCGAGATTTGAAATAAATTCGAAAAAGAGTTAAGAAGTTGAAGCGTAATTGCATTCAAATTGTTAAGGTTCGCCATGGTGTAAAAATTACCTGGGAAAGCGGAGAATTTGTTCTCCACTTTGTATCTCCATTTATTTGCATCTTCTTCCGTCTCCAGTTGAACTCTGAGGGACCAGAGTTCCTTTAGGGGGGTCGACTGTGAGAACCTGTATTTTCCCGGTATTATTGTATTCTTTTATTCATGTTTCGTGAATTTTCCAGCATGCTATGTTTTCTTGTATTCTTTATACGTAAATCATGAGATCTTGATAATTTAAATAAATTATACTTTTAAAGTATTTTTCTGATCAATGATAATACTTTTTTTGGAATTATAGAAATTTTATTTTATTTTTCCATATTTATTTAAATCAAAGTTTTTGATTTAAAAGCACCCGCGTGCATTTTACAAAAGTTTACTCAAATCAACGAGTAACGAGAACCACTAGTGATCGCGATACTGACGGATGCCCAATATTACGTCTCATTGTCGATTATTTCGATGTTTGACATTTTTGATGTCTTCTTTTTTATGACGTGTTAAGTCGTGTCGGGAAACCATATTATCATATTTTTATGCATTTTAACTTTTGAAAAAGTATTTTTACGAAATCCGAGTCCCGCAAATATTTTCAAAATTGACTAATAGTCATTTTATACCCTTTAAACTATTTAATTGCATTTTAGTCCAAAAGATTGCACAATTGGCAAAAACTACCCCTCCACCACCACTATATATAATTTCTCCACTAACAAAAACACATAGTAAACTTGTAAAAAAATCAAACACCTCTTTCTTTCTCTTCTCTACCGTGAGCCAACAACACCAAAAACACCATAGATTTTATGATTTTGAGTTTGTTTTAGCTAAATCTAATCCAATACCCATTTTAGAAATTCAAAGGTGATTCTTTTTGTACCAATTTTACCCACATGCATTGAGTTTTAATTTTTCTTATGAAAAAGGGTTGGTGAAATGTTTTAAAGATCATGCATGTGATGATCTTCATATAATCATGATGTTTTGATAATGAAAAGCTTGAAGTTTTGATTTTGTTTTTGTTATAAGTAACATGCAAGTGTTAGGATTGGAAATGAGTAATATTAGGATAGTAGAAATGGTAGAAAAGTAGTTGAAATGAGTTGAAAAGATGATCTTGTATGAGTTTTGATGAGGTGATTTAGGGCAGTAGGTTTAAGGTTAATTTTGGATGTCTTAAGCTTAAGTTGATGCAGTATTAATGAGATATTGTTGTAGAGTTTTTCTTTAGCTTCGTTTTGATATTAATTAGAGCTTCTAACTCAAAACGAGGAGGAAGTTACGATAGTTTGATTATTCATGTACCGGGAGAAGAGTATTGACACAATTCGAAGTTGTCGTTGATATTTGGATTGAATCTCGGGGACTATAAAATGAGTTTTAAAAAGAGTCAAGGGTTGTTCCAAGTTTCTAAACCTAGGGTTGTGAGTCTATTTTCAAACCCAAGTGTCGATTTTGTAAACAGAATTGTTTGGAAAGGTCAAAATGGTTTTATGAGTCGAAGGCGTAAAACTGTCTGGGTTTTATGATTCAAAGATGGGTCGGGCAGAAGGTCTTAGAAGCAATGGCGGACCTAGAACATTTATTTTGGGAGGTCCGAGTTATCTTATAGATACCAAAATAATAAAGTGGACAATAACTTTGAGACGGAAAGTAAAATTTTTACACTACGCGTCACAAATTTTGGGAGGGTCGGGGCCCTCCCCAGTCCCTTAAGAAATCCACCCCTGCTTAGAAGTAAAAACTTTTGACGAACTTTTTAAAGGACTTTCTATAGATGGTAAGTGAGTTCCTCAATTCGTTTCATAAACTTTTGACATGTTTAAGTAAGGGAAATGAGCTTGTACATTTGGTATGTGCCGGTAGATTTTTATCGAGAGTGTAGTTTAATAAAGTAAAACATGTAGAAGGGTATAGTAGTACCACTTGTATTGTTGTTCTTTCGTGATTGATATGGTTTTGTAACTTTGAGTTATATGTTATTAGGTATGGTTTATACTTGAGCCAATTATTAATAAAGTGTGCGTCTTATTTAGTAGGTTGCGACTTTCGTGTTTACCGGGCATCTATATCGTCAGCGATCGTCTTACCACTACTGTTTCTACTCAGCTTCTGAGTTCCATGATTCACTTACCTCGTGGCTAAGGTGAGTTCATCGCCCCTTTTTACTAATTGCACATTGTTCTAAACGTGGGGTGAGATTTTACATGGTGGAACACATCCAGTTAAAAATTGTATGCTATCCACAGCTTGTATGCTTTCCAACATTTTTCATTGATATTATTGCTTTTAGTCTATATCCCTTAAGTTTCCTCTCTTGATCATCAACCATTAATTTACTTGTGCTGCCAAGCGCGAATGTTGTGGGTGGATCCATCGGGATTGACTATCCCCGTCCCATGTTGCGGTTGTTTACCCAATGACGCATTTAACATTTTGTTACTTGAGTATTATGGTTGAATACTCCCTAGAGGAAATTACATTGATGTTAAGCTTCGGTTCATGAACTAAATAGCAATAATAATGGTTTCGAACTATGGTTATCGTACGTAACCATTTTCCCTATTTCTTGTTTTGCAAATTAATGTTTGTGTTCCACACGTTTACTGTTAAACCTATGAATAACACTCAACTTTGTGTTGATGATTTTACATGTTTAATCTCAGGTAATAATACTTAATTTTGCTTGGATGGGAGCCCGCGGGATATTATCGCAGCTTGGAGATTTCTGTGTTACTTTTTAAAGTTTGGTTTTGGTAAAAGCTGTCAAAAGTTTATTCTGTATTCTTGGTAAATATATGTTACAAAACCATATTTAAATAATAGATTTTTTTCGCTTATAAAACTCCGGGACCCCTTGTTTAAAAACTCTGATTTTTATGATGAAATGTATATGTTTTTATTACGTCAACTTTGTGTCAACAGTATTTCATTGTTTCTTGTACCATGACGTGGTACCCCCTTGCTGCCTACGTGTTTCCTTTCCTGATTTTGGGGGTCTCACAAATAAGTGCTACAGAACTGAGATAATAGAAACCCTAAAAATCCAGGATAGTGTAATTCGAACCGAGATACTGATTTGTCGAACCGAGCTAGCGTATATTCTTGAACCGAGATAGTGAAAATTTTGGAACCGGAATAGTGAAAACTTCAAGAACAGGAATAACCTCCTTTTTGGAGAACCGGGATAACGCTTTTTTGAGATCCAGGATAAGGAAAAATAGAAATACCGGAATAGTGAAAATTTCAAGAACCAGGATAACTTTTTTTTTAACTGGGATAGTGCAATCTTTGGAACCGGGATAGTGCGATTTTCAGAACCGGAATAGTGCATTCTTTGAGAAACGAGATAACATCTTATTCTAGGAACCGGGATAACGAGTTTACTAGAACTGAGATATCGTAAATTCTTGAAGTATACATTTTTAGTCGTTCTCACCCTTACCAGTTACCACTAAGTTTAGAATACCGATTAAAAAAAGAGTTTTTTGGCGGGATGAGTAAAAAGTTATTTTTTTCTAGTCTTTTTAGGCCATTTTTTATTCAAATTCAAATTTTAGTAATGTGTTAAGTTTTTTTAAAATTCAAATTTTAGGGAAAAATTCGAATTTTTCTGCTTAATTTTTTGTTAAAATTGTTCATAATTTTTCTACAACCTTAGAATTACATTCTTAGGTGCATTTAAAATTGGGTGAGAGATATTTTTGATAATAATTTTTGGCGGGAAATTTTTTCGGTACCTAAAATCCACGATTAACATCATCTTTCTACGAATTGTGATCCTAGCCTACACATGATGTTACAATGCCGATTCAATGAGATAAACTATGAGAAGCAAACGAAACAAGCGCAATCTTCTTCAAACAAATCAACTTCTTCTTGAAAAGTCTCCAGAATTCTCGATTTGCTTGTACAGGAACCGAAGTAGTATTCATCTGGGCATTTAAAATATTCTTTGGTGAGGCGCATGAGATATTCATAAAGAAGGTGTTCAAGAACATAGATCACCTCCAAATGAAACTTGAGAAAAGGAATATATCTGGGTGTGAGACAAAGAAATGTTTAAAGAAATTCGGAATCAACTTCAGACTTTCCTCACCTTTCAAAATATTAGTTCCACATATCAACTAACTAATTAGTTACCAGAGGACTTGAAAAGATACACCAGTAGAGACCTGATAGGTGTGTAAACACCCATCCTTTTTACCACTTAATTACAATAATAACCGAGCCAAAACGTGTATTTTATGTCATTTATGTCGGAATTATGCGTGGTTTGTGTTTTTGTTGTGATTTAGGACGAAAAGGTGAAAAGTGGAGAAAACACGGGCATTCACGGGCTTTTATCGAAGAAAAAGACGAAAGACGAAGTCAAGATGTCAAGAGTGCAAAAAGAACGGAAGTCCAAGACCAATTCTGAAGATTTATCGAAGAAAAAGTCAAAAGACGGAAGTTTATTAAAAGCTGAAAAACTCAAGTCTAATTTATTGAAGAATTACAAGACGAGTTTGAAGAAATCCCGAGACAAAGTCATTAAAGTCTAAGATTAACAAAAGATTAAAGTCTTAAGGACTTGATCATGCAATTAAGAAGAAATGAAGGAGGGGAGGAAGCTTCCTAAGCACCCTTTAATCCTCCCCTATAAATAGTCATTAGGATAATCATTTTCATTTTGTTGGATAGCTTGACAAACTATTTCTTCCATTTTACTTTCCTGCACATTTAATTTCATGTCCATTTAAATACCTTGTCTTGCACCTTAAATACATTAAATTTCAAGTAAGTGTTCTTTTAATTCTTGTCAATCTTTATTATTATTGTTTATCTCTCATTCTACCTTTCTTTAATCTTTGATCTTTATTGTTTATGTTCATGTTCTTGATCTTTATTGATTTATTTAAGTGGGTTTTGATTATTTTGGTTATATTTGTTAGATTGATTGTTTTGGATTGTTTGATTATCATTAGTAGATGTTTTGTGATTAGTTTGATTTAATCTTTTGGTTGATTTTGCTTAAGTTTGATTAGATTCGTGTGTACTGTTCTTTCCTTGTTCTTCGCCTTTGCTGTTTCTGATCTTTTCCCAGGAAACATTCCGGATCAACTATTTATTCCGAGTGAAGGATATTGTGCAATTTTATTCCGGATCAAAGTCGTTCATCCGGAATATTAGATATTCCGGATCAGTTGTGCTCATTCGGAATAATTCATTATTCTGGATCAAGCATCTCATTCGGAATACCAAACATTCCGGATCAACCATTTATTCCGAGTCAAATCCACATTCCGGATCAAGGTGTTATTCCGGATCAAAGATATTATTCCGGATCAAGCAAGTTTATTCGGAATATTTGGATATTCCAGATCAAGGAGTTTATTCGGAATAATATTCCGGATCAAGCATTTATTCCAGATCAAGGGAGATATTCCGGATCAAGGGTTTTGCCAAGGTGTTTCATATGGAAAATCCAATATTCCGGATCAAGGAGAATATTCCGGATCAAAGAGCTTCATTCGGAATAAGTGACATATTCCGGATCAAGGTCTTCATACGGAATCTTTGACATTCCGGATCAAGGGGATTCATCAGTTCATTCCGAATCAAGCTTTATTCCGAATCAAGACTTTATTCCGGATAAGTGACATATTCCGGATAAAGGATTTATTCCGGATCAAAGGTTTTGGTGAATATTCCGAGTGAAGAAGAACATTCCGAACGAAGGTGACATTCCGGATGAGTGTTTATTCCGAACGAAGGTTTATTCCGGATGAGCTGTTTTCAGGTTATTTTTAATTTCAGTTTTAAATTTTCTGTCTTTAATTTTCAAGCTTTATTTTTCCCGCCTTTTACTTAATCGCACTTTAAGATTATTTGCCTTAGATTTATTTTAGCCTTGCTTTAGTTTTAAGTTTTAGTTGCGTTTTAAGTTTGCCTTAGTTAGATTTAAATTTGCGTTATTTACATTAGGTGCCTTTTAATTTTCGTCACGTTTTTAAATACTTGTCATTTACTTTAAATTAGATTTAGATTTACTTTAAAGTCATTTACTTTAATTGTTTTGCACTTTTAATTTACTACAACGACACAACTTTTGTTTCACCAAAGAACGACTGAGTCGCATAGTTAAACCAGATCAATTCGATTAGACACACATCAACGAATCTTTTTAACTAGGTAAAAACTTAGTTATCAAATGGCGCCGCTGCCGGCTCTTTTCGTAAAGATTAACGGTTTTTTGTGAGAGACGCGTTGCTTTTTGGGATCCGTTCACTTGTGAGCGTTATTTTTCTTGCCTAAAAAATTCAAATAACCCATAAAAATTAAAATTTCAAAAATCCAAAAAGATTTTATTTTTATTGTGTATATATATTGTCTTTGTGTTTGGTATTGTTTTCTTTTGCCTTTGTAGGTGTATGCGTACTAGATCTTCTAATTATCAAGAGCCCGAGACTCGAGAAGATTTAGCTATGGCAGGTGTCAACAACAATAATCCACCACACCTCAATAATAACAACAATGTTCTTCCACAGCCCGATCTTCGGACAATGGAGGAGCTTTGTCAATCTACCATGTTTGGACGAGGAGGACCGATTGCGCCGATGCAAATCACGGCTCCGGAGTTTTCGTTGAAGCACCACATGATTCAGCAAGTGCAAACTAATCCATTCGCCGGAATGCCTAATGATGATGCCAACAAACACCTCGACAAGTTCATTACAATCACTCAAAGCATAAAGTTGCATGGTGCCACAATGGATGTTCTTCGCCTACAACTCTTCCCACATACTTTATCACATCATGCCGAGAAATGGTTTGATCGTCTCCCGAAGAATTCAATTCATACTTGGGATGACATGACTCAACGCTTTTTGTCGCGCTACTTTCCACCATCCATGGTCACGAGCCTTCGCAATCAAATCAGCGGTTTCATGCAAGAACCCGATGAATCTCTCTTTGATGCTTGGGAAAGATATAATGTCTTGATCGATCGTTGCCCAAACCACAACATGCTCCCTGTGACCTTAATTGATACTTTCTACAACGGTTTGACTTTTCGAGATCGTGATACGATTAATGTAGCCGCCGGTGGCACATTTATGAAAAGGAGACCCGAGGAGTGTAGAGAGCTTATTGAGAACATGACTACTCATCACAAAAACTGGGATTCCTCCGCTTCTTCAAGGAACAACCCGAGAGTCAATGTTTCTTCCACTTCAGCAAGCCCCGACATGACCGAATTCACCCGCATGATGACTGAAATGAACAAAAGTATCTTGCTTCTCGCTTCAAACCAACAACAACAAGTTAAAGCGGTTGCACCTTCTTGTGAAACATGCGGCGGTCCACACTCATACACTGATTGTCCTTCTACTCAAGGAAAACCGGAAAATGTGTATGCAGCTTATGGTAATTATTCACTGGAAAATTACCAAGCTCGACCACAAGGGGATCGAAATTTGCTGAGTTACCGATCAAACAACTACCTTTCACCCGGTTTTTCTCCTCAAAACCAAAACCAAAACAACAACTACAATAGAAGCAACCAAATCCCACCAAGAGCTTCTAATCCTTATCACCCACCCGCTCAACAAGCCCCACCCATCAATCCGGATGTTGAAGCCTTGATGAGAACCCAAGGTGAGCAAATCAAGAATCTTCAGAGCCAAATTATCAATTTGAAAGGAGATATCACCAAGCAAGGGAATGACATTAGATCCGAGCTTCGAGATAATATTCTATCCTCCTTCAGCAATTAAATGAATGATTTGAAGAATATGCTTGCTAGTTTCTTGCCCACAACTCAACCCTCTACTTCGAATTCTCTACCTTCAAACACCGTCACCAATCCGCGAGCGAATGTGAGTGCTATTACTACCCGTAGTGGAGTTACCATAGTAGGACCACCTATCCCGCCCCCGTCATCTACACCTCCTCCACCACCATTTATCCCTACTCCTCCTACACCTAGTATTAGTGCACCATTACCGTCTCCGCCTCGTCATGACGATGTACCTAGGAAGGACCCTTCAACATCTCAACCTTTACCTACTACGCCTTCACCTTCACCACCCAAACCCAATATCCCTTATCCTTCACGGCTAGGCAAGACCACAATGCTCACCAAGGATGACTCTCAATTGTCAAATTTTATGAAGATGATCTCTCAACTGAATTTCAACATTATCCTGGTTGAAGCACTTGTCCACATGCCGAAATTTGTGAAAGCATTCAAGGAATTGCTGAACAAGAAGGAGAAGTTGATTGAGCTCGCCAACACACGCTTAAATGAAAACTGCTCTGCAGTTATTCTTAAAGAACTTTCGGAAAAGCTTGGAGATCCCGGTCGTTTTGTGTTGCCTTGCATTTTCAACAAAACCGAAGAATTTACTGCCCTAGCTGATCTCGGGGCCAGTATTAATCTTATGCCTTTGAGTGTTTGGAAAACACTATCATTACCCGACCTCACTCCAACAAAGATGACTCTTGAACTTGCAAATCGCACTCTCGCTTACCCCGTTGGTATTGCTGAAGATGTGTTTATTAAAGTTGGCACATTTACTTTCCCGGTCGACTTTGTCGTTGTTGATTATAAAATGGACCCTCGTATTCCTTTAATACTTGGTCGGCCTTCTTGAGAACCGGACGAGCTCTAGTTGATGTTGCCGAAGGTGAGTTAATCTTAAGAGTCGGGGATGATGCACAAGTTTTTAAAATAGGGAAGCTTACAAGCAAATCCCTTGGACGAGAATCTGCGAATATGATTAATGTGCTCGATGATTTTGTCATCTACAACAATCCTCTATTCGAGTCTTGCATTGATAATCCACTTTTTGAAGATGATGTGGATTATTCTCTCTCCAATTTGGAACCTTCACCCATTTATGATTCTCCACCGATCTTTGATGCTTATGATGATGATTCTAGCTCAGATTCGGATGATTATGATGATTGTACTTCCGATTATCCCGACCTGCCCACATATGATGATTTTGATGAGGCCGATACTCTTTCGAGTGATTCTTCACATGATGAAGATCCTCCGTCATCCATGCTTAATCCTACTTTGGATGATTACTCTTTTGAGGAAGACTTCTCTACATTTCTCAATACTTACTTCCCTCATGAGAGTGATGCTCCTCCTTTAGAATTTGAAGATTATCGTCTTGATCCTACTTTGGATTTGAAGAAAATTCTTTCAAAGGAGAATCAACCGGCTCACATCGACATCTGCAACACGTATGAGTTAACACCTCTTTGTCCACCTTCTGAGGACGAGGTTGTGCATCTTCTTCGCGGATCATCGTCACATTCTACTGAGCCTGAGTGCTATTTTCCCCTAAAGGAAAAGGTGTTCGACCCCGGTATCGATCTTCTACAGCCATCTCAGTATCCGTCTGATGAAATAAAAGGAAAAATCTTTGGAACTATTGAAGACATGCTTGCACCACCTCACCCTTGCTTCCATCGTGCTCCATCTTTGCTTAAGGGAACCTTGCCTACTCTTCGTTGGCTTGCCTTGTTCGCCTTAAGCTTGTGCTATTTGATGGACGAAAACTATGTCTTCGATCCTGGTGGATATGTTTCATGCTTCTTCCTATGGTAATCAAGGTCGAGTCAGGCTCACGACTCGGTTAACAAAAATCAAGCGCTTCTTGGGAGGCAACCCATGCATCTATCTTTTAGCTTTCTTTATCCTAAGTGTAGGGGAGACCCGTTGGTGTTTCCTATTTCCTCTCTTCTTATAATCAGGGATTCGAGCTCAATGATCCACTATTGATGATTCTTGACGACCCGTGATTCCGTGTTCCCATTTTCCCGGTTCTATCCTAAACTCTTTTCGATTCACTATTTTATATTTTCCAATATTAAAATAGGAATATCTTTAGTTGTCTTTTCCTTAGAGAGATTTAAACAAAGTGCACAATGTCCTAAGTGTAGGGGAGTTTACTCCCACATGCTTAAACATTGAGGACAATGTTTATATTAAGTGTAGGGGGGACTTCTATCGAAGTTAAGTGCTCTTTTCCTTGTATTTGTCCTCATTTTAACCGGAAAATCAATTTTTCGACATTTTTCAAAATTTTTGATCTATTTTGGCCTATTAGTTTTTCCCTTTGTATAGTTATTTCCTTTCCTTGCTAGAATAAATCTTTAATAAAGTGGTTTTAATTTTCAAACGTTGTGAATCTTTTGACTCAACCCGAGTTTACTTATCTAAGTTTACTCTAGCTAGTATCCTTAACGTGTTTAAGTAAAGTTTTGCTAGGCTTTTATATAGGGAGCTATAAAACGCGAAAGTCTTAACTCTCACGGGTTAAGAACAAGAACTTTTCGCAAGTTCCTATAATTGATCCTAGAGAGTCGTTTATCAAGAGAACTTTAAAACGCGATTTCTAAACTTGAAAAAGTCTAAGAATTTGCAAGATCCTATAGGCGACTCGAAAACCCAAAACTTTGATTTAATAGGCTAAGCATCCACGAGTCTCATTACTTGAGATTTTAAACTATGGAGAACGAGAGATGATAGAGTCAATTATAAGTTTAGTATTCTTTCGTGAATTTATGTGAGTTAATTATAAGCCTATTCTCCCATCTCTTGCTAATAAATTTATCTGCAATAAATAAGGTTGTACGATTTGAAAAGTTACTTAGCTTCTAGCCCAAGATCGTTTAAAAGTTGCTCGGTATGGATTAGAGTTCATAGCCAAGGCATAACTTATTGAAGCGGGATGCGAAGATTGGCGAGTCCAAAAAGGTCCTAACAATGAGGGCTATATTTTGTTGCTAAAGATCCCAAGTGATGTGAAGAATCATTTATCGAAAATCAATATGAAGGATCGAGACACACGACGAAAAGCAAAAACTCCCCAAAAGTCATGGAGAAGTCTATCCGAAAAGACCCTAACAAGGTATGAGGATAAATAAAGCCAAGTCCAAAAAGGAGACGGATCGTTGTATATCAAAGTCCAAAATAAAGATTGGAGAAAAATGAAGAAGTCGTGGTCCATATATGAAGAATCTCTCAAAATTTCAAGTGAATAAATTCCTACTATGAAGAGAAGACCATAATTTCATGAACGTCTCTCAAGATTTGAAGTATGAAGTCGCTGCCAAATATCGGTCCGAGAAAGGTCTCAAATCGCGAAGCGAGTTATGCCAAGATATGAACTTTATGAGGTCCCGAGAAGCAGTTTTAAAAGATTTTGTCCTTTAGCTAACTATTGATTAAATCGTTCACTTTATTTTCGGCCTAAATAACTATCGAAATAAGTCAAAAATGAATCCTCGTGATCATTCAAGACAACAATAAAATATAAGAGATACACTTAGGAATAAGGGAGTCTAAGTGAGTAACTGGCCCACATGAGTTCGTGTTAGTTTGCTAACTTATAATAACAATGATCTCGTTTTTAAGCTTGGTTTGGAGAAAGTGAAAACTTGAGGATGATGATAATTCATGACATTTCCAAAACCCAAGGTATGTTTTTGATTTATTTCCTTTGAATGTTTGTAATTTTCTATCTCTTTAATAAAGGCCATTATGGATTGATTGTGATGAAAAGTGTAAACGTGCTTTGTAACTAATGCATTGCATGAGGACATTACAATGGTCAAGTGTAGGGGATTTGATAGGTGTGTAAACACCCATCCTTTTTACCACTTAATTACAATAATAACCGAGCCAAAACGTGTATTTTATGTCATTTATGTCAGAATTATGCGTGGTTTGTGTTTTTGTTGTGATTTAGGACGAAAAGGTGAAAAGTGGAGAAAACACGGGCATTCACGGGATTTTATCGAAGAAAAAGACGAAAGACGAAGTCAAGATGTCAAGAGTGCAAAAAGAACGGAAGTCCAAGACCAATTCTGAAGATTTATCGAAGAAAAAGTCAAAAGACGGAAGTTTATTAAAAGCCGAAAAACTCAAGTCTAATTTATTGAAGAATTACAAGACGAGTTTGAAGAAATCCCGAGACAAAGTCATTAAAGTCCAAGATTAACAAAAGATTAAAGTCTTAAGGACTTGATCATGCAATTAAGAAGAAATGAAGGAGGGGAGGAAGCTTCCTAAGCACCCTTTAATCCTCCCCTATAAATAGTCATTAGGATAATCATTTTCATTTTTTTGGATAGCTTGACAAACTATTTCTTCCATTTTACTTTCCTGCACATTTAATTTCATGTCCATTTAAATACCTTGTCTTGCACCTTAAATACATTAAATTTCAAGTAAGTGTTCTTTTAATTCTTGTCAATCTTTATTATTATTGTTTAACTCTCATTCTACCTTTCTTTAATCTTTTATCTTTATTGTTTATGTTCATGTTCTTGATCTTTATTGATTTATTTAAGTGGGCTATGATTATTTTGGTTATATTTGTTAGATTGATTGTTTTGGATTGTTTGATTATCATTAGTAGATGTTTTGTGATTAGTTTGATTTAATCTTTTGGTTGATTTTGCTTAAGTTTGATTAGATTCGTGTGTACTGTTCTTTCCTTGTTCTTCGCCTTTGCTGTTTCTGATCTTTTCCCAGGAAACATTCCGGATCAACTATTTATTCCGAGTGAAGGATATTGTGCAATTTTATTCCGGATCAAAGTCGTTCATCCGGAATATTAGATATTCCGGATCAGTTGTGCTCATTCGGAGTAATTCATTATTCCGGATCAAGCATCTCATTCGGATTACCAAACATTCCGGATCAACCATTTATTCCGGGTCAAATCCACATTCCGGATCAAGGTGTTCTTCCGGATCAAAGATATTATTCCGGATCAAGCAAGTTTATTCAGAATATTTGGGTATTCCGGATCAAGGAGTTTATTCGGAATAATATTCCGGATCAAGCCTTTATTCCGGATCAAGGGAGATATTCCGGATCAAGGGTTTTGCCAAGGTGTTTCATACAGAATATCCAATATTCCGGATCAAGGAGAATATTCCGGATCAAAGAGCTTCATTCGGAATAAGTGACATATTCCGGATCAAGGTCTTCATCCGGAATCTTTGACATTCCGGATCAAGGGGATTCATCAGTTCATTCCGAATCAAGCTTTATTCCGAATCAAGACTTTATTCCGGATAAGTGACATATTCCGGATAAAGGATTTATTCCGGATCAAAGGTTTTGGTGAATATTCCGAGTGAAGAAGAACATTCCGAACGAAGGTGACATTCTGGATGAGTGTTTATTCCGAACGAAGGTTTATTCCGGATGAGCTGTTTTCAGGTTATTTTTAATTTCAGTTTTTAATTTTCTGTCTTTAATTTTCAAGCTTTATTTTTCCCGCCTTTTTACTTAATCGCACTTTAAGATTATTTGCCTTAGATTTATTTTAGCCTTGCTTTAGTTTTAAGTTTTAGTTGCGTTTTAAGTTTGCCTTAGTTAGATTTAAATTTGCGTTATTTACATTAGGTTCCTTTTAATTTTCGTCACGTTTTTAAATACTTGTCATTTACTTTAAATTAGATTTAGATTTACTTTAAAGTCATTTACTTTAATTGTTTTGCACTTTTAATTTACTACAACGACACAACTTTTGTTTCACTAAAGAACGACTGAGTCGCATAGTTAAACCAGATCAATTCGATTAGACACACATCAACGAATCTTTTTAACTAGGTAAAAACTTAGTTATCAAGACCCTCAAACCTTCTTTAGTGAGTTTATATATTGCTTAAATGTACTCGAGATGCGAATTGAACAAATAGCACTTCATGAAATTCTTCATGAGAGTCGTCGACAATTGGTAAATCAAACGATGCAGCAAAGACATGAAGACGAAACACGTGACCCGATTACGGTTGACCACGTCATGAAAGAAAGATTGCTCCAGACGTCAAAGAATACGGTTGATACAAAAAGCAGCGGGACAAAGTCTAGAAAGCAAGACACAAGCAATAGTTCAGGAAATGATATAAAGGCGATGATGCAGCTATCAGACCCATATATGAAGATGAGCCAATGGTTGCGGTACAATTAACTGCTAATTCAAAGATTCATGAGCTCGAAATAATTTTAGCTCGAGAGACAAACGATTTTCAGGAGGCCAAACTCGAATTTTCAAAGAAAATGGACAAATTTGAAGCTTATTTTGAAAAAATTGAAAAAGCAAATGTTTTTCTTGAATAAAAATTGGAACGTAAGATTCAAGATTCTAAAGCAGAAAAAGAACATTTTGTGAAACAAATTAATTTGTTAGAATCAAAGTTGACTTTGTAGAAACGGTAAGGGAGGGGGGTGAATACGTTTCTCTTTATGTTTTAAAAACATTTTCGTTTAATCCACTGACTAAGGTTCATTAAATATGTTTGCGGTTCATTATAGATAATGATCTGCGGGTTCAATTAAAGAACCACCAACAGTGGATGCAAAACATTGTTTAACTTTTAAAACTTAAAAATCCTTTATATCAAATTACCGATTAAGCTTGAATAGATATGAGATGTGTTTGTCGGAGATAAAGACTATAAGTAAAGAGACAAACAAACACATCAAATCAAGAGTACATCAAGAAATAGTCTAAACAATAAGCACACACGTACTAAGCCTTAGCTTTTCCGCAACTAAGATGTTTAGACTAAGGGATGCACACTTGACCATAATCTAAACAAGAAGCACACACGTACTAAGCCTTAACTTTTCCACAACTTAGATGTTTAGATCATGTGATGCACACAAAGACACACAACACAAGTATGCAACAACAATGTAAAGCAGAATACCGACACGATGATTTATAGCGGTTTGGTCACGAAGCTCCTCTTTTCCCTACTCCACTCCTCGAGTACCCACCTAGAGAGTTACTTCACTAGTCAACAAACTCCTTTCAAGGAACACGTCTCTAACACCATTTCCAACACTAAGCTAGATATCGAGCCCTTCTTTGGCTACAACCAAACCTACTATGTTTTATGGCCAAACATAACAAACCTTGTGTTTTTTGGTCTAAACACATAAATCGGTAGCTTACAATCTTTACCAACACAAAGCTACATGTCAAGTTCTAATCCTTGCTAGAACCAATCTTACACCCTTTACAACTCCGGTTATATTTTATGGCTAACATAACAAACCTTGTGTTTTATGGCCTAAACACATAATCCATCAAATCCAGATCCAAGTATACACCCTACTTTGGATCTAGGACTCAAACAATATATCCAAGTATAAAAACTACTTGGACCTACACTACTAACCCCTAATCCAAGGATACCCGTCACTTGGATCAACTATCCTTACAAACACATCCAAGTGTACCCACCACTTGGATCTACTACATATACATCAAGTCCAAGTATATACACAACTTAGATCTTCATGATTTACATTATAGGAAAATTATAATCATGACTTGATCTATAGAAGGAGAGATATCAAGATGTTATGACCCTAGACACTAACACTTCACAAGGATGGAGGGGTTCTTCTCATTTCACTTGAGGAGGATTATGCAAATGAGGATTGAATCACTTGTAAACAAGATTAAACATGTTTGTGATCAATGAGATTGTGGAAGAGATTTTGGTGTGTAATTTGTATTTTTTTCTTCAAGTGGAAGTGAAGTAAATGCATGGATATTTATAGCAAAGACTCGCCTTGGAGAGGTCTTTTTGACAATAAGGTGCATTGGATAAAAGGGTGGACTAAAAATTGGATAAAAGGATGCACCTTATCTTATTGGAGCGCAAATTCAAAATTTGAATTTTGAATTTATTCTTTTCTCTCCATCTTTTAGAAGCCTCTAGAAGTCTTGATGGAGCCATAACGACTAGTCGGGTCGCGGTTCATTAAATGCTCTCGCGGGTCAATATATTTTAGGGACCGCAGGTGCCTTTAAGGAACCGCGACCTCTACACTCTGAATCAAGGTTGAAGGTGTCGAGAGAAGTATACATTAGTATGCTTGAGTGATTTGAGTACCTTACACATTTTACATAATGTATTGTGAGTTATACGTTTGAGTTATACGTTTTTCATCAACAAAACATAAAGAGATTATATCGATTAAACATCGTAATGTTTGCACTAACAGGCTTCTCAAAATAAAAGTCCTCCGCCTACTTCATTAAGTAAATATCTGTGCAACCTATCAACTCTATAGAAAGTAATGAAGCGAATGTTAATCATGACATTGTGGTATTTGACACTATGAACAACGATCTAGAACAACGCGTCACTATATTACTTTTACAAAATGAGCACTTAAAAGCTCAGAGTTGGGAAAAGGTCTTTGCAATTGATACGTTAAAAAACGACTTAAGAAAGATTAAAGGAACTATTATGGATACTAAGTTTGCTAAACCGCCAGTCTTAGGGATACCTCATTCTCAGCCTCTCAGAAACCATTCCATTGTTAGACAACCGAATGCATTTAAATCTGAACGACCTAAAACGTCAAAACCAAGGTTTGCCTCCCAAGCTGATGTGAGTAACAATTTGTCAAAACAGTCACTCCACATCCTACACCTAACTTAAGAGAATATTCCATTGCAAAACCTTATCACATGAATGCTTCTAGCGTATATAGGAATAGTTCTAAGAACCTGCCAAGGCATAGGTCAAATGAAACTGGTCATAAAAGCTATATATATGATGCTGAGAAAAAGGCACAAGAAAGAGATAGGAGCAACCCAAAACCTAGGAGCGTTAATCACACATCCAAGGATTGGTCTGCATCTAAGAGTAGTGGTGTATCTTTTAATGTTATGCACATATCAGATTACCCTAGGAACTCTAGATCTTTCTCAAATGCCAAACGCATTGTTTGTTCGAATTGTAACTAATGTGTCTTTAATGTTATTCATGATGATTGCATTATGAAACTCCTAAATAAGGTGAACTCCCATGCTAGAGTACCTAAAAGATAGATCGCTAAAGGAGATAGTTATTCTACAAGTAAGTCTTCCTGTGTGCCTAAAAACACTATGTCTCCTAGATCCAGTCTTAGGTGGAAACCCACGGGCAGAATCTTCAAAACAATTGGTCTTAGGTGGGTTCCTACAAGAAAGATATTTCCCTCTGGCACGAGCAAGGTTCACTATGAACTCCCATATGATTCTAATGTAGATATTCCTAACCCTCATGAATGCATACAAACTCTAGATAAAAGTGCAGGTACAAATATCAATGTTCAAAAAGAACAAAATGGTCCACTATTTGTATATCGTTCAACCAAAGACAATCTCAAATTTTGGTTGCTAAAGAAGCTGATATCCAAGAAACAAGTGTCTTAGGGGTTTCACAATTAAGCTTCAAAATGACTTACAGTCACATAACCGACTGTAACTCGAATCTAAAAGAAAGGGAAGTGCATCAAGAAAGATAACTTACCCTCGGAAAGAGAAATTCCTGCAATGGCTTCGACAAATACAACGTCATCTAAAGAGTTGGACATCTTCTTCTATGAATATTTAAATAGAGAAAATCAAGTTATTTCAAATTCTTCGGTTGTTACTACTGCTGATGCACCCGATCAACGCCAATAAGAAACATGATTTCACTTCCTCTACATCAACTGAAGGACCAACTGTCACTGGTAATCGGAACTTCGACATGCAAATATTTTTCTTATTTTTATTTAATTTTTATGAAGATAAATTTTTTGAAAAAGAAAATACAAAAATATTAAACCTATAAAAACAAAATAAAAAATCAGAAAATCCTTCAAAAACACCAAAAATATTATTCTTCAACATGTCTGTATTGATAATATTGACGTACTTAGAAATGTTGCTCAATTACGACACGGTCATGTACATAAAGTTCGAGTGAGAGTTTCAAATGTTTTTAAAACATGATATTTTTATTCTCTATCAATGGCTAATAGTTATTTTTTCAGACTGTGACCCGGACTTCAAAAAAAGGAAAGTTTATACGGATGATAACTTATCCGCAACAACGAGAAAATATTTTTTTTCTCGGTCATGAGCCTTTTGTAAAATATTCAAAATTTTAAGCTCATGTATCATGGCTTATAGTCACATGTCAGACTATAACCTGTTCCCCAAAGAAAGAAAAATCTATGACTTATCCTCAACAACGAGAAATTAATTTTTCTCGATCATGGGCTTATATAAGAAACATTCAAAGTTTTCAGCTCATGAGCACAAGGAAAATGTTCATTTATGTACATTTTCCTCAACAATGAGAAATTAAGTTTTTTCGGTTTTGAGCACAATTTTTCAAGATATTTTCAAAATATAGTTTTCAAATTCTTTCAAAATTGTGTGCTCATATACTCCCATATATTTTTCATAATCTATTTTCGAGGGGGGGTATACAGATTTCATAAAATATATTTCTAAATTTTATGAAAACATTATTCTCTCTATGTTAAATCACTAGGTATATTAAAAAGTTCATAAACACATGCAATTTTTAAGAGGAAGAATAGTGATTAAAATGTGATCAAAATGCTTCATTTTGGATATGATCTTTGATATAAGTGCTTTCTCGCTCTACTATGTGCAAATATCTTTCTTTATGATGCACATATGTAAGGGGATCGTTTTTGGTGATATAGAAAACTATCAAGGTGTAAACATCAATTTTATTAACACTTTGATTGCTTTTTCAATTGTTTTTCTAGTTACGATATCTATACCCTTCAACACATTTATTCACGACGATATTGGTGTCAAAAGGTGGTTAGGTATTTGTCCTATGATCCAACCAGAATTTCGAGGGATCTTCCCAGGGATAGTGCATTAGATTTTAGAAGTCCTTAGGAATGACGGAGTTTTTGAGTGTACGAGAATAATTCTGACCAACGACTTAAGCTAGCACTGCAACAATCACAGCAAAGTGCTAGTAATGACGTCTTGGTAAGCATTGAGATGGTTGAAGAATGAAAAAAAGGGTCTAAAGAAAGAATCCCTCCATACAACTTAGGCAAAAACCAGGCCAACACATCTACTATGAGAATCACTTAGATGATTTCTGGTATTAAAGACAATACATCATGGACCCGGTGCAATGCACAACCCATCCAGCTAACTCAGGATTCTCTCAAAAGAAGTTTGTTTTATTGTCTCGGAGTTGAACTCATTTCTATCGACCTTCTCACTTTGAGATAGTAGATATTGAAAAAGTGACAGTCTGCTTTAGCCTCTGATCACCAAATAAACAAGCACTTATAGAGTTTTGAGCCAACGAGATTCATCAAAAATCTCATTAGGACACTAATTCCATATCAATTGTTGTTCATCATTAGAACAAAAGCGATAATTTACAAAGTCTTACGCTCTATCCTTATGATATTGCTAGAAAATTCAGAGTGATACTTTCCAGTATTCAAAGTGATGACTGATGAATGAAAACCCTTCCATTGTTAACATCAAACAGCACTGCGATAGGTCATATGCAAGATTCTCTTTGAATAAGAACATATGTGATCTTGAAAGCAACAGTGGTTTGATTCTTTTTCGATTCAAACTCGTTCTAGGTCTCGACATAATATCTTTGATTTAAAACATTCAGAGTAATACTCTTTAGTATACATGACAAATGGAAATCCTTCTAGTGTCATCATCAAATAGCACAGTGGTATGTAACTTGTGAGATTCTACACGAATCAA
Source organism: Glebionis coronaria (assembly GCA_025667525.1). NCBI lineage: Eukaryota > Viridiplantae > Streptophyta > Magnoliopsida > Asterales > Asteraceae > Glebionis > Glebionis coronaria. The sequence goes on from JANFOE010000168.1 coordinate 412,880, forward strand.
ACTTGTATCAACTGAGAGCAACAATGGTTTGATTCTTAATTGATACAAACTTGTTCCAGGAAATGAATTGACGACTTAATCAGCGAAATGGAACTGCTTGATTCACGTTTTACTATGAATTATCTTTCGAGGTGTTCAAGTATTAAGAACGGTTACCACAACCGGAAATCCTGTCAAGGAAGTTCTTTGAACTTACCTAATCACATGTACAATATTTATACTTTCAAACGGGAAACCGGAGGAATGCAAACGATGACGTAACCCCAAGAGTCGTGATTCAAGACCACAGACTCAAGGCATCTATCAAATAAAATGAAGAAAGCTCAAGAACAACTAAAGACAAAGACTTCCACTACTCTGACTATCAAGGGAGATTATTAGCAAGCTTTCAGCACGATGCAAAGTATGAGTATGTGGGGAAAGACAGAACATCACAAGGAGACAAAATTTTAAGATCAAATCAAGACAAAGCTCAAAAGATTTAATATCACAAGTCAAGAAAGGAACAATGAAAGAACTTTTAAGACATCGATCTTCAAAAGTATGCAACAACAAAAAAGTGAAGTCACATATTACATGACCACCTCCCCCCCCCCCCCTTAGGGGGGATTGTTAACCGTATTTAAAGTGATGGTCATATAATATACCGTTGCGAAGCTCGTGGAAACTGTTATCTAAATGTGTCGAGAGTTCTAAGCTTATATTGTTTAGTTTACGGGAATTAGTCCCGAACACATAAATGAGGAAAGCCATTGTCACATTTCTTTACTAGTATAAAAGGAAACATCCTCCGCATCTCTTTTTCTGCTTTTCCATTTGCTAAGTTGTAGAGAGAAACTTTTATGTGTTTCTCTCATTAGGAAAACCACATCCTTTGTTTTTTTTTCTTTTTCTGCATCTTAATATAATCTTTCTTTTTTGTTTAGTCTTTTGTTCTTCATCGTCTCTAGATTTCATATCATCTTTGTACTCACATCATAACCCGCGACCTCATATATATATTTATATATTTCGTGTGTTACTAGGTCTTACAAAAAAAGTATTTCGAAAGGACTCGATAAATATTAAAATTGTGACTCCTCAACTTTTGAAGGAGTTGACGGGACAGTTTGAGTCACTATCTACATATTTTTGCGAGGTATCTTTTTTTTTGAAACATTTTTGCGAGGTATCTAATGCTATAATGTTTTTTTAACCTCTAAAATATTGTGAAGTTGTTGACATAATTTGAATTTAAATGGTGATCCCGTTTCACACAACATGATCGAATCCATTGTTCGAAAAGGTGGATTTCGAGAACCAACATACCTACCGAGATATCAAAATAATCTTCTTTCGCCTATGTCATAAAAATATATTTAATTTTGTTAGACGCGCAGCTTAAATTCGCTTGTCAGTTTTGGTTAATGATCAGTTTTCGAAAGAGTTTTTACATTAATTATTCATGTTTTCTTAAAATTCATTTAAAAGTCATCACTTTAATGCCTAAAAGACTTTACAAAGTTGTATTATAAATGTAAAATAATAATAAAATAAAATAAAGTGAGAGAGAAAAGCTTTTAGCAATAGCTTTTAGTTTTAAAAGTCTTTCATAAAAAAACTATTTAAAATTTTTTTTACACAATGACAAAAATCTTTTATAAAACTTTTATAATAGTAAAAAGTTTTTGAAAAGTTTTACCATTAGGAATGCTATAAGGTTGACTATCTCTTATCCAACTCTAACCAATTATTAGATTTAAGTCAACAAACCTATACATGTAGTTTGAACGGTAGTTTTTCAAACGCATATTTGAAATGAATGTTAAAAGGGATTTGCTAGAATGTGTCCACTGGGCAAAGGATATTACCCCCTTAATACAATAAGGGGAATTGGGAAATACCCCAATAAAAAACATTATAAAGTTTGTGAGGGGGAAACTTATTCGCCTCTTATCTACCGTTCATATTCCTCCTTTCCCTGTTCACCGGTATGGTTCTTCAACTCAATCTAGATCTCAACCGTGTATTGGTTCGAGAGACTGTTCACCGGTATGGGTTCCTTTCCTATCTTTTTCCAAAACCTCTTTGTAACCGTTGATTTTTTCCTATGCGATCTCACCCGCTCAATGATGTAAACCATTATCTATCCCAACCATTCATATTCAATAATTCATAGTTTCTTCCATATTACTTTTAACAATGGTCGTTCTAAATAGACTGGTTTCTGATAAGAAGATTAATTGCATGTGAGTTTCTTTTTAATTATTTAGATTATTGATTTTAACTGGATTAAAGTTATAATTGGATTGTAATTATTGTTTTTATTAAAGATTGAATGATAGGCTGTTTGATTATTATGTTGATGTAGTTATAGTTTGGTTTAGATTATTAACAGTTGGTTCTCAATTATTATGTTAGTTTTGAAGTTGTGAATTGGATTGGATCTGCTTCTGGTATCATACGAGACATAAAAAATGAACACTAATTTGAGCTTGGGTTTTAAAGTTTGTACATTGTTTGAAAGAAAAAAAAGGCTTATGCAATGATTTTCCTTATGTTGGTTTCTGGATATCTTTTTTCCGTGAATTACTACTTAAGATTGCCATTTATGGTTCTGTCTTGATAATAGGTACTGCAGCATTGTCGGCATCCATTGTTTTGTTACTGCGATAGTTTGGAATCGAGCCGTATCTTGGCGGGGCATCACTTAAATGTGTTTGCAGCCATGGCGGTTCGAAGTCGGTTTACTTTCTTGAAAGATATTGGTCTGTATAATCTGTTGCTTTGATATTACTGTTGCTTCATTATTGATTTTTAACAGGTTGTGATGACTCTTAAGTGGGTCACGCAGCACACCCGGATTTTGGCGGGGCGATCATGTGGTCGCAGCCATGACGGGTTTTTGGTCCACCTTTCGTCCTGTCATGTTTCTTTCAAGCTTTGGTTATTTTTTTTTCACAAACTGACTGTGAAAAGTAGCATCATCTTAATCCATATGTGTGGATTTCGAATAAGCTCATAGGCTCCTAAATGTGCAGCCTTTAAAATAAGTTGGTGTTTGTTTCTGTTTATATTCTCGGGTTACGGCTTATTGGTTTAAATAAGCTATAAAATGTATGTTCATGAAATATAGCTCTAAAGTCGCAAATGCTAATGGCAATGATGATAAGGTGGTGTTTGTTTCTGGTTTTTGGTCTATTGTAGTTTTATTTTCGTTGATCATGTTATATGGTGAATTTTCTTGCAGAACCTTCACCGTTGCATACCACCATAATTGTTTGAGAAATGTACTATGGGGCAGTGATGATATTTACGAATGAATTTCGAGTCAATGAATTTGAACAAAGGCTGAGATTGGCCGTATCTTGGCGGGGCAATTCATTGTCAATGTTTTGCAGCCATGGCGGTTTTATCCCCTTTGTTTCATACCCTTTTCTCTTACAGATCTGAGCCTCTTAAATTTATATTAAAGATGCTATTTGTTGTTTAGGCTTATATGATGGGTGTATTACTTGATTTCTGCTTACGTTTTCACTGTTCAGTTTTTCCTTATTTAACAAGAGACAAATTTTGGGTTGCGTTCTGTGATGATCTTATGTTGTGTTGCTATGGAGAATGGAAGGATGGCAGAATGCGAGTTGTTCGATACATTCAGGTGTGTTCATTATATATCCTTTCTGTTTTCTAGATTACGATGAATGACTAAAGCGCTATATCGGGGATTTGAAATCAGAAACACGGATTACCATCATTTGAACTATCAGTACGGTATGTAGTTTGATGCAACATTTAAAGAGTTATTTATGTTCGGTTGGTGGATCGCGAGGTGTGTAAGATTATATTATATATTAAGGGGGTAATGTGCGGTTGACACTGTAAAAGGTGTTACCCTGTTGTCACAGGCTGGTTAAAACGAAAAAAACGTTGAACCGGTTGTCACAGGCTGCCTAAAACAAAGGCAACGTGATGTGTATTGAATTAAAAACAAAGTTTGGTTATGCTTATTGTACGGGTACCTGATATGGCTTTGTTGTTGGTTTTCCATTGCTATACTCTGGAACACCAACAGCAGCATGTCTACATTCATTTCAGCGCATGCGCTCTGGTGCTACCAGTATTGATTATTCATGTTGCTTGAAGCATAACGATATTTTCAGTTTGTTTTAGCTAGCATTTTTCTTTGCTGGTGTGAAACAGTTTTTGCAACCATTAAAAACATGGTACTTGGTTAGGGTGACTAAAATTGGCATGTATCTGTGAGGCAACATGTCTTATTACTTGCAGCCATGGCAGATGTGACCCACGTTCCACCAGGTTGCATCCTTTAAAACCCGACCCACGGGTTTATGGTACTGACCCAAAACAACCCCCTACACACATAAGAAATTTTTTAACGTGCTTTGGAATCTGGGTGTCCCCGTAAATGCTATAGGGGTTATTGGCAATAATGATAATATTTAAGCAACTCTAATCGTATTTGGTTAGAATTCAGATTATGTGCCTCATGGCGAGGCAGGCTTACTGAGTTTGCAGCCACGGTGGCCATACTTTTATATCTGAGTGCTCACTTATCTGAGCCTAAACATAATTACTTTCTTCAATGTGTTTGACCTATCCTGATCTGAACCGAGTACATTGCATTTTTTCACTTTTTATGCAGAAGTCGACCTCAAATGCCCGCAAGTTTGTGGAGAGGCGGTATATTGAAGGCTATGTTCACAAGGTATGTGGAATTTTGTTGTTTATTTTGTAACGGTTTGTTATACATACAGGGTGTAATTCTATCAGAATGTCATATTCATTTAAAATCTGTCAGCCTTATTGGATTTATACAAATTAAGTTTTATAAAAGCTCCTCCAAAAAAATTAAATTTTTAAAAGCTCCTGCAAACCTCGAATAAGATTCTAACAAAAAAGTACCTTTTGTCGTAACTTTATGAAAAAAAACAGAAAATAGTAGTTTAATTGAAGTTTTGGAGTACTCAAAAAAATTTCAAGTTATTTACTAATACAGTATTACATGATGCACCGTGTAATCTTTTGTTTCATCTATTGAATGATAGAATGAAAAGGCATGAAGTCTATGAAATAAGAACTAACTAAATGGAAGGAATTACATTTGTGCAAAAATTATCTGTTACATAATCCATATAGCAAAAAGAAATGTGTTATTTTTTTTCTTCATTATAAATTTACTTAAATCTATTTTAGTCTAAAGGTAGAGTTATATAATAAACCATTGATATGTTAATTAGTAAATGTGCCTAAATTATGACCTTCCATCTGTTTACTCATGATATATTATCGCAAGCTATTAAAAAGGAAACGTCCAAGAACCTTATGGATGCTCTTGACACTAATTTGCGATGCGCAGAGAATCCGGAGAAGTATTTTACCAAGGTATTATTATGGGTTGACAAATATCTTACAAAAACATAGTTTCAAACATATACTGTATATTATAGAAAAAAGTTACGACTGTTTCCTGTGTGATCTAACCAAAGCGATATGCTGGTAAATCTTTTGAATCTACAGAAAATGCGAGAAGCAACGAAAGGCTTGGGAACTGGTGATAAGACACTTATAAGAGTGATTGTGAGGAGGCCGGAGATGGATATGTATTATTACACACATCCAGTCCAGGTTCTAAGCCAATGAAATACAACAACGTTTTACGAGTACCTATGATATATCATCTGTAGTGAAAGCTTGCTGAATTTCTGCACGCAAAAGAGGTCGAATTTAAATGATGTTCATTTTGTTTAGACATTTTTATTATAATAAAAAGATCAGTGGCCAAACAGCATAATAGCATACATATGCCATCTTCAATGCAAGGTAGAACAATGCTTTTTTTTGCTCAAATTAGTCATTGTAATACTTCTTCCCATTAAAGTGCAACCTTTTTTTAGAAATTGACTTCAGCTGGCTCTCCCACCACTTAAGTATCTTAATAATAGAAGTAAAAAATAAAAGGTTTACAAAGACTTTGCATTGGAGTAGATGTTGTGATGATAGGTAAAACTTAGAAGATAGTGGGAAAAAAAACTCAACTAACAGGTCATTGCTATTGTAATATTGTGGCTGCTCTATTGTATAAATGAATCGTCGACTACCTCCTTCCACCCTCTCACCTTATAAACATCGCTTTAAAATACCCCGCTGCGAAGCGCGGGCATTAATCCTAGTACCATATTAAATACATGAAATTTTCCTTAATAAAAACACTTAGAGGGCTCGGTACAGTGAGCTGGTGGGTGGCTGGCCACGACGGCGCGAGGCCACGGCGGCGACAACCACACCGTGGCTCGCGTCGTCGGTTTTGGGCTGGTACCTACCAGCCGACGCCATGGTGACGGCGCGAGGCCACGGCGGCGCCAACCACACCGTGGCTCGCGTCGTCGGATTTTTTAATTTATTATTTTTTTTTTTTTGAAAATTTAAAAAACTAGCCGTTGGGTAATGTTTTTTTTTCTATTAGTAATTGTATTTTTTTTTATTAATGAAAATTTAAGTTTATGTTAATTAATTGTTGAAAAAAAAAAAAAGTTGGGTGACGACGACACGAGAATTCTCGTGTTAACCAGGGAGGGGGGTTGAGCCATCGTGGGGAGTTTTGGTGTCGTGGGAGTAAAAAGTGACGTGGCATCACTTTTTGCCCACGACATGAGCACGACGACTCAACTGTACCGCGTGCTCTTATTATTAAATGGCTTGTAATTATTTTACATTTCCCATTTTAACCTTCCCATTTTAAAACCATCCACCCAAATAAAACGTTGCTACCATTTTATAACATATCTCAGACTATATGATACAGAGTACACAATTATTGCGTCAAAAGAAATCATGAACAAACAAACATTATTTATTTCAAGTTAAATTTCAAATTAGCAAATAAACAAAAAAAGTTTAGTACTTAAAAGACAAAACAGGATTCATATCTTTATTTTCCGACATCATTTTTTTCTTCTTCGCAACACGTTGCGAGTATGCTTTTTTTGCGAGTTCAAATCCACCCTTCATCCGTTTCGACTTTGGACGTCTCTTTGGTTTCGAAAGCGGCGGGCGTTCAACCAAGCTTGTTGCCTCTCTATCAACTCCTAAATTGTCCATAGTTTCCGTGTTCCCGATGGATGTTTCATCTGATATAGAATTTTGTTTTCGATTCCGTCGAGAAAGCCAATAAGCACGAGGAATTTCAAAACAATCCTTATGAATAAATACGCTTAGAACATGACGGCATAATATACCAACAAATTCAAAATTTTTACAACTACACTTAGCAACCATGCCATCCCAAGTCACCTTGTGGTCGTAAAATCGTATACTCTTGTGATATCTAACAATGAAACACGTACATGTTTTCTCTTCAACAATATATTGAGTTGCTCGCTCAAACTCTTGTTGATACTTTTTAAATGCAAACGGAGTAAAAAATGTATGACCTTGCTCCTCTAGTGGTGATTGTGACCTCAAGTTAGATCCCATGTATTTCTCCAACATTGTATCATGTGCTTGCGTTTGTTTAATATCTTCAATCGCAAGATCAATCTAAAAATCAATTTTAAGAATTAATTAATTTTTTAAAAGTGATATTTAATAAATCAAATATATACAATATTTTAAATAGTTACTTACTTGTCTAATGAATTGATTTAGACGCGTGTTGGATGATATAAATCTCTTTATAAACGCGTTTATACTTTCCGATCTTCCGGTCGTTGTCATGCCACCAAAGAAAAAGCTATGAAGATAAGCCGGCATCCAAAATCTTTTAATATTATATAACCCACTAACATGTTTGTTTTCCTTTAAGTTGTACTTTGCAATCACGGATGGCCATTGTTGCTCAAACTCTTCAACTGTATCCAATCTGTATAAATTATAAAATTCCGTGCACCAACTTGAGTAATCGGTTTTTAAGACCGAATTGAACCAACCACTGAATTTAGCCGTTATATGCCAAATACAAAATGCATGTTTTGTGAAAGGCATCTCTTTTGCAATTGCCTCGGTCATCCATAAATCTTGATCAGTCAAAATACTAATCGAAGCTTTTCTCATTAGCAAAACAAAGTTCTGCTCATTAGAAACACATAATTAGCACACACCATGTTATACCTTATAAGCCATTTAAAAGTCTATGTTCATTATTAACATTACGTAGAATTAGATTGAAGTTAAAATTAAAATTAAAATTAAAATTAAAATTAAAATTAAAACTAAAATTAAAACTAAAACTAAAACTAAAACTAAAATTAATACCTTCATAAGCCATTTAAAGGTGTTCGTTGTCTCATTACGCAAGAGTGCACATCCAAATAATATCGTCCTTCCATTATTGTCAATGCCAACAAATATACCAAAAGGCATATCATATGAATTCACCTTGTATGTTGTATCAAAAACCACCACATCTCCATATTTTTTATACCAATCAAAACAATGAGCAGGAGACCAAAATATATGTTCTAGCCTATTTTCATCGTCAGTTATAAATGTATATTGAAAATTAGAATTTTCAATTTTGCTTTTCTTACAATATTCCAATAGTTCTTTTGCATCATTATGAACGTCTTGTTCGTAAAGTTTACTAAAAAAGTTACGAACATCTTTACTAAGAAAAGGAAGGTGCCCATGACTTACATTTTTTTCAAGCTCCATGACGCGCATAATTAGTCTTATTGACAAACCACCTTCTCGAAGCATGAGTATGCGTTTCTCATCTTCCGTTGTAATACAACGATATGCCGGAAGAAAACGCACTTCTTCCGAAGATAACAAATCATGATTATGCTCTAGATTCAAAATTGTTACTCGCCACTCTTCGGGAAAAATTTCATTTTCCCGTTTTAAAGTGATCCTCATATAAACCTTACATCCACATCTTGAAGAGCCTCGATTTCTTTGTTTTTTAGAATAATCCACCTCCTTCTCATCCGGCTTTCCTTGACGATGACAATAGAAGTCTCGTCGAGTCTTTTCACCATTCTTATTATTATTGAACCTTCCTTTTCGAATAGAAAACCCGTTATTTCTTGCATAATTTTGAAAAAAAACAAAAGCTTCTTCTTCACTAAGAAAATATTGACCCACAAAAAGTTCATCAAAATTATTTTCTGAACATTGATAATCTTTATTAAAAACAATCTCATTTTCACTAACAAAAAAAAGGTTGCTTTCTGTAGGGATTTCATTCAAATCAAAAAGAGGATATTCATGCATATCTAAACAAATGAGTATAGATAAAAATGAAGAGGTGAGATCCTTATAGAATATGCATTAAAAAAAGAAGGAAGGAAACAATCTCAACCATCCATTCAAGTTCCATCTAATGGTCTATATTAATCTTTTTAAATTTAATTTAAAAATCCATTTTCATCCTGTTTCTTAAAAATTAAATATCTCTCAAACCATTAATCGTTACGAAAAACTAATTATACCATCGCGACGGGAATTAATTTATCTTTCTATAGATAGGCACTTCTATACACTTTCGGCAAACTTTTTTTTTTAAATTTACGCATAAAAAATTACATGTGATTCTCGAAAAATTACATGTAATTTTCGAAAATTACGTGTAATTTTTTTGGCGAGAATTTTTAACACTGTAAATCGTTAACTTTTGGTGAATTACATGTAATTATGTGTGAATTACATGTAATTTTTGTAATAAAATAGTTTATTAGTGTTAAATGCAAATCACATGTAATTATGTGTGAATTACATGTGATTTTTGTAATAAAGTGGTTAGTTAGTGTTGAATGAAAATAAATGTAATTTTGTGTGAATTACATGTAATTTTGCTCAAATCACATGTGATTTTATTAATAATTACATGTAATTTTGCTCAAATTACATGTGATTTTATACAAAATTACATGTAATTTTGCTTTAAATCACATGTGATTTTATAAATAATTACATGTAATTTTGCTTTAAATCACATGTGATTCATGTAGACTCACATAACTTTACATCTAACTTTCGTCCCATTTGACGCGTTAGTCTTTTTTTTAAGTTACATGTTTTCATAGATTTTTATTTTCAAGTTTAATACCAATAATCTAGAAACCAAGTAAATCACATGCGATTCGTGATAAATCACATGTAATTCGTGGGAAATCACATGTGATTCGTGGTAAATAACATTTTCTCTCCATTCCTCACATCATCCATCCTTCCGAAGTGGTCTTGTGATCCATGTATGCTATCTAAAGTGGTCTTGTGATCCATGTATGCTATCTTGTGATCCATGTATGATAATTACATGTGAATTTGCTTGCATTACATGTAATTCGTGGTAAATTACATGTGATTCAAACAAAAGCACATATGATTCATCTAAAGTAAGTTTGTTAGAAGAAGTTAAAGTTTTGAAATGTTTGAATCACATGTAATGCAAGCAAATTCACTTACATGTGATCCAATGCAAACAAAATCACATGTAATTATCATCGAATTACATGTAATTCAAGCAGACAATTTAATATATTAACAAGATTACATGTGATTAAAAAAATCACATGTGGTTCATCTAAAGTGGGTTTGTTAGAAAAAGTTAAGTTTTCGGAATGCTTGAATCACATGTAATGCAAGAAAAATCATATGTAATTATCACCGAATCACATGCAATTCAAGCAGAATTACATGTGATTCAAACAAAATCACATGTAATTTAGAAGCCAATTTGTTTTATATATTTTACATAAATGAAAACATAATACGTGATTAAAAAAATCACATGTGATTCATCTAATGTGGGTTTGTTAGAAAAAGTTACGGTTTCGGTATGCTTGAATCATATGTAATGCAAGCAAAATCACATGTAATTATCACCGAATCACATGTAATTCAGAAGCCAATTTGTTTTACATATATTTTTTTGGGTAAAGGGGACTCCACCCCTATAAAATGAACATATTTTATATTAATGGCAACAAACATTTTAATATATTAACAAAATTACATGTGATTCAAATATTTTAATGTAATTCACATAAATCACGTGTGGTTTTAAAATAATAACGAAAATATTTTTGTCATTTAATAGACGGTTATTTTCATATACTTTTAACGCTTTTAGAATGTTGAAATTCTCGTCAAAAAAAATACACGTGTTTTCACAAATCGCATGTGACGTTACAAATTCAAATGTGATTTTTAAAATAATTAATCAAACATGAGTTTTCGAGAATTACATGTAATTTTTCGAGAATTACATGTGATTTTTTTACGAAATTTTTTAAAAAAAGTTCGCCGAAAGTATATAGAAGTGCATATCTATGGAAAGATAATTTAATTCCCGTCGTGACGGTATAACTATTTTTTCATAACGATTAACGGTTTGAGAGATATTTAATTTTTAAGAAATAGGATGAAAATGTGTTTTTTTAATTAAATTTAAAAAGATTAATATTGGATGGTGGAGATTGCTTCATTTATTCTTTTTTGAATGCATGTTCTTTATAGAACTTTTCTCTTATGTCAAGACTTGTAAAGTGGTAGATTTATATACATGCAAAGTTACTATACGAAATGATAAAATGGAGGGAAAGGCAAGAAATCAAAGTGGAAATTATACACATCAATCTTTTGACATTTTGGTGCTAATTAATTTGTAATATATTTTTTGAAGAAATCATGGAGAAAATATCATGCTTAATTTCAAAATATTGTTATTTTGATCTTGAATATATTAGCATTTAATTTGTTAATAAACATGTATCTTCTTCTTGATTGGATAAAGAACTAAAAATATTTGAGCAACTTGGATGGAATTGTCGTCAAAGAAATATAAATACGAAGATTGCATGGGATAATATGAAAAGATTGCATGAGATATTCAAAATTAGAGATTGTTTATAAAAAGATTATAATTATTTTCAGAATGGGAAGGCTAAAATAGGAAATGTAAAATAATTACAAGCTATTTAATAATAAGTGTTTTTATTAAGGAAAATTTCATGTATTTAATATGGTATATCATTTGCCCAGTGGGCATATTTTAGCAAATCCCATGTTAAAAACGGTTAAAAATGATTTAACATAATTTTTTATGGCTAAGGTTATTGTTAGGAATTGGAAATGAAAAACAAAATTCTAATTAGAAAAAAAATAATAAAATCTCTACTATATATAAAGAAAAAACTCCAAAATGTTGAAAATGACTTAACTATGAAAATGTTGAAAAATTTAATGCATAGAAGTTGAATATTAATTATGTAATTGTTAAAAAATTAAATGCACATAAGTTAAATAAAATAAGAAATGTTGAAAAATTAAACCATAAACAATTGCATAAGTTATCGGGTCACGGGTTCCACCACCGGATTAATTCTGTCGAGTAACATGGTCACGGGTTCCACCAACGGGTCAACCCTGTCGAGTCATCAGGTCACGGATCGACCATCGGACTAAGCCGATTGAGTCACCGGGTAACGGGTTCGGCCATCGAGCCAATCTTTTCGAGTCACGGGTTCGACCATCGGGTTAACCCGATCGAGTCACCGGGTCACGGGTTCGACAACCGGGTCAATCCCGCCGAGCCACCGGGTCACCGGTTTCGACCACCGGGTCAATCCTACCGAGTCACGGGTCACGGGTTCAACCACCGGGACACGGGTTCGACCACCGAGTCAACCCGATCGAGTCTATGGGAACAGGCTCGCCTACCGGTTCAACCCGAACGAGTCACCGGGTTACCGATTCGACCATCGGGTCAATTAATAAATCATTAACTATCTATCGCTATGAAATTATTGAGTCACGCGTTTGACCATCGAATCAATTAGCATATCATTAATTACATGTCTTTAGGTAATTCCGCTGCTATGCGCAAGTAATCGTCTAGTAAAAAATAACGAGAAATTATTCGAATTATCAACATATAAGCCAACGACCGAAAGATAACATATTTTGTTAGATTTAAACTCGCTTTAATACTATGTAAAATAGAAATAAGGTAATTTTGTTGAATGTGTGACATAATCCTATATATTAATATAAAATACATAGATTTAATAAAAACAGTTATAATTTATTATAGTTTTAGGAAAGCTTATGAACATGCCCTGTTTATTATTTCCGATCTTTTTTTATTATTAAAATAAAAAGATTTAATGAATTCACACGTTATTAAGTTTGGCCGACTAACGTATAATAGAAGAATTAAATTATTTAGGAATTTTATTGAAAAGTGAAAGTTGTAAAAAATTTTGGGTCGATTAAATAGCTTGATTTTGATACATAATCAAAATCGAACGATTTGATTGGTCGAAAAAAATTAAAATTTAATTTAATTCAATTAAAATTAAAAATTTGGTTGAAAATTTTGATGAAAACACACAAAAATATATATGTTAAATTTGTGAAAATAAAATTTAAAAAGTAGGAATGAGATTAATAAATTTTTAGTGGTTGATTTTTAAATAAATTAGATGGATTTAAGGATAAACTTGTACTAACTTTTCATATATTTTAGTAACTTTAGAAAATAAACAAAATATCCTCTTAAAGTTTATACTCTCTAAACTTAATATCTTAAAAACACAACATATATGTTATATTAAAAAAATCAAGAAATCACATGATAATAAATAATTCAAATAAAAACATAAATTATTGTCTATTTTTATTTTAACACTTAACAAATTCAAACAATACAATCTACGCAAATTATTATTAACATGAATATAAATATTAAAATGAATGCAGAATCACAGACATCGGTGTGAGAATAAAGTAAATAGACGAGATTTTACATATTAAAACAACATATACATTTCAAAGTCGTTATGTGTTAATAAACACATAATGTCTAGAAAAATTATAGCTAAAATTTTAATTAAACAAAGTTAAATCTTTTATGCAACAAATATTTATACAAAATATCAGTTAATATTATCACATAATAAATAATCATGCAAAACTTGTGGGTTCATGAGTATCGCAACTTTTTAAGTATTAAAAGTTTAATACTATTTTATAAAAATATTACAAAATCATGAATATAAATCGTGTACGGGTAAGATTGACGTAAAAAGTTTGTCTATTAATAATTAATATATAACTATTTAGAATAGAAATATAAAAGTATAAAGAGTATAAAAGTTGAAAAATAAAATTGAGGTAATATTCTATTAGTTTACGCGGTGCACAGTAAACCAACAATTTAATTAAATATATTAACATTATATGTTCATAAAAATATATATAATAAACATGAATCGAAATAAAAAAATTACTGTTTAATTTATTATTTATATTTAAGTCTCTTGTGCATCGGCATTAAAACTAATATATCACACTTGAGTTTGCATTATTAGGCACGAAATGTGAATAGTTGTTATAAACTTATGTACGATAGATAATGCAATTCCCCATTTATAGAAAATCAATAAATAGATAAAGAATATGTTATTCGGATTTGGCATCTCACGATTTATATGCCAATTTTGCATGACCTATATATTCAAGTTGCAACTAATCTAGACTTTTGGTATATCTTCACTCAACTTAAGGCATATTCTTACGATCAAGACACCTTGAACCAGCCATCAGCTTATTACATTTTGGTGTAAAACAAGTGTGATTTATGATTAAATAAAAGTTGTTATCGCATATACGCATGTAATTTGAACAATTTGTTTTTGTCAAACAAGATAAAAAGGTACTGTTAAATAGACTTAATGTAGATTTTTAATACTCGAGTCATCAAAGAGACAACTTAAAATAATTGCTTGGGAGACACGTATTGTTGTTACACACTAAATTAAAAACCACATGTCTCGTTATTAATCATAAATTCAAAGGGAAAAAAGATCGAGACATAATGCTAATGATTCACGTGAGATTTGGTTGTACCAAGGATAACATATGCAGCATGTGGCATTTATAAAATTGCCCTAACAAACACTATACCACTGTAGCTAATCAATCGTAAACATGCACAAAATCGATAATATTTCGGCTTAAGTGAGAAAAAACAACTTTTCAAAAAAAAAAAAAAAAGAGAAAAAAACAAAAACAAAAAACTAGCAGCCAATGAACAGAGAAGCAGATTTTCACACGTCAATATACTTTTTTTCGAAAGCACTCCATTGACTTGCTAACAAAGAGAACAAGTACATCATTTTGTTTGGTCGAAATTATAACACTTTTATTTATAAATCAAATAAATAGAATTAATTAAATTAATATAAAATAAATAATAGAATATAAATAACAGAAAAATAAATACAAACATAATTATAAACGATAATTAAATAAAATAATAAAAAGACTTATTAAATCACCAGCAAGTCGAGGCACGCGTAAGACACGCTTAGAACTAAAGAGTCGAGGCACGTGTTTGACACGCTTTCCTAAAAATAGATTCGTCGTCTGTTTCCCAGGGTACAACAGCCGAAACAGTAAGTTGTACTGTCGGACTTAACAAAACTGTCTGGAATTTCACCTTTTCAGATGTGTACTCCATATGTTGGAAATCAATAATAATACTTATTGATTTGATGTGTGTGAAAGCTATGGAATTAGGCCTCTATTTATACACAATAGACTTCCTTCCAGTTTACTCATCCCACCGATGTGGGACAAAAAATAAACTATTTTTCCTCTTTAAGCATGATACCAAATGCCTAACTATGAGACACGATATCTCATTCACATCACCTTCATTTTGGACACATAAAGGCTCATTGCGAAGCTCTTTTCAAGGAGAACGCGAACCTATAAACTATTACTAATATATATGATACATACATATATATAATTGTGTCCAAAGTTTGTTAAAAGTTATTTTGCCAACAATATTTTCCAACAATCCCTCACATGAATAGAGATCAGTTGTACTACACAAAAGTTTTAATAAAATTTCAACAGTTGAATCTTGCATAGGATAGGTACGTGTGACCCATTGAACCTTCCCTTGTGAGATGCACTTAGTCTCCTAGATCTAAGTAGACGCGAAGTCTTTGAACTTAGCCTCTGTTTACGTAGACGAAAATACACACTCACACAAGACTCTCCTGAGATTGTCAAGTCCTCATAGTCGTGTTCGTAATGGTCATGAACACTAGCCTGGTTCTGCAAGAGCTCTTAGAAATTGCGCCCCCACAATTTCCTTCGAAGCGACCCCTACTTCTCTCTCACATAGGTGATTTCATCTTGAATCATTAAAAACATATGTTTTATGATTTCATCTTGAATCATCATGCTTTATAATTTCATCATGAATTAATTAAGCCATATGTTTAACCTCTCAATAAGTCACATTATTCTAGGAATGGACTAGGAAAGTTAATGTAGTAAGTAACTCCCCCACATTGATGTGACTTCCCCCATATTTCTATGATTAGCTTGTCCTATTGAACCTAAATCTTGGGATCTCCAGTCAACTGGGTGAGGTTTTCCTTCATAGAAACTCATTCCTTCAAGGGCTTTAGTCCCATTCCTTTAGACGACTCACTAACTAACTCTCAGCTTAAGCCTTTCGTAAGCGGATCCGCGATGTTATCCTTTGACGTTACGTAGTCATTCGTGATAACACTAGTTGAGAGTAGTTGTCGCAACAATCACAATCTATGATGGATATGTCTCGACTTACCGTTTTACATTTGTGATATGAGCTCTGTCAAATTCTATTGACTATCACACTTTATAAACATGGCCGTTACCGGTATACGCCATCTTGGTATATCCTTTACAAATTAGCGTAAACTTTCCTGCATATTCTATAAATTTATCTCAAATAATAAATTCATAATTCATCACAGATTTAGCTATAATTGTCTATTTGAAATACTTTCAAGATTTCTAAGACATAGCTTTCCACTTAGGATAAATACATCCGCTCTAGGGGATCTAGATTCTTATATGTAAGAATCTATGTTTGCATTACTCTATCACTTGATAGTAGTAGGATATCTTTCATAATGCAATATTATTAGTATCATAGTATTCAAGTCATACTTATTCAAATGGTCCCTACTTGAATTACTAATATATCTGCTTGCCTGATTATAAGTTCAAAATCAGATTATACACACTTCATTAGACACATAAGATGCTCAATCTTCTTTAAGTATTAAAAATGAGCAACACCTTTACCTCTATTTCCAATAGATTTAAAAAGATGTCATTGGACTCTAGATAGGTCGGAATCCCCCACATTGAACCTCTCAATAACATTGTTATCTTAATGTTTAACTTCAAAACAAATCCATATGGGTTCAAAACAAACCGAATAACTAATGAAGTTCATGTCAAATCTTGACTCCAACATATCATTAGTGGATTTATTCATCTCGTTATCACTTCTAGTGATAAGTATACCATCTCTGTATAAACACAAGAGTACATATTTACTATTGAACACACATACATACATTACTTTTGAATCGACATTCTGACATGAAATGGTCAAAAAGTTTGATGTCATTGTTTGATAGCTTGCCTTAAAACATATAATGACTTAATTAGCCTACAAACTTTTCTCTCTAGCATAGGAACCATGAAACCCTCAGGCTGGTTCATGTATAGTTCCTTTTCTAAATCCCTGTTTAGAAATATCGTTTTCACATCCACATAAGGAACTTCGAAAATTTCTTAATGCGGAAATAATGTACCAAGTTTATTCCTGTAACATGCGATTAAGCATCAAAGGAAGATAGACCTTCTTGTTGTCTAAATTATTTGATTACTAATTTTGCTTTGCACATGTCAATGGTGACATCGACTTTTATCTGCTTTTTGAAGATCCATTTATAGCCTAGTGGTTTACAAATTAAGGTATATCCACGAGCTTCTAATTTTACTTTTGTAAAATAGAATATATTTCACTTTTAATGGCTTCTTTCTATTGGTACCCTTTCAAAGAAGTTACTGCTTCTCAGTAAGAAGTAGACTAATTTTTCCATTTTTTACCATAAAAGAAAAAAAAATCGAATCTAACTAAGCTCTCGGTTCATGCCAGTTTGTTTCTTATAGGTTTAACCTCTTCTTGGGTCAATCTTGTGTCTCTTCTAAGAGATCAATATCATCTTGTTGTCTCTGACCTTGGACAACCTCGTCATCTATTCTAGATGATCTTTCAATTTCCTTCGTAAACAAGGAATATATTTCCGAAGAATGAATCATTCCTTAATTCCATTACTATGTCTATTTTCGATTCATGTACAATGAAACGATAAGCACTGCTATTCATAACAAATCCTGTGAACATACAATCCATGGGTTTAGGTCCAATCTTTCGAACCATGAATTTCATACGGATATATTAACTAGATATCCCCCACATTTGTAAGTACTCATAAGATAGTTTTCTTCTAACCCATAGTTCGTAAGAAGTATCTTATTTTATTTACAAGGGATCTTATCTAAAAGATAAGTAATCGATATAATCGCTTTCCTCCACAGGCCATGGCTTAAAACTGGACTTAAGAACATGGTATTAACCATTTCTTCTAAGGCACGATTCTTTTCTAAATCAAGAGCAATGAATTTGTGTCTTATTCTAAGTTTAGCATAAAAATTTAGTAATGGAGACACATATTCACCTCCAATAACTTCGAAACACCTTATTATCGATAATAAGTTGGTTCTCAACTTATGTATATAGATCAAGCTTTTCTATATCCTTACTCTCAAGTAAGTGTAAATAACAATATTTTGTACCACATTCAGCCGATATGATGACGTACACGATACTCTCTACCTTAGTAGGTATCAATTCCAAATCACATAAAACCATGTGAATCATATCAAGGTTTTTGGTTATTTCTGTTCAACCAAGAGAAAAGTCTTATCAATTTGGCTTCAATATAAGTTTTGATTTTGTAATCCGTGTCAATACAAAAATGGGTATCCAATTTGGTTTAATTGGACAACATGTTGAGTAAAAATTTAAAACATGTCAAAGTAAGTCATAACATACATTTAAAAATGACCATTATAAAATATGATCAACTTAACCATTTTAAAGGCATAACCCGTATGCACTAAATTTATGTTATTCGTTAAATTAATTTTTATTTGATTCAAACACATATGAAAGCCAAATTTCATTAAGAAACCATCCGAACATAAGATTTCTACGAATCTCCGGCACACACAACGTTGGTTAACTTAGTGTCTTTTCCTTGATATTCGCAGTTGGAGAGTTGCTCAAACTCGTTCTCTCCATTCTCAACTGCATTATAAGAGTTAATTAAACTCTTATCACCATATACATGACATGATAATAAAGTGCGAATGCACCATTAGATATGGTTAGATTCCATCATGACCTCAGTTTTCATGTCATTCAGACCATATAACACATAGTTATGGCACAACAAGTTTCCGAATGCTTCAAAGCATCTACCGTATAAGTAAGTCTTGGTCTCCCTTTTGATGTCACTCGTGACATTCTGAATGTTATTAAGAGGTCCCATGATTTAGTTGACACTAATTTTGGTACTATTAACAACGTGCTAAATCACATAGTGTTTCTTAACCAAAAGCGAATTACATCGACTTTTGTTTAAAACGAAAACGTTTTGTAAGATCCGTTTTACAAAACCCACTTTAAAGGAAGTCACTTAACAATTAAAGAAAATATCAGCTAACATAATGTTTTACTAAAAAACACATATGTGATGATCTTAACTTCACATGATCTATTTCTATAACGAAACTTAACAAGGTTGCAGTAGATCTATTCTTTTAAAGAAACTCCACAATTTTTCTATAGATTTACCTTTAAACTAGACAAGGTTTCTATAGATATATCTATAAACTCAACAAGGTTTCAAGAATTATATCTGGTTTATAATTAAACTCGGTCCAATTTACAATGAATTACACAAGTCAAACAAACTCTACCACTAATTTAATAAAAATAGTGTATGTAATATGATATTTAATGATCACCCATACCATTATCAACATCTTGTTTCAAAGAAATTCTTCTTGATTTCATTAAACACGTTTCAAAAGTCTAATAAAATATTAGCTTGCATTTTATGAGATCAATGAATACGTTCTGTAGAAACTAGAAGGGGGGTTGAATAGTTTCTCTTCGATTAGTCACCTAATTAAAATTACTTTCAATTAGGTTTGTATCAAAACTATCTTTTACTTGAAGCTAAGTTGCATAATGATTAGATTCAATTCAAATGCATTAGCAATGGTAATAGGTAAGTATAATGATAATGAAATAAGTAAAGAGTAAGGAAAAAGACAACCTAATGACAAGACACCCAGATTTATAGTGGTTCGACAACAAGGCTCTATCCTCGTTTATACTCCACTCCTCGAGTACACCTACTCGAGATTTCTACTATATCCTCAAGCTCCCTTCGTGGCGGAGAAAGCCTTACATCATCGCTTACATTATTTTCCGACACTAAGCTAAATGTCGAGACCTAATATTTAGCTAGGACCAATCTACACAACGTTGCCTACTTTACAATTTAACGACACAAGGATAGATGTCAAGTTCTAATCTCAAGGTAGAACCAATCTTCACAACGTTGCCTACTTCACAATTTTACGACACAAGGCTAGATGTCGAGTTCTAATCCAAAGCTAGAACCAATCTTCACAACTCTTCACTTTGAAGCTAAGTGAGAACTTCACACAACACAACTACTAATCACTTTCAAGTTTAGTGAGAACTCACAAGACACAACCACATCACTTTATAGTTTAGTGAGAACTACTACACAATCTATTACAACTCAACTAGACATATCCAAGTACACACATGTATCTTGGATCTACACAACACAAATCCAAGCAAACACATATGCAATGGAAATCTCTTTCATGTAGCTTGGCAAGGAAATTTTGAGTCATGGGTACAGGACCCTTTACATGTAAGACCTATTGCTCATGCAATTTGGGATCGTCATTCAATAGAGCAGGATAGCCTTTTGCGCCCACATGTTTGAATTTGAGGGTAAAGAGCTTGCTTGTTCTACGGGATCCGACGCATCCAGCAGAGCGAAAGAGCCCTCCATTCTTTTCGGCGTGTACACAACAAATCCAAGTATTCACAAATAGCTTGGATGAACACAACTAGTCCAAGTATTCATAAATACAAATGGATCAACAAAAACAAAAAGGCTAACATGATGAATATGACTAATTCATGGATTCATCTTTATCACAACACTAGTGAGTGAGTGATCTTCTCTTTGGACAAGGTAAAGGAGGGGATCATAGGGGATAATCATATGTAAACATACTTAACACATTAAGTGATCATTTACTAATGATTATGCTATAGAAAAGAGAAAGTGGGCTGAGAAAAACGTCCAAGAGGGTTATTGGAAAATGAGATTTGATCCACTATTTATAGAAGACAAAGTGCAACGGCTAGCTGGGCGCGGTTCTTTAACTAGCCCGGGGGTTCCATATCGCTAGAGAACCGCCTAGCTATTTAAGGTACCGCCTAGTAGACTACGCTCCTTTTTTGTCTTTTAGTGGGGTAGGAATATCTGAGGTTTTTTAAACCTTCAAAGGATATTCTTATGGCATATGGAATATGCCATTTTCAAATTTACATTTTCCATTTTAATAAAACATTTTCTTAAAAAGAAATTTTATTAAAAAATCTTTTTTCATATTAACAAAAGTGAGTTTTAAGGATTATCACTTTGATGATCACTAAGTATGATTAAAAAAAGTTAGTGATATGATTATTACCTTGATGATAGTGTTAGTTAAATAATTCGTTTTGTGTTTTACATTAAATGTGTTGTATAGTTTGTTGTGATCAAAACTAAGAAAGATTAGTTAACACTAATAATGTTTTTAGGCATCACTTGCATTAACAATCTCCCCCTTTTTGATTACGACAAACTATAAACTCATTTACGTAGAAACACAAAATATCGAATTATTAACAAGTTTATCACTATCATTTCTCCCCCTTTGTCGTAGCAAAAAGGTAAGCACAAGTCTTTGAAGAGAACCGGACTTTGCTAGTAGCTCCCCCTTGGTGGTTGCTCCCCCTTGCTTGGGGCACCAAGTGTATGAGCTATGGTGACATGCTACACAAAGGTTAGTAGAATGAAAAGAAACACCAATGTATATATGATCACTACCTACTAAGTAAATTGAGAGGGAGAAGGAGAAGAAATCTCAAATTAGAAGCAAGTATTTGCTAAGTATGTCCAAAGAGGTAAATGACAAAATCAAAGTTCAATTGGTGGAATGGAGGTAGAAAAGAAACATCCAACCAATGAAGATGATAAATTTGTCAAGGGGTTAAAATTTAGAATTGATGGAATCACCTATAATCAGTTGTAGAGATTAACCATGATCAACTCAAACGAAAGAGAGAATGATCAAAATAAAGAAAACGAACACAACACAAAGGTTTCATATTACATAACTATGAAAGAAACAAACAAAGTAGATAGTCATACACACAATATGAGTATCTAAAGCAAAAGATATGAAAAGTAAACCACAAAGCATAAGATATTCTACTAGTGATAATTATCCAAGATTGCTTAAAACGTTATTGACTCCAAAACAACTAAAGTATTATTGACTCCAAGAGTGCTTAGTCCTTTAGATGGAAAAATAATAAGACGAGGCATCATTCGAAGTTTTGTCCATGGGAACGAAAACTTTGAGAGGAGGTCGAGTGATGAGGAATTCAAGAAAATTTAACTTGTCATACACATGAGCAAGTTCAATTTGTTGAAATCGACAACAAGCACACGAGGATCTATGATGCAAAACAAATTCGGTTGATGGGGGAAGGCCATCACACCTAGGGTTTGGTGGTGGTGAGGAGAGTGGGTAGGAAATGTTTTCACAATGCCTTGTGAGGTTTGGGAAGGTTGAAAGGTCATTGAGTTGGGGGGTGTCAAAAGGTTTTGGTGGTGGGGGAAGATTTTCCTTTTATCTGGTGATGGGGTTAATGGAGTAGGTCTCATTCCAATACTTGATAGGAGAGAAGGTGGGGTTCTTGGGTGGTTTGGATGAAGAGGGTTCATTTTTCATGATCCAAATAGGTCGAACCGAGATTTTCGGTTTCTTAGAAAGCTTGGATGAAGAAGCTTTGGGTGAGGAGGTTTGTGACAATGAAATGTCAAGGTTATGAAAGGAAGAGTTAGGCATTGTTGAGGTGTGAGAATGAAATCTAAAGGTGGGGGTATAAGAAGAAAGTAGACAAGGCAAAGGTTTGAAAATCAAATGTAAAATGTCAAGGAATGTTTAGCCAAATTGAGTAAACATGGAATCTTGACAGGAGATAGGGTGATGAAGAAAGACTAAAAACGAGCCAAAACTTGGCTTTCTGTCCGCGGTACCTTATAGGGACCGGCGGTTCCTTAGCACTTAAGGAACCGCGCGACTTTAATGAGCCGCGTGGAGTGGACTTGAAACCATGATTTTCCATGGTTTTGAGAAAAACTAAGACTTTTTTTAAAAAAATTGCAAATCTTGAAATTTTACCTCTATGAGCACTAAATTATGCTAGGGTTGCATAAAAGCAACACATTCACAAAGAATGTCTTGACAAAGGGTGAAAAAATATTTAGATAACATTTTGAACCAATTTTAGTCAAGTTTTAGAGGTTGTGATAGATTTAGGTTCAATTTTAATTTAAAATTAAAGTTGATTAATGTGCACATAAAGATAGAAACACATAAAGCTAAGTCCATAATTCATCCTCATGAAAAACTCATGGAGGGAAAGAGATACATTAAGGAAATAAAAACAAACAACTAACTAAAACAAAGTTAGCTTAAAACTAGGTCTTGATGAGTAGTCTTCCTTGGCTTGGTTTTTCTTGAAAAATATTTTTAAAGAAAATCACCATTCATCTCCTAGGAGGAGGCATGGTAAACAAGGTGAGCAAGAAATCTTGCAACCTCCTATGAAGTCCAAACATCTCCATCCAAAGGTTTTGAATAATGTAGTTATTGTAGAGGCAACATGGACAATGAGAACCATGAGCTTTTAGGAACCCAAGGAAGTAAGGATCACCTATAAAGAAGGGAAGTGGAACACCCAAAATGGGAGTGTTTGAGGGAGGTGGAGGTGGAGGAGGTATATTCTCCAAGGGTGATGTGGGTGAGTGTAACACCCCATTTTGATAATGGAATGTCACGCGTAATTATGGCGTGTCATCAAAGCATACAAGGATAAATGTATAAAACATTACATGACCATAGGGATAACCGGAATCAAACATCGGTTCCCAAACATAAGCCCAAAACATAATAAAGCAAAAGAAATGAATGAAAGACTAAGCAAGCATAAGTATATGAAGGAAAAAAAGGAAAAGAAGTCTCTAGCAGCTTCCATCCTATGCACGTCCTCCAAATGCTCGAGTCTTTCCTAGGGTACCTGCCGTTTTGGGACATGGAAAGGAAAGTAACGGCTGAGCAAAACGCTCAGTGCACGGATATAGACATAGTATAAGTGACTAAAACATAATAGAGACTTAATAGCAGCGGAAATGTATAAGTCCTGGAAAACCCGGAACATGTTCATAAAACTGGTTTTATAGTTTGAAAAGCCTTATGTTTATCTTATGAAAACTGTTTAACATATTTTACCATTAGCCAATATAGGTCATGAAAAACCACCGTGCATGAATACTTGGAGGGGTGACCTCATCATGCAAATTAGAGGGGCTGCCTCTAATTTAATATACTGGTTCTGGGTAGGAGGGATCAGCTCCTTGTGAAGGATACAAGGCACACACCACATTCACCATGAATCCTGAATAAAAACATGTAACTAGGATGCACCCATACGCCCCACATGATAAATATAAATAAATGGCCAAAAGCTGAAGGGACGCCATGAGCAATCACTCCGCCGTGGTGAAGTCATAACATCAGTGCCTCTAATGTTATGGTTATGGTACCTCCATAACTAGGTGAAACTGGTCATGCATGTATATGGCTATAGGTAATCTTAATTAAACATAAGCAATCAAACTCATAACTTATACTACGGGAAAACAGTTGGCTGCATACGGGGAATCCTAATCAGGAAAGAATGTCCATACTGAAAGGACGAGAATCCGTACCTTATGTCCAGTGAACGAGAAAGACGAACTGCGAGAATCCTACTTCCGAATCACTAGTGCTACATAAATACGTACATGAATAAGTATCTGCTTACTAAATACATAGATGGTTTTATGTCATGTCTTAGCTTATTTTATGTGTTCTTACCATGTTTTACTGTTTTAAAGCCTTAAACTGTGTTAAATCTTATATTCTGTTTAATCTGATTAAGTATTTATGGTATTTCATGTGTTATTATACTTACTGTGTAATAATAAGTAACTTTCCAAAAATAGCAGGTTTCCTAAAATAGAAAGTTTCCAAAAATAGAAAGTTTCCAAAAATAGAAAGTTTCCAAAAATAGAAAGTTTCCAAAAATAGAAAGTTTCCAAAAATAGAAAGTTTCCAAAAATAGATTTACTGCTTAAAATAGATAAGTTTCTAAAAATAGAAAGTTTCCATAAATAGATTAGCTGCCTTAATTAAATAAGTTTCCATAAATAGATTAGCTGCATGAAATAAATAAGTTTCTAAAAATAGAAGGTTTCCATAATTAGATTAGCTGCCTTATTTAATTAAGTTCCTAAAAATAGAAAGTTTCCATAATTAGAAATAAGCTGGTTAAATAAGCTAAGTATATAAGTCTAAGTGTTTTCATGATTATTTTCTAAGTCATATGATATAAGGTATAGTTTAATAATTATTTCATGTAATTAAATTAAACTATAGGTTAAAATATTTAATTAAAGTATACATGTTTTTAATTAAATAAGTTAAATACTTAGGTTAAAATATGTATTATTATATATTAATAATATAACCTAAGTCATGTTAATTAATTAATTATATCCATGGTTTTAAAATAATTAATTAATTATAAGTCTTAAATGTATAAAATACTTAGGTTAATAATTCCATGATTCTAATAATTAAATTATAACCCAAGTCTTGTTTATTAAATTAATCACGTCATGTTTATTAATTTAATTTTAATATATGATTATATAAAAAAATAATCTTAACATAAACCGTGAACCGGATCTTGACTATAAACCATGAACCGGACCCGTAATCAACACCATACCCCGAACCAAGGTCGGGGTATCCCTTGTTTGCTGCTGCCGTGGGACCCACACCACCAAACCGGGACCTTGAGGTCTCGGTGGTGGTCCATGTGCCAAGCCGAGACCCCTTAGGGGTTCGGTTTAGGCGTCGGCTAGACAAACACCCCTAAAAACCCTTGTTTTGATCTACCCCATAATCATAAACATGTTAGATCTATGTTTTTAATTAGGTTTTTTAAAAACATCATGTTCTTATTTAATTTTTAAATCCAAAACAAAAGAAAAAGGATTAAAAAGGTATACCGAATACGTGGATCTATCAAGGATGAACACACACGAACTCTTGCATCAAAAAC
This sequence comes from Glebionis coronaria, assembly GCA_025667525.1. Classification (NCBI taxonomy): domain Eukaryota; kingdom Viridiplantae; phylum Streptophyta; class Magnoliopsida; order Asterales; family Asteraceae; genus Glebionis; species Glebionis coronaria. The sequence goes on from JANFOE010000168.1 coordinate 439,308, forward strand.
CAAGATCAAAATCAAACAAACACCCCTCCATGGTGTTTTATGGGTGGCGGCCAAAAGAGGAACCAAGAAAGAAGGAAGAAAACTTTTAGGGTTTTTAATTAAATCTTCTGTAAAAAAAATGAGTAGTGTTTTTCCCCTTAACCCCCTTTTAGTAAAAATTGATGGGCTAAGCCCATCCTCCCTCTTAATTTCGTGGTAATGGGGCCCACAAGGGGTAACCCGAATGTTTTCCGTGTCTAATTAATAATTGTGTTCCCGTGTTCGTGTTTTACGTGTTTGTTCGTGTTTATTTGTGTTCGCGTTTGTGTGTTCTCGTTAAATAATACCGTGACCTAATATATTTATTTACGCTCGTAATAAATATATATATACTTAATAATAGTTCGTGATTTAATTCCGTTCGTGATTTCATGATCGCATGTTCGTGATTAATTATTGTCAAATAATTATTGCGTGTTCGTGCGTAGTAAATACTTATCGTGTACTAACACGTACGTAATACGTAATATCCTAACACGTAAACGTAATCGTACTATAAAAGGAAAGTTTTAATCTAGTACGTACGATCTTAAGGGTACTATTCATGGTAAAAGCATGCGGGTTTTACAACTCTTCCCCCCTAAAAAGAATAATTCGTCCCCAATTATAGATAACGTAACTGAAAGAGAAACATACCCGAATCAAACTGAAAGGGTATGTAAGATTAATGAACGTGTGGGTTTCCTGGCAGAAGGAACGCGGAACATGACATGTCTTGAAAGGACATGGAACGTGACGTGACTGAAAGGACATATTTAGTTGATAAGAGAAAAACGGATAAAAGTTCGGATGAACTTGTCCATTTCCAAGTGGCCTCCCTCTTGGAACGGTTCCTTCAGAAGATCTTGACACTAATGATAAATCTTGGTCCTCCTGACCTTGACTTGGAATCCGAAGAAATTTTTGGTTATCAACTGAAGGTAGATCCCCTAAATTCGATCGAGGAAAATAAGAGTTAACGTGCAAGGGTAACTGAAACATTACGATGCAAGACAATATGACTTAACTGTTAACTAGAAACGATGCGCGAGACATAAAGAAACGTAGTACGTGAAAAATTTTGAACCGATACGTGAAAATTTTTGAACGTGCTACGTGGAGATATAGCGAGTGTAGTGTGAGTAAACATATCGTGATCCATGATACGTGTAACATATCTTGATCATGATATGAGGAACGTGGAATGAACATGACATGTGAAACATATCGTGAACATAGAATATAATGGCGGTAACGCCAAACGTTATAAGGTGAGACGTAGAATATGACGAGAAACGTCTATCTGAGGATAGGGAGTTATACTAAACTTGGGTCTGGTCTCTCAAGTTCTTGCAAAACTTCCTAGAATGAGAAAAATGAACGCAAAATCGTAAGTCAAGATACCATCATGAATGTGAATGGTGTCATGAACGCGAGCGCGAAAGCAAGTCGTGGAATGCGAATGAAGGCGTGAAGTAATATAGTAGTACAATTGCGAATCTTTGTCTGACCCGATAGCTTAGGGATTACCAAGTGGTCGGATGAGCCTTGGCTGGAACATGTCCGATCAATCTGTTGGTTCTGCAATCCTTGCGGATGTAAGGATTCTGCAGACTTGATCAAACTGTTTGCAATAACCCAGATAGCATCATGCTTCTTCTGAGTTTGCATTAATCTGGTAACCACAATCCATGGAGATCTTGTCCCATTTTAGTTCACAAATTTAGATGATGAAAAACATCCCAGTCTGTTGGTGTCCTATCTTAACCTGTTGGTATGTCAGGTACTTAGATATGAACGTAAGGGTATCTTGCTTCGTAGAACTTGATACAAAGGAGTTTGCGAAACTCTGAGTCTCTGAATCTAGACTTCTCCAAGCGTAGGATTTTCTAGAACACCTAATGTAGTGTAGGTTCTCTCCTTTACGCATAAGCTGAGTCATAGTAAGATTAACCGTATAAATCCATGTGATTCAGTGTGTCACTGTAATCAAACAGAATTGATATTGGAAAAAATTTCCAGGGTAGAATTTCTCTTGTCATAGAATTTGCAACATAGTGCAGATATGGTCTTCATGTTCTTCTCTAGGCTTAGAGGAAATCAGGTTACCCTCAATGAAAACACTGATGAATTTGCTTTGAGTTCATGGAAACTCATTCTTATAATGCCGTTGGAGCATTGATGAGACTAAATAAAATCATAAATCTAGCATGACCGAGTCGTGTACGAATAGCAGTCATGGACATGTCCTGCTTTTTCACTCGTCACTGTTGGCAGCATGATCATGAGTTCGATTTTGGAAAAGTGATTAACACTATACGGTTGATTGGACATGTCGCCAATACGTGGAAGAGAATAACGGTCCTGAATGGTGATTTGTTTAAGCCGACGGTAGTCGACACATAATCTCATGGTATCATCCTTCTCCTTGTAGATTCTTCTGGAATGTATAGGAAGACTTTGGAATAATCAACTGGCTATGCGTAAAAGAATTAAGTGGTCGTGTCTTACTGACAGCTAGAAAATTTTAGCGACCATGGCTAACAACGCACATGCTTGTAAGCATAGATAATTTGTACAGATTTTCCCGATGGAAAATCAAGCTGAATGTATTCAGGAGCCTGAACATTACTGTACATAATTATGAATCGTAGCATGGTGTGCTGTTCATAGTCCATAATTAGGATAAAATTCATCTCGTGTCTGTCCGTGGAAATGCGTTAGCAGCTTGGATCTCATCATTAAGCTGAAGGAAAACCTTCATATACGTGGGAATATGAAAGGCGTCCTTCATGGTAATGAATATATGAACCATGGTGAAAGAAATGAAAGTGACATCAGCAACGTGACAGTTCTCACTGATGCGCCGGTAATGGTATTGAAATTCTTGTGGCCTGATTAATACATGGCACAACCAAATGGATATACCCTTGGAGGGTACCCTGAATTTCTTAGAAATGTTCCATAGTTGGACGTGAGTCATGTGTCTTGACTCGTTTCTTGGAACTATAAGCATGACATATGTCTTGACTGGTGTCTTGACATGTGTCTTCAGGAGGTATACGTGAGACATGTGTCTTGACTGATGTCTTGACATGTATCTCGAGATGTGAAACAAATATAACCACAATATAAGGTTATTATGCCAGAATTGGCGGATCGGTTGGACTACTAATCCTTGTATTTCTGATCACGTCCGTGGCCAGAGTTTTGGTTGCGATTTCTAGGATAGTTGCTGTCATAGTAGTGGTTACTATCGTCCTGTCTGTCAGTTCCATGATGGTCATTCTCATGACCGTGATTCATGTAACTATTCAGCTAAGTGGCCTGCTGGTACCGGTTTGCACTCATATGGCTGAAATGACAGCCGAATGACGTGTGACATGTAACTAAGAATTAGGGACAATGATTGATGGGAATCGTCTGATGGTGAAGCATCTTCTCGTCCAATTTCTTTGCTCCGACGCCTTTGTCTTCGTCTTGTAGGATTTCCAGGTTGTGAACAGCATCCGCATCTCGTAGCGTCTCTCTGAACGTCAGCAACATCAACCTTTAGTAACATCTCCAAGTTATGAGCGGCATCAGCAATTTGTAGAGTATTAGCAAGTGGATAAATGCCTGAGATGATTCAGAATCGACTAGCGAATACTCGTGCAGTATTGCAAGTGAAATACACATGGATTTAGGTACGTGTAATACACATGGAACATGGCACATGGAGTACACGTTGAATGCACATGAAATGATCGGTATGGGGTCGATCATTTGTCATGATTTAAGGAAAGTATACCGGTTAAACGGTTAGGAAAACCATCATGATAACCTAGCAGTATTAGCATAGACATCATTCTGGTTATAACGAAAACGTTAAAGTGTGGTTACACAAAATTCAACGATGATTTGCATGACAGCATGATCAATGAAAATCATCCATGACTATAATGAAAGCATGAGTCAATGAAATCTAACAATGTCTTGCAGGACAATGTAAATAACAAAAGAGGCGTAAGACATAATCGACATGAAGACGGAATTATCATGAAGAAACATGAAACCATCCTCACGAAGAAGTGTATAACATAATCAGCATGAAACTGAAGTTAACCATGACAGTATGAAAACATACTTGACATAAAAACATAATAACTTATGAGGGGACATGAAATTTTTTTTTATGCCAATTTAAATCATGAGAAAAATTTTATGCATGAAAACAGTGCATGAATGCGTAATGTTAGTTTATAAAAACCTTTTATAGGTGCGAGGGGACGCCTATGGGTCGGTCCCAAAACAAAAGACATGGCGAGGGGACGCCTATGGGTCGGTCCCAAAGTTAAAAGTTTCGATAAAAGCACATGCGACTAAATAGGGCCAGTCCTGTACCAACCATTACTTAGTCATAATCCCTACAACAATGATACATGAAACATAAATGAATGAAACTCGTTTGTCAAAACTTATCAGAAAAATTTTTATGTGACTAATTATGAACTACTGGGGTTCAGTCCACATAGACACAGTTCACGAGGAACATTATGCATGAAACAATGACACATAACTAAATATGAATGACGGTTGTCCATCCATATTAGTAAAACAATATCGATGAAAACATCAAGGTTAAAACCTCAAAGTGCTGAAAACATCATGGTTAAAACAACAATGCGCTGAAAACGTCAATACGTAGAATGACAAACGTTGACTTAGGAAGCTCCTGGTGACTACCCACTAGTCACAGGTCGAGTTTTAGAGCCTACAGATCGAAGCCTTGGCTCTGATACCATAATTGTAACACCCCATTTTGATAATGGAATGTCACGCGTAATTATGGCGTGTCATCAAAGCATACAAGGATAAATGTATAAAACATTACATGACCATAGGGATAACCAGAATCAAACATCGGTTCCCAAACATAAGCCCAAAACATAATAAAGCAAAAGAAATGAATGAAAGACTAAGCAAGCATAAGTATATGAAGGCAAAAAGGAAAAGAAGTCTCTAGCAGCTTCCATCCTATGCACGTCCTCCAAATGCTCGAGTCTTTCCTAGGGTACCTGCCGTTTTGGGACATGGAAAGGAAAGTAACCGCTGAGCAAAACGCTTAGTGCACGGATATAGACATAGTATAAGTGACTAAAACATAATAGAGACTTAATAGCAGCGGAAATGTATAAGTCCTGGAAAACCTGGAACATGTTCATAAAACTGGTTTTATAGTTTGAAAAGCCTTATGTTTATCTTATGAAAACTGTTTAACATATTTTACCATTAGCCAATATAGGTCATGAAAAACCACCGTGCATGAATACTTGGAGGGGTGACCTCATCATGCAAATTAGAGGGGCTGCCTCTAATTTAATATACTGGTTCTGGGTAGGAGGGATCAGCTCCTTGTGAAGGATGCAAGGCACACACCACATTCACCATGAATCCTGAATAAAAACATGTAACTAGGATGCACCCATACGCCCCACATGATAAATATAAATAAATGGCCAAAAGCTGAAGGGACGCCACGAGCAATCACTCCGCCGTGGTGAAGTCATAACATTAGTGCCTCTAATGTTATGGTTATAGTACCTCCATAACTAGGTGAAACTGGTCATGCATGTATATGGCTATAGGTAATCTTAATTAAACATAAGCAATCAAACTCATAACTTATACTACGGGAAAATAGTTGGCTGCATACGGGGAATCCTAATCAGGAAAGAATGTCCATACTGAAAGGGCGGGAATCCGTACCTTATGTCCAGTGAACGAGAAAGACGAACTGCGAGAATCCTACTTCCGAATCACTAGTGCTACATAAATACGTACATGAATAAGTATCTGCTTACTAAATACATAGCTGGTTTTATGTCATGTCTTAGCTTATTTTATGTGTTCTTACCATGTTTTACTGTTTTAAAGCCTTAAACTGTGTTAAATCTTATATTCTATTTAATCTGATTAAGTATTTCTGGTATTTCATGTGTTATTATACTTACTGTGTAATAATAAGTAACTTTCCAAAAATAGCAGGTTTCCTAAAATAGAAAGTTTCCAAAAATAGAAAGTTTCCAAAAATAGAAAGTTTCCAAAAATAGAAAGTTTCCAAAAATAGAAAGTTTCCAAAAATAGAAAGTTTCCAAAAATAGAAAGTTTCCAAAAATAGATTTACTGCTTAAAATAGATAAGTTTCTAAAAATAGAAAGTTTCCATAAATAGATTAGCTGCCTTAATTAAATAAGTTTCCATAAATAGATTAGCTGCCTGAAATAAATAAGTTTCTAAAAATAGAAGGTTTCCATAATTAGATTAGCTGCCTTATTTAATTAAGTTCCTAAAAATAGAAAGTTTCCATAATTAGAAATAAGCTGGTTAAATAAGCTAAGTATATAAGTCTAAGTGTTTTCATGATTATTTTCTAAGTCATATGATATAAGGTATAGTTTAATAATTATTTCATGTAATTAAATTAAACTATAGGTTAAAATATTTAATTAAAGTATACATGTTTTTAATTAAATAAGTTAAATACTTAGGTTAAAATATGTATTATTATATATTAATAATATAACCTAAGTCATGTTAATTAATTAATTATATCCATGGTTTTAAAATAAGTAATTAATTATAAGTCTTAAATGTATAAAATACTTAGGTTAATAATTCCATGATTCTAATAATTAAATTATAACCTAAGTCTTGTTTATTAAATTAATCATGTCATGTTTATTAATTTAATTTTAATATATGATTATATAAAAAAAATAATCTTAACATAAACCGTGAACCGGATCTTGACTATAAACCATGAACCGGACCCGTAATCAACACCATACCCCGAACCAAGGTCGGGGTATCCCTTGTTTGCTGCTGCCGTGGGACCCACACCACCAAACCGGGACCTTGAGGTCTCGGTGGTGGTCCATGTGCCAAGCCGAGACCCCTTAGGGGTTCAGTTTAGGCGTCGGCTAGACAAACACCCCTAAAAACCCTTGTTTTGATCTACCCCGTAATCATAAACATGTTAGATCTATGTTTTTAATTAGGTTTTTTAAAAACATCATGTTCTTATTTAATTTTTAAATCCAAAACAAAAGAAAAAGGATTAAAAAGGTATACCGAATACGTGGATCTATCAAGGATGAACACACACGAACTCTTGCATCAAAAACCAAGATCAAAATCAAACAAACACCCCTCCATGGTGTTTTATGGGTGGCGGCCAAAAGAGGAACCAAGAAAGAAGGAAGAAAACTTTTAGGGTTTTTGATAAAATCTTCTGTAAAAAAAATGAGTAGTGTTTTTCCCCTTAACCCCCTTTTTGTAAAAATTGATGGGCTAAGCCCATCCTCCCACTTAATTTCGTGGTAATGGGGCCCACAAGGGGTAACCCGAATGTTTTCCGTGTCTAATTAATAATTGTGTTCCCGTGTTCGTGTTTTACGTGTTTGTTCGTGTTTATTTGTGTTCGCGTTTGTGTGTTCTCGTTAAATAATTACCGTGACCTAATATATTTATTTACGCTCATAATAAATATATATATACTTAATAATAGTTCGTGATTTAATTTCGTTCGTGATTTCATGATCGCATGTTCGTGATTAATTATTGTCAAATAATTATTGCGTGTTCGTGCGTAGTAAATACTTATCGTGTACTAACACGTACGTAATACGTAATATCCTAACACGTAAACGTAATCGTACTATAAAAGGAAAGTTTTAATCTAGTACGTACGATCTTAAGGGTACTATTCATGGTAAAAGCATGCGGGTTTTACAGTGAGTGTGGAGGTATGCTCTCCAAGGGTGAAATGGGTGAGTTTGGAGGGGTAAATGGCGAAGTCACCAAGGTATCAACAAAGTCACTCACAATGGGAATGCTTTGGATGGGTTGAGGTTGGGTAGTTACATCCAAGAGAGTACTTGGAGTGAATGGTGAGGTTAGCTCATTCATTCAAGATTGGAATGAAGAGGAGGTAGAACCATGAGAATGCTTGGTACCATGGGTTGAGGTAGTCTTGCATGGAGCAAGAGGTGGTGAGGTTGATAAAGAGATGAGAATTGGGACAATCTCATTCTTGGGTGTGTGAAAGGGTGAAGAGTTAGGTTTAGGAAACTTAATCTTAATCTTAAGATTTTTCCTTGAAGTGGAGGTTTTGGATGAGTTTGAGGTTCTTGTAGAAACCATGGTTGTAAAGAGAGGTTTAAGGGTTAAGAATAAATGGTTTGATGTGTGAAGAACATGGCTAACAAGGTGGGTTTAAAAGGGTGAGGGGATGATCCAAACTAGTAATGGGTTAAAAACATTTTATGTGAATAATGAATTTAGGTAACCTAGTTTAGGAAATGTGCAGGTTTTTGCAAAGAATCAAACAAGGTTTACACATATTAAGGAAAATAGTGTAAAGCAAAGATTCTGTCAGACACAGTAGCCGGCGGTTCCTTATCTAGGGTAGGCGGTTCCTTATCAATAAGGTACTGCGGGTCGATATGGAACCGCGACCAGAGGTGTTCTTGGGTTAGCCCATATTTTTACCAAAGGATTATCAAGCCAAAGTTAACTACTGACCAAAATCTAGGAAGCTAACTAACACATAGGATGCACAAAGCTATGCAAATCATAAGCACAATGGCATAGACAATCATTAGGATAAAAATAACAAATAATCCAAACAAGTAGTATTAGTTAGTACACAACCAAAATAAGGTAAAAAGAAGCAAATGTTCAACATCACATTACATGTTTACCAACATGTATACTTTGAAACACTTCAAAGTCTTCACCTTCTTTTCTTGCCCAATCCCTTGATCATGTTTCCCAAGTACTTGAATCATTTCCTTGACTCAACCCGATGTTCATGTAACTCACCTCGAGTCCTAAGATTTTCACGGTAGAGATGCTCCATGTTGAGATCTTCCGGTACTTCACTAGAGGAATAATGAGGTGGAGGAGCTAAGTCTTCAAGTCCATCCACGAATGAGTTTGAGGATGGATGGGAGTTACTCGAAGAGTTGAAATGAGAACTAGAACCTATGCCATCACCATCACTTGTTGGTATATAGGTGTCCTCATCATCCGTCTCTTGATGATCGGATTTTGGCGAACCTCGATCACTTCTAGGCTTTCTTTCATATACCTCATGAATAGGCAACATAACCCGATGAACCGGGTGAAAGCGAGAAAGGTCGAGGTGGGGAAAGTCATGAGCAACCCTTTTGAAAAGGCGAGTAAGAAGCATAGCATAGGGAAGGTTTGTTTTGGGCTTTGAAATAGCATAATTTATTCGTCGAGCGATATAGAATGCCAAATTGTACTTGGTTGATGTAAAGATGCAACACAACATATGCACCATACAAGCCGGGATATGATCTCGGTTTCCACCAAGACAAAATACATTCTCCCTAAGGATATTTGCCCATTGGACCATAAAATCCTTAAGATCGCTTGAGAGCACTTCATAGCGATTCACATTTCGCACATTAGGATGAAGGCTTCTCACAACGTTTCCATCACGCTCTTTCGAAATGATATCAAGGATAAATTCCGGATCAATTTCGGCGTGGTCATTTGGAGGTTTGTCGTTGGATTCCAAGAGAGCATCAAGTCTCCATTTATCCGTGAAATGACAAGTGCCTTCATATGGCACACCAAGAATTTCACCAAAATCTTCGAGAGAGTATTGAATCATTTGATCGTTCAACAAGAATCGAATGAAGATTTCGCCATTATATTCAAACATGGAGTAAGTGCTAAATAATTCTAGAAGAAACAAGGGGTAAATATCTTCTTCTATGTTGAGCAAGCAATCAAACCCCGTATGCTCAAACATAGATTTGATATAAACATAACCCGTTCTTCCCTCATCAACAACTCTACCCTCATGAAAATTTCGAGTTGAAAGAGATGAAAAGGTGTTTCGAAGTTGAGTGGAAGCAAAGGTTTGGGAAATGTTTGGCATATATTGTCTAGTGAGTTGATGATCCTTTTGGTATTGTGAAGGCATGATTAGTACCTAAATAAACACAAGAAAATATTTTTCCAATCACTCATATGAAAAATAAAATCAAAAATCAAAATATGAGAATGTGTTATATCAATTTCTTGACAAACAAAAGATTGAATCTATATCATTCTCATGTTCACAATGTATCTATTCCATTATTAACCAAGAACATATGAACTATGTTGGATCAACAATGGACTAGAACATTGGTTTTTCAAAACAAGGTTTTTAGGTAAGCATTAACAATGCAATTACCTATTTGTTCATGGGTTCATCTCAATTCCATCTTTTAACCAAAATCATTTAGCCAAAATTCGGATTTGTTCTACAAGTGGGTTTTAGTGAAATCTTAATGAATATGAACCTAAGGAATCATAGTAAAATAACCATGTCAACCCATATTCCTATTAAGGTTCTAATTTAATTTCAATTTAAAAAATTCCTAATTATGAAAGGATGAACCCTAGAACAAAATAGATGAAATTAAAAGAAAGTACTTACAATTAATTGATGTTTGATGAAGGATGAGTGAAACCCACAACTTGGAATCAATTAATTTGAGTGATTGAAGGTTTTTGAAGCTTCAACAATGGTGGAAAAGGTGGAACCCGTCGGCTGTGTGTTTTTGGGAAAGAGAGGGTTTAGTTTGAAAAAAGATTAATTTAATAAAACTGGCGCTCCGACAAGCTTTACTGCCTGCGGTTCCAAATCGATAGAGAACCGCGGGTTTGAACCGCCAGAGATAAAGAACTGCCTACAGAGGCTGGTTTTTATCAATGAAATACGCCAAATTTTTGAAAACCAAGTTTTCTAAAATACTTAAATATATATGTTAAACCTTTCAGAATATCATTGGATCATCATAACACTAAGAAATATGCCTTAATGAAGGATTACGAGTTGAATCGAGATCGAAAAGAACCGAAACGGACAAACGACTACTCGTAGCGAAAAAGCAAAGTGGAGAGAAGTCAAGGGAAGTGAATCAAGACTAAGACCAATGCTCAAGGGATTAATGACAATCTTCAAATCGAGGAGACGAAGAGCTTGTGTCATATATAGTGGTTTAAGACGTGCCTTTCCGGCGAAGTGTTAAACGGCTTTGGTAATGAATAAACGCAAAGCAAATATTGATGCATAGACTAAGATCACTTTCAATAATAGTCTTAGTCTAAACCAAAATATGAGCAAGGTATTAATTCACTTTCTCTCCCACAAAGGGCCTACTAACCGTATGGGTGCAAACCATGGATATCATGCTTGATACTTTAAGCTACTACTAACTCACTCTACATCACCATAGTGAGTCAAGTATCCAAGCAATGAAGGTTTGAGAGGATAAAAGAAAATAATCACAAACCGCAAACAAATGTCAAGGCAAGGATGCCAAGAACAAGCACATAGTCAAGTAATGATAAAAAGAATGATCAAAGGGCGTGTGGAAGAACAAAAGCGTACCTTGGCCACAAAGAGCATTCCAATCCATCAAGGAATCAATGCAATGCCCAACAATGACTATGATGAGTACTAAGTCTTCAAGGACTAGTATCATTCCCAATCATCTTGATATCATCATTCAAAGATGTTGAAGATCAATGAAGAGGAGTCTTCTACAAGTGCAAGTAACTCAATCCACAACCAATTAAATGATTGATCTTCATGAGTACCTACACAAAGCAAGATGCAAACTAGTAGATACATTTCAAAAGTAGATCTAAAATGCATAAGAGCTACTAATATAAGAGGGATGCAATATTACCAATTAAAAGACCTATTTTCCAAGAAAAAATAGTTTTGACCAAAAAGAAACTTTAGTACAACTTGACCTTCTAATTTGAGGAGACAATGGATCGATCCAAGTTTTAAAGTACAATATACTTCAAAGATCTTGAGTGACCATCTCTCTGATACCAATTGTAGAAACTAGAAAGGGGGGGGGGGGTTGAATAGTTTCTCTTCGATTAGTCACCTAATTAAAATTACTTTAATTAGGTTTGTATCAAAACTATCTTTTACTTGAAGCTAAGTTGCATAATGATTAGATTCAATTCAAATGCATTAGCAATGGTAATAGGTAAGTATAATGATAATGAAATAAGTAAAGAGTAAGGAAAGAGACAACCTAATGACAAGACCCCAAGATTTATAGTGGTTCGACAACGAGGCTCTATCCTCGTTTCTACTCCACTCCTCGAGTACACCTACTCGAGATTTCCACTATATCCACAAGCTCCCTTCTTGGCGGAGAAAGCCTTACATCATCGCTTATATTATTTTCCGACACTAAGCTAAATGTCGAGACCTAATCTTTAGCTAGGACCAATCTACACAACGTTGCCTAATTCACAAATTAACGACACAAGGCTAGATGTCGAGTTCTAATCTCAAGGTAGAACCAATATTCACGACGTTGCCTACTTCACCATTTTACGACACAAGGCTAGATGTCGAGTTCTAATCCAAAGCTAGAACCAATCTTCACGATTCTTCACTTTGAAGCTAAGTGATAACTTCACACAACACAACTACTAATCACTTTCAAGTTTAGTGAGAATTCATAAGACACAACCACATCACTTTATAGTTTAGTGAGAACTACTACACAATCTATTACAACTCAACTAGACATATCCAAGTACACACATGTAGCTTGGATCTACACAACACAAATCCAAGCAAACACATATGCAATGGATGTACACAACAAATCCAAGTATTCATAAATAGCTTGGATGAACACAACTAGTCCAATTATTCATAAATACAAATGGATCAACAAAAACAAAAAGGCTAACATGATGAACATGACTAATTCATGGATTCATCTTTATCACATCACGAGTGAGTGAGTGATCTTCTCTTTGGATAAGGTAAAGGAGGGGATCAAGAGGATAATCATATGTAAACATACTTAACACATTAAGTGATCTTTTACTAATGATTATGCTATAGAAAAGAGAAAGGGGGCTGAGAATAACGTCCAAGAGGGTTATTGGAAAATGAGATTTGATCCACTATTTATAGAAGACAAAGTGCAACGGCTAGCTGGGCGCGGTTCTTTAACTAGCCCGGCGGTTCCATATCGCTAGAGAACCGCCTAGCTATTTAAGGTACCGCCTAGTAGACTACGCTCCTTTTTTGTCTTTTAGTGGGGTAGGAATATCTGAGGTTTTTTAAACCTTCAAAGGATATTCTTATGGCATATGGAATATGCCATTTTCAAATTTACATTTTCCATTTTAATAAAACATTTTCTTAAAAAGAAAGTTTATTAAAAAATCTTTTGTCATATTAACAAAAGTGAGTTTTAAGGATAATCACTTTGATGATCTCTAAGTATGATTAAGAAAAGTTAGTGATATGATTATTACCTTGATGATAGTGTTAGTTAAATAACTCGTTTTGTGTTTTACATTAAATGTGTTGTATAGTTTGTTGTGATCAATACTAAGAAAGATTAGTTAACACTAATAATGTTTTTAGGCATCATTTGCATTAACACGTTCTAATAATCTCATAAAATAACAACTTATCTTTTATGAGATTTGTGTCAAAGAAACTTCACTTGGTTTCAGTGAATCTAAATTCACCATGATTCCAATCATGCTGTAACTGGCGCACCAATTACATTTACAAGATTCACTAGGGTCACAATTGTGTTACCACAAGTAAAATTGTCAATATTCTAACGGAATATAGTTAAGAACTATTAAAACAATTTGGTATCTAATAATCTCGACATGGTTTATACAAACTTGTATCAAATCTGATTCAAAGAAACTCAATCGTGGCTTCATTAAATCTAGGTTTAAACTATAACATATGTAATAAACAACTAAACGATCAGTTTGAAAATAGACTCATCATGATTTCAACACAAACTAATACGATAAACTATTTTTTAAAAATCGTTTATAGATCTGTAACACCAGATCTGTTAAATAAAATTCTGTTTACGTGAAAACTGATTTCCCAAAGAAACACGATCTTGTTTCGAGAGAATACAGTTTGTATAAAAATCTGTTAATTAAATTAATATGATTTAAGCAAAAAAAATGTTTAATTCTGTTACACAGAATCTGTTTTAAGACTGTAGGGAAACTATAACACTTTTTATAAATCAAATAAATAAAATTAATTAAATTAACATAAAACAAATAACAGAATATAAATAACAGAAAAATAAATACAAACATAATTATAAATGGTAATTAAATAAAACAATAAAATGATAAAAAAGACTTACTAAATCACCAGCAAGTCGAGGCACGCGTAAGACATGCTTATAACTAAAGAGCCGATGCACGTGTTTAACACGCTTTCTTTAAAACAGATTCGTCGTCTTTTGCCCAGGTACAACAACCGAAACAGTAAGTTGTACTGTCAGACTTAACAAAACTGCCTGGAATTTCACATTTTCAGATGTGTACATAATATAGAAAATTTTGTCAAATCCTTTTTATGTTCGTTTATCGTTCCTCGACTCGACTCGAAATTGATATCCGATTAAACGTAAGATTACTTGTTTTTGGTAAATAAAACTTTTTGGTATTTTTAAGGACTAAAAACTATTTAATTAAAATTATTAAAACAATTTGTGAAAACTATTTAAAAATGAAACTAAAATTAATTTAATCTATTTTAAGAAAAAGTAAATACTTTAAATCTATGAAAAACTAATTAAAATATTTAAAGACAAATCTATTTTAAATTTTATTAAACTAATTTTAAAATATTAAAAACTATTTTGAATTTAAACAAATTATAAAACTTTATAAAAGAAAAATTATAATAAAAGAAAACTATTTAATTAATAACACTAAAACTTGTATTTAAAATTAAACTCTGAGAGTAATAATAAACCCATATTAATTGAAAAACGAGTAATTAAACACAAAAGTAAGACAAGCAAAGATGGTAGAGTTGTAGGACTGCTAAGCGAGAGGTCCAGGGTTCGAAACCCTGGAGAGGACAGTATTTTGCTATATTAATATTTTTGGACTCTTAAAATTACTCAGACCAAATGGTCTGAGATTTAACCAGTATATATATCAGCAATGAAACAAAAACAAATAAGCATAAATGGCTGAAAATCAATAAACAATAAGCAGTTCTAATTTAAACTAAATCAAATAAGCTAAAGACCTAATAAGCAATAAGGCTAAACTAATCAATAAGCAAAGAAAGCTTAAACGAATAAGAAAACATATGTGAAAAACTAATCAAATTATCAAGCATACTAATAAGCAAAATAAACCGAACCAAATGAGCAGTAAATAAACCGAACGCAGATAAGCACACTAAGCAAAATAGAAAATAAGCTATTCTAAATTAAACCGAAAATAAGCATAGCATAACTCAATAAGCCAATAACTGAGAAAGCAAGAAATAAGCAAATCTTAATACCAAACCAACAAAATAGAGCAGATCTAAACAAAAACTTTATATATATAAAAAAAACTTAACTTAAGTCAAAAAACAGAAAATCAAATAAAGCAGATTTAAACAGTAACATTAACCCAACAATTTAAAGCAGATTAAAATCAAACTTAAAGCAGATTATACAAACTCAAAACACACAAATCAAATTATAAGCAGATAACTATAAAATAAACTACTAAAAAAAACTTGTAAATAAAAGAGATCTAAAACCTTGATGTCGAAAACCGTTAAGGAGAAGATCGGCGCTGAGCCGTCTTTGAACTCAGATCGAAACCACCACCTTAACTATCAAACATCACTCGAACCACAAGTACCTCGAATCAAGTAACTTCGACAGTTTTTAATAATTTCCCAGTGGGGGAAATTATCTATCCACTTTCTTTTACTTTTATAATAATTAAAACGAGACAGTAATCAAAGAAATTTCACTTGCAAATTTAATTCAGAAAAAGAAATCAAGACACGAGAATAATTAAACTTAAATAAATTTTATTAATAATTAAAAATCATTGCAATACTGAAAACTGAAAATACAATTTACCTACGATCTAATTTGCATAAAATTAAAATTAAAACTAATTTAATCCTACTCCTAAGAAAACAGTAAAAGTAAAGAAAATATGGAATAATCCTTTACACGTTGTGGAGTGGGGTTTTATAGGAAAACCCTAATCTCCTTTTGATGATCTTGGTGCTCACGTCTTGTAATCAGGGCCGTCCTTTTCTTTTTCTCTTTCTTCATTTTTCATCCAACGGCTTAAAATACTCCTTGCATCACACGGATCACCAACATGGAATGGGGGTGTGTTTGTTGTGTTTGTTTAGGCTGATGTGGAGGATGTTTACTGGAGGGTTTGTTTAGATGAGGTGGTTTCACCAATCAAATCAAGGAAATGAGGGCCACGTCGGATTTGGAGATGAGGACCACCATCATGGATCTTCCGAATAACTTGGGGATTTAATCCCCAAGTGTGTGAATCACACGTTTTGATAAAAACCCCCAAAAATCTTTGATGAATTTACTGATTAGGTTTTTATATAGTAAAAAATGGAGGTTGTGTTTTTGTGGGAGAGAAAAGGGATAAAGTGGGTGAGTGGGTGAAATTTACTTTGTTTCTATCGAATGCATTGGGAAAGTGAGGGTGGGTAACTATTAATCGTTTATCAAAACACGTGTGGGGGAAGTGGTGTTGGTTTGACCAGATCTTTGTATCAAGTGAAAAATATTAACTGTCCCCTTTGTTAAGTATAATGGGCTTGTGGCCCAAAAATGATTCAATTCGTCTCATATTCAAGTAATTTGGGCCATAGTGGGCTTTTAAACAACTTAGCAGCTTTAATAACTCCAGATGGGCTTTTGAGCCCATTAACCCAAATGTGGGACCCACTTGGCCCAATTATCTTCGTAGATGATTAAATCCACTAAAACGAGCTCGATTTCGGCTTTCTTGTTCATTTCTTCAAAACCGTGTCGAATTGCCGGTTTTCGTGATCTTGGGCACACTTTTGATTTTTTGACTTTGTCTTCGTCTCTTTTTGGACTTTTCTTCAACATTTGACCGTGAAATCCCGTGTTTTCTTTCCTTTTGATCATTTGTACATATTTTAACACAAAAACACAAAACCACGCGTAATTCCAACTTTTACGATGTAAAACACATGATTAGGTCTTGTTTTTCCATGATTTTAGTGGCAAAAGGATAAGTGTTTACACACTTATTAAATCCCCTACACTTGACCAGTGCAATGACCCCATGCAATGCATAGTTTTAAAGCATAAAGTTACCTTTTCCTCATAATTAATCCATCTTGGCCTTTATTAAGATATGCTATTATTACTACGATGAAAAGATAAAAACTTTAAAGGAATCAAATGTTATAACAATTTATTTAAATTGGAAATTATTTGATGGAAGAAACTTGTAAAGAGATCTAAGACTTAAATTAGGGCTTCGGTGTCATGAATATTAATCACCCTCAAGTTTCACGTTTCCCATGCCAAGCATAAAAACGAGATCATTGTTTACCATAAGTCCTCAAGTTAAAACCACTTATATAAGATAATTGTGTAATACTCTTTCTCCAAGTCCTAAGTTGTATCTCTAGATTTTATTGATTGTCATTCACCCGTAGGCTCATTTGACTTATTTGATAATTATTAGTCCAAAAATGAAGGCCAAACGGTGCAAACCCGACACTCAAAACCTAACCTTATCCTCAAAAACGTTGTCAGTAAAGTAAGCCCACATCAAGGATGATTTAACACGATTTGGGGAATAAATTCCCGGACCCAAAATTTGGCCAATAGTACTACTTATTAATTATTCCTCCAAAGTCATGTTGACTTTATGTGGAGTTTAGCAAGTTCACATCATATACCCTTAGGCTCTTTAAGATGTAAAAATGCTCCTCATCTATTGTCCACACCCTAAGGCTCCTTGAACGATAAACAAGGGAATTGATTTCTTTGATCAATTTTTATTCAACACTTACCATGTCATACACCCTAAGGCTCTAATGACAAGGTTCGTGCTACATGCCCCACACCCTAAGGCTCCTTGAGGTCATGTTTTAATCTTATTCTTTCTTTATTTATGATATATATAGTAGGCTAAATTCCGCGGTCCGATGGTCTGAATACCTCCTACTTAGTGGTTATGAGCCACCTTAGTCGGAAGTCCACAACGCTGGCACCCTCAATGTGTTCATGCTTTAATTACAAGGAGAATAAAGATTTGGCTAAGAGTTAAGATATCGAATCTACCACCGCAAAAATCCTCATTTATTAAGCAATTAAATATACAAGCGGGAAGAAAGAGCCACAAAAACTTATATAAATAAGAATTAACCCTTAAACTTATTATCAACTCTATCATCTCTCGTTCTCCACAATTTAAAATCTCAATGAATGAGACTCGTGGATGCTTAGCCTAATAAACCAATTAAGGTCCATATGGTTAAGGATACTAGCTAGAGTAAACTTGGATAAGTAAACTCGGGTTGAGTCAAAATATTCACGACGGGCCTAATATATCAAAGACATCTAAACTTGTTAAAACCATTTTATTTATTTATTTATTTTTTTTGACTTTATTCTTGAAATGAAAAATATAAATACAATGCAAGGAAAGAAAATAAATGGAAATACTACTAGGCCAAAATAGATTAATAATTTGAATTTTTTTTTTAATTTTCCGGTTAAATGGGGTCAAATTCATGGAAAAGCCCACTAAAATTTCGATAGAAATCCCCCCTACACTTAATATAAACATTGTCCTCAATGTTTAAGCATGTGGGAGAATAAACTCCCCTACACTTAGGACATTGAGTACGTTGTTTAAAATCGAGCTAAGGAAGAGACAACTAAAGTGATTACATTTATTTGTGTTATTTATATACATGATTGAACCACAATAGCAAAAAATTATCGAAGGAACCGGGTACACGGGAAACACGGGATCACGGGTCGCGTCAAAAACACCAAAAGTGGATCTTGAAAGCACAAATCCCTGCACACAACATCACAACACACAAACAACCTACATGGCTCCCCCTACACTTATTGTAGAAAATAGATAAAAATAGTTCATCGGGTTGCCTCCCGAGAAGCGCTTGTTTTTGTTAACCGAGTCACGAGCCTGACTCGACCCCGAATTAAATGGTCCATGGGGAAGCCTCTAATGTAATACCGGGATCAAAAATCTTATCCTCGGTCCCGGAGGAACATAATAAATGAGAGGCAGGAGGATAAGTCATGAAAGGTAGAAAAGTCCTCTCAACAAACGAAAACTATGTGAGGTCGTGATCCACGGGAGGTGGGTGGGTAAAGGAGACAACTTGTCATCCCCCAAAGACAATGGATGGTCATTTTCGGCAAAGTCGTAAAGGTATCAATCATAGAATGGTCAATGCCACCTTCCGGGTCAAAGCACTCATCCTCCGTAATGGTGTCTATAGGAGTGGATGAAAGGTGCTCGGGAGGGTGACTTGGGACAATATCTTCATTTATAAAATTATCAAATAAAATGTCCCCCTCCGTGTTATCATCATCAATACCCGGAGGTATTGAGAGATTGTCAATTTCTTCCATATATGGGTCATTATTCTCAACGGGAGTAAAATACGGAGGTAAAGATTCATTTATAGGAGTAGAATTCAACGCTTCAATTTGAGAAATAAGAAGATGAACTTTCAATAATTTGTTGCGAAGAAGAACGTCTTCCACCTTATCTAAAAGAGCAAGTTCATCGGTGAACTTCTCATAAGTCGGAGAGAATAAATCATCATCGCCCGCATCGCCCGGAGGAAATGGGTGAAAAGGAGAAATTTCAAACGTGAAATCCTCAGAACATGGAGAAATGTCATCCGTAAGAGCGACCTCATCCGTAAGCTCCGCAAAAGTCGGCACATCACAAACTTCATCAAAGAATTTTTCGAGACCAAAATCACTAATCTCACTCGATGTATCACAATATTTAGATGCACTTGGGATATCGAGAGAAGGAATTACAATTGCACTAGGACATTGAGCACAAAGATCATTCAAGAAATAGAATTCTCATCGTCATCATCATCATAATAGTAAGAACGCACAAGAGGAGGAGTAAAAGCACTAAGAGTAGATACTTGCTCTTGTCGGCTTTCGTCATGCGAACTAACTTTGAGTTGTTTTAAGCTTTCTAGAATTCCATCCCAACTAGTGAGTTGATCCTTAAAAGAAGGTTGATGAACGACGGAGTATTGTGGGGGTTCAAAATTTTGAAAACCGGAATTATAGCACGGATGTGGCTCATAATTCATTGGTTGACAATAAGAAGTATCGTGAGGGCCCCCACAATAGTTGCAACACGGGTATGGAGAAAAACCCGGTGCATTTTGCGGATATGGATCCTCATATATGGGAGAGGTGAAGTACGAATTGGTTGAATTACAAAGTGGACAAAATCCAAGTTGTGTATTATCGAGATGATAGCCGCATCGCTCACATGTACACCATTGGCATGTTTGATAACCATTCCATGGTCTCCCACACCTTACGCAATACGAATTCATGAAGAATTAAAAATAAGAGGGGTAGAAAAAAAGAATTAAACACAATAGAAGATAAAGAGGAGTATTTTTGGTGTAATACTTTAGGAAAAGTATTACTTTTGGATTTTTTAATTTTTTTTGGTGCAAATCTTAGGAAAGAATTTGCTTTGATGATTTTTTTAATTTCTTTTAATTTTTAAGTTTTTTATTTTTTTATGTTTTTGATTTTTCAACAAGAAACGTAACGTTCAAAAATGAACGGATCCCAAAATCCAAATCGTCTCACGACAAATCGTCAATCGTAACGAGCGAAGCGGCAGCGGCGCCATTTTAATGTAGAGAATTTTGTCAAATCCTTTT
Source organism: Glebionis coronaria (assembly GCA_025667525.1). Taxonomy (NCBI): domain Eukaryota; kingdom Viridiplantae; phylum Streptophyta; class Magnoliopsida; order Asterales; family Asteraceae; genus Glebionis; species Glebionis coronaria. The sequence continues at coordinate 460,159 of JANFOE010000168.1, forward strand.
TATGTTCGTTTATCGTTCCTCGACTCGACTCGAAATTGATATCCGATTAAACGTAAGATTACTTGTTTTTGGTAAATAAAACTTTTTGGTATTTTTAAGGACTAAAAACTATTTAATTAAAATTATTAAAACAATTTGTGAAAACTATTTAAAAATGAAACTAAAATTAATTTAATCTATTTTAAGAAAAAGTAAATACTTTAAATCTATGAAAAACTAATTAAAATATATAAAGACAAATCTATTTTAAATTTTATTAAACTAATTTTAAAATATTAAAAACTATTTTGTATTTAAACAAATTTTAAAACTTTATAAAAGAAAATTATAATAAAAGAAAACTATTTAATTAATAACACTAAAACTTGTATTTAAAATTAAAATCTGAGAGTAATAATAAACCCATATTAATTGAAAAACGAGTAATTAAACACAAAAGTAAGACAAGCAAAGATGGTAGAGTTGTGGGACTGCTAAGCGAGAGGTCCAGGGTTCGAAACCCTGGAGAGGACAATATTTTGCTATATTAATATTTTTGGACTCTTAAAATTACTCAGACCAAATGGTCTGAGATTTAACCAGTATATATATCAGCAATGAAACAAAAACAAATAAGCATAAATGGCTGAAAATCAATAAACAATAAGCAGTTCTAATTTAAACTAAATCAAATAAGCTAAAGACCTAATAAGCAATAAGGCTAAACTAATCAATAAGCAAAGAAAGCTTAAACGAATAAGCAAACATATGTGAAAAACTAATCAAATTATCAAGCATACTAATAAGCAAAATGAACCGAACCAAATGAGCAGTAAATAAACCGAACGCAGATAAGCACACTAAGCAAAATGGAAAATAAGCTATTCTAAATTAAACCGAAAATAAGCATAGCAGAACTCAATAAGCCAATAACTGAGAAAGCAGGAAATAAGCAAATCTTAATACCAAACCAACAAAATAGAGCATATCTAAACAAAAACTTTATATAAAAAAAAAACTTAAACCAATCTTAAGTCAATAAGCAGAAAATCAAATAAAGCAGATTTAAACAGTAACATTAACCCAACAATTTAAAGCGGATTAAAATCAAACTTAAAGCAGATTATACAAACTCAAAACACACAAATCAAATTATAAGCAGATAACTATAAAATAAACTACTAAAAAAAACTTGTAAATAAAAGAGATCTAAAACCTTGATGTCGAAAACCGTTGAGGAGAAGATCGGCGCTGAGCCGTCTTTGAACTCAGATCGAAACCACCACCTTAACTATCAAACATCACTCGAACCACAAGTACCTCGAATCAAGTAACTTCGACAGTTTTTAATAATTTCCCAGTGGGGGAAATTATCTATCCACTTTCTTTTACTTTTATAATAATTAAAACGAGACAGTAATCAAAGAAATTTCACTTGCAAATTTAATTCAGAAAAAGAAATCAAGACACGAGAATAATTAAACTTAAATAAATTTTATTAATAATTAAAACTCATTACAATACTGAAAACTGAAAATACAATTTACCTACGATCTAATTTGCATAAAATTAAAATTAAAACTAATTTAATCCTACTCCTAAGAAAACAGTAAAAATAAAGAAAATATGGAATAATCCTTTACACGTTGTGGAGTGGGGTTTTATAGGAAAACCCTAATCTCTTTTTGATGATCTTGGTGCTCACGTCTTGTAATCAGGGCCGTCCTTTTCTTTTTCTCTTTCTTCATTCTTCATCAAACGGCTTAAAATACTCCTTGCATCACACGGATCACCAACATGGAATGAGGGTGTGTTTGTTGTGTTTGTTTAGGCTGATGTGGAGGATGTTTATTGGAGGGTTTGTTTAGATGAGGTGGTTTCACCAATCAAATCAAGGAAAATAGGGCCACGTCGGATTTGGAGATGAGGACCACCATCATGGATCTTCCGAATAACTTGGGGATTTAATCCCCAAGTGTGTGAATCACACGTTTTGATAAAAACCCCTAAAAATCTTTGATGAATTTACTGATTAGGTTTTTATACAGTAAAAAATGGAGGTTGTGTTTTTGTGGGAGAGAAAAGGGATAAAGTGGGTGAGTGGGTGAAATTTACTTTGTTTGTATCGAATGCATTGGGAAAGTGAGGGTGGGTAACTATTAATCGTTTATCAAAACACGTGTGGGGGAAGTGGTGTTGGTTTGACCAGATCTTTGTATCAAGTGAAAAATAGTAACCGTCCCCTTTGTTAAGTATAATGGGCTTGTGGCCCAAAAATGATTCCATTCGTCTCATATTCAAGTAATTTGGGCCATAGTGGGCTTTTAAACAACTTGGCAGCTTTAATAACTTCAGATGGGCTTTTGAGCCCATTAACCCAAATGTGGGACCCACTTGGCCCAATTATCTTCGTAAATGATTAAATCCACTAAAACGAGCTCGATTTCGGCTTTCTTGTTCATTTCTTCAAAACCGTGTCGAATTACCGGTTTTCGTGATCTTGGGCACACTTTTGATCTTTTGACTTTGTCTTCGTCTCTTTTTGGACTTTTCTTCAATATTTGACCGTGAAATCCAGTGTTTTCTTTCCTTTTGATCATTTGTACCTATTTAAACACAAAACCACGCGTAATTCCGACTTTTACGATGTAAAACACATGATTAGGTCTTGTTTTTCCATGATTTTAGTGGCAAAAGGATAAGTGTTTACACACTTATTAGTACTCCATATGTTGGAAATCAATAATAATACTTATTGATTTGATGTGTGTGAAAGCTATGGAATTAGGCCTCTATTTATACACAATGGACTTCCTTCCAGTTTACTCATTCCACCTATGTTGGAAAAAAAATAAACTATTTTTCCTCTTTAAGCATGGTACCAAATGCCTAACTTTGAGACACGATATCTCATTCACATCACCTTTATTTTGGACACATAAAGGCTCATTGCGAAGCTCTCTTTAAGGAGAACGCGAACCTATAAAGTATCACTAATATATATGATACATACATATACATAATTGTGTCCAAAGTTGGTAAAAAGTTATCTTGCCAACAATATTTTCCAACAAGGTCCACATTTTCAAACACGCCATCGATAAATAAGGATGTCTTTACGAGAACTATGATGGTAGTAGGTATGAGTAAGGGGGTGTTTAATAGCCTTTGAATGAACCAATTCAGAAAATATGTCAAAATAGATCAAAGGCTTTTTGTTTGGTAGCAACAATTTCATTCACTGAATGATTTAAATAAGTTTTATGTCATTCTGGGTCCCATGCATGCTATATCATTCAGTATCTATTTTTCACATGACGCTACCTTTTTTACCTTTTACATAGAAAAGGCGATATTATATTTATTCTTTATAATTTAAAGTTCAATTCTGTTTATTTGGTACACTTGTCCAATATATCATAATAAACAGAAAAATTATATATTTTTAATTATTAAAAAATAATTAGTTAAATATCGATTTACAATAAACTTTTGACTAGACTATACAATAATGTTTCAATTGTTATGATTTTCGTGCTACGAAGTACTAGTAGTTTTTAATTATCAATACATGTATCATTTATTTGTTATTTGCATTCTATCATAAAAGGAGTACAAAAGTGAAATGGCTTTTTTTATAGAATTCTTATACGCAACATAAGGGTAATATGGTATTTTATGGTATTTAGATTATTCATTCAAAACGATTATCAAACATGATATTTTAATTCAAAACCAAATTATACAGAGCACTTAAATCATTCAGACTCATAATGATTCAACGCTAAATCATTTTGTTTTATCAAAGAACCCCTAAAACACTCTTGATAAAAAAAGCATAGCCTTAGCTCGCGTTATGTTTTTTCGAACTATGTGTAAAAAATCTAGAAAGAATTAGACATTAAACAAGCACAAAACCTTGTAGATACTTTTACACAACACTCAACAACTTAAATAAAATCAAAACACAACAGCATACAACTGCAACAACAACCTATCCCATCAAAGAGATATGAGCACAACATAAAATATCGATGCCTAAACAAATCTGGAGTATGTCAAATTCTCATACATCCACTGCAAAATAAAAACATTTTACTTACTATTTTTCTTACATATTGAGAAAAACAAGAATATTTGTATTTATATTACAAAAGAAAAAATATTTATTTATTAAAATTTTATATTTACTAATAAGATTTATAACTATTTAAGTTATTATTAATTTTATCAACCATTTTTCTAAATTAACTGATATTGCTAAATATTACTACTAATACTTACAACTACAGCTATATGCTACTTCTAACTACTACTCTCAGTTTCATCAAAAAGACAAACACACCCTATATCTTAACTCCTTATAAAGGAAAAATGGAATTGGTTGAAAATTTCTAATTTTAGAAATGTTGAAATATATGATGGTTGAAAATGTAGTAATTTAAGAAATATTAAAAAATTAAATGTCTGGTGAAAACCTTACCCCATTTGCAGCCGTCACCAAAAACTCTACCCCTCTCTCTCTCTAAACAAAAACCCTACCCCATTTGCAGCCGCCACCAAAACTCTCCACCATACCACCACCATCATCAATCTTATTTTTGTTAATCCATTACGAGTAACTCACACCAATCTTCCATCACGCGCCTTTCCCTCTGTGGGTTGCTATAAAAAAATGCTTATCTCTCTCGCCTGTGAACGTTGCTTGCCTCACTCGCCTATTACGTGTCTTCAAAATACCCATTCTCATCCACTTCTCTATATTCTGGATTCTTCTTCCACGCACCAGCAGATACTCGATCCTCTCATTCTCATCCACTTCTCGCTCTCGCTTCTCTCTCAAGTAGCTGCGATCAAGGAACACATGAAGCTTCTACCATAAATTAAACCCACCGATCTTCATAGAAAAACACACACACATAAATTCATCGATTTTGATCAAACCCACAAACCATAACTTGATTTCGTTATTTTAGAATTGAAGGTTGAGGCTAATAAAGTTGCTGATGGCTCACGATTGAAAAAAAAAGTTTGTTACTTTTATAATTATTGGGCTATTCTAATTGTAATTCTTAAAATTATTTTTTTGTTGTTAACTGAGGATACCGCAAAATTGAAGCTAATGAATCATGTGGTTGTATGAAGTTTGTGGACCAGAAGGCGTCGAAGGATGTTGATCGAGATTCAGAGCTACGTAATTTTGTTTCTTTCGTATTTATCCCCTCATTAGCCTTAATTTTTTTCTTTATTGAATTTTCGGTTCTTTTTTATTGAGATTTGTCGCAGGTGTGGTGCCTGTTGTTAGTGAAGTGGAGAAAGCACCTTTGGAATGAGCTAAAGGCGGTTTTATGGGTTCTGATATTGTTCACAGGTATAAGAGCTGCGTTTTTTTTTTGGTTTTGGTTGTGAAATTTAGTAGTTTGTGAAAAAAACTTAGTTTTCGTCAATGAAGAATTTAGGACTATCAGCTTTTCGGTTTATGGGCTTATTGGGACAAGTAGTGTTCTGTAATATATACTTGATAAATGAACTGATATCTTTCGGTTAGGGCGCGGGTAAGGGATTCGGCATGGGACGGGGGTTGTTAAGCTCACATCTGTTGTAAGACTTCGTAAGAAATGTTGGATTGTGCTCCTCGAGTAGAAGGTGTCCTCAGGGCTTAGTTGGGTTTCAGTAGAAATCTTGTTGTGTACTCGAAATTTAGTAAAATCCAAGTCAAGCTTGGCCGACAATTTCAATGTGCCTCTTTTTTCGGGAAACAACTAAAAGAGTTCACTTTGAGAGAATGCTTCACATAGGTTGCTGGGTTTGCTCCCTATGATAGGATAGTTAACGAGTTTCTTATGGTTATTTCAGGTCAAACCACATTAGCTGCTCTAAAAAACGTTCACGATGTGTTAACTTATCCGATTTAGGAAACCAAACCAAAGCCAATTGATTTGAAGCTTATGCAAGGTATGATTTCTAATACTCGATATGTTTAGACCACAATATGAAACGTTATAGCGGGCTTATGGCTTATTTAGTGTTTTTCGGCTTATGTTTCATAACCTCACTTTTGGTGGCTTATTATCAAACTTATCGCCTTATGTAACTTCATTATGTCATACCAAACTCACATAAGCCACAAAATGGGAGCTTATGAATCATAAACATAACCTGAAAACCAAATAAGGAATAAGCCTGCTAAATAAGCCAAAACAAACACCCCCAAAATTATGTTTATGATTGACAAATTTCGTTGGTTTAATGTATCTGATAAAACCCAAGAAATGCAATTTTTCTATACCAATTTTTTTTCTCACAGTATAATATTATATAGTTGAATTTTACAATAAGGATAAATATAAGAACAGTGGACATGTACATGTTTCTTATGTGAAAAACCGGGCGGTTGTTAACGGTGACGTGCAGACCCCTGCTGACCCTAACTCTATCTCGGAGAATGGTATCGCTTACTACCTTCTGTATTTTAGGTTCGCATGTTGGGTTCATTAGTTCATGTGGTTGTACTTATTGTGTCACATACGGACATGTAGCGAACGTTTGCACCTTAATTTAAAATCTTTATCTTCATTTCATAAGAAGATACTACTTAAACCACAGCTTAACACACAACTTAAATATTACAATGAAATTTGCGTAATGAATAGACGGGTTCTGAGTAAAAGACATTAGTTTTTACAGTTTAAGATTGGCGTCGCGAATTCATGAATGTCATGACAAAAGTGTCACAGCCGAATTATTTGACTTCGTTTTGCCCACAGGCGCACCACCGTTAATACCAGACTGCTTCAACTTCCTTACTCAATCGGTGTCTTCGACCGAGTTTAAGCAGCATTTAAACGTGGAAGCAGCTGACCCTAAAGGGAAACGGGCCGCTTTTGAAGGTGTAGTAGAAATCCAACCCTATAAAGGTCTTTCATCCTTCTTTATTCTACGGTTTCTGTAACACGAACTAACCGTAGGTTAAAACTTTTTAAATATATTCTCAGCTGCTCATCCGCCTTACGCATACAAAAATGCCAGGAGAAGAATCGAGGGGTCGGACTTTGCGACGGTAAACCAACAGATTTCTTGCCAGCAAATGTCGCGGTTTCTTCCCGCAACCTGTACTATCCAAACAGGTATTCTTGAAAGAACAAACCTGGTCTTGAAATACACAGTATTTCCTTTCTTTGTGTTGTACTTCTGCCATATATATAATATCCCGTGTGTTTGTGTTGGGCTTTTGCTTTCAGCATTTACGTCATCTTTATTAACTTCGTTTTATAATGTCGCAGATATTGGGTGTGTTAAAGAATCATCCAATGCTGGAACCGACTATCAACAGCAACAACGGTTCCCAAGCTACTGCCGGCGAGGGCCATCCAATGATGGTACTGAATACCAACACCCATGCCCAGTCAAGGTTATTTTCAACTAGGGGTAATTTTTATGGAATGTACATTGTGATTCTTCCACGAAAAATATAAAGTCTTAAAGTCTTATTTTTCACAAGTATTTAAAGTCTTACTTTTAAAAATCGGACTTTGTGGAGAATTTAAAACACAAGCTTATGTAAGTATTAACTGATGCGTCTTGATCCTTTTCGCTAATTCTTTGGACCAGTTTAAAACTTTAATTATACACCGGTTAATGTGATAAAACAAATACAGTATAAGTTTCGTGTGAAATTCGGTTTCTGATTTTCACTATGTGTTGGTTGCAGGCATATGATTGTTGTATACTGAATTAGGCACATGAAAGCTCAAGATATGAGGAGTATTACTTAATGAGAGGTATTAAACCCAAACCTAATAGATAAACACCGTGTTCGACAAACCTATCCAAGCGCCTCATTAGAAACACACAGTTTTAGCAGCAGCCGCTTTGATTCTTTCAGATTCACAAGAGTAAGTTTCTTAATAGACAATCAAGCTTCATATGGGTGAGATATATATATCTTAAATTTTGTAGTATATTTAAGTACTGTTATTATATATTTTTATGTTTTAATTTTTTATTTATAGGTGGATGGCTAATTTCTCTGTCGGCTGTAATTCGTGGTCAAATGCTTCACATATTGTGGTACAGTTCCTATCTTCATGTGTTTGTGTGTTACATAGTATTAAACAATGATATTTCAAATACTACATCATTTTTTTCCATCGGTTTTTGACTCGAAGAAAAAGAGGCACGTGGAGAAAATAATTGGCTGAAAGATCATCTTACCTATGAGAGTGATTTGTCAATCTAAACTCTAAAGTAGGACTTGGCATTATAGACAAAGGTAATCATTTTTATAACATGTATTTAATATGTTATGTATGTTGCAGAACTTATCGAAGTGCAAAAAATGAATTCAGTTGATTCTGTAAGAGATATACCGCAATTTCTCAAATAATTTAAGTCAAGTAGATGCACTGAAGTAGTTTTAAATATCGAATCTTCGAGATGATTGAGAAGCTGATATGCTAAAGAATCTTTCAATCGACTCGCAGTTCAAGACTGTGGAAGTCTTAGAGGCTGCTAAGAAGGTGACGGTTTATTTAGTTTCATTGGATATTGTATAAACGTTTTACGTGTTAATCGTGTTTATTTCATACTAATTTCCTAATTGAGATTGTTTGATATTGATCATCTGATTTGTGTACTTTGCAGTTCTCAGTTGACCCATGTGTCAACAAGAAAGGTCAAAGTCAGCCATTTGATCGGTCCCTTACAAGGATCTGATGTGGCGTATTTCCGAATGCCTATTACTATCCTGGTAATTCTATATCTCTATAGGCTGTTTGAATTTTGTTATTACTAATTTCGACATGTCCATTTCAGTTGGTATTTCTATCATTGTAAACATCTTTGAGTAGTAATATATCTTCACCCCTTTGAGCAAAAAAAAAAGTAGCGGTCATGAATCTTTATTAGCCAAAAGTTGCTATGATGGTTGTTTTAGTTGTATGTTTGTCATTTTTTTATGATGTATCAAGAGGGTGTTGTGGAACACGAACGGGGGAGACAACTGTCTAAGTCTTCTTATGGAATCTTATGTTTCTCAATACATTTATAAACGCGACTTAGTATGTATTTTGGGACAATGTTCATCCAGTGACACCTTTAAATCTTTAAGTTTGGTGCCTAACAATGGAAGGGGACCATATACGGTTAAGCTAAAAGTGTTTGTGCAAGTGTTGAGCATAGACACATAAATGTGGTGATTTAGCATAAAAGCCCCAAACTAATGTTACGAAGTAGAGTGTTTTTATGTTAAAAAATGTTTTAATAATAACCAAGGAGTACTTTTGATCACCAAAAATGTTATTATTGCGATAAGATCTAACAAATTTTAACGCTCTTTCTTAGCACACTTTTACAGTGACTTATGTAAAACTGGTACTCTGTTCTCTTTGTCAACTTGCATTTCCCCACAGCACCTGTATGTTTGGATCTTGGTTTCACTATCAGCTTGATTTTCCAGCGGCTTCCGTAAGCTTACACATCTACACGCATCATAAATAAAAATCAAACAAGCAAAAATTAGATTTACACATCATATCGAATAAAAATAAACTAAAATCGCTATTTCATGTTATATTTTGGACATTACACGAAACTTTTACCACAATATCGCATATCGTGAATTGTATGTCGCTAGGAATTTCCGCCGCTATGCGCGGGTACTCGTCTAGTTTAAAAAATAAAGTGAAGAATTAGACCTGAAACAAGCACAAAACCTTGTAGATATTTTTATACAACACTCAACACCTTAAATCAAACCCAAACACAACAGCATACAACTACAACTATAACAACAACCTATCTCATCAAAGAGATCTGAGCACAACAACATAAAATACCGATGTCTAAATAAATCTGGAGTAGGTCAAATTCTCATACATCCACTGCAAAATAAAAACATTTTACTTACTATTTTTCTTACATATTGAGAAAAACAAAAATATTTGTATTTATAAAAAATATTTATTTATTAAAATTTTATATTTACTAATAAGATCTATAACTATTTAAGTTATTATTTTTTTTACTAAAACAATGTAAATATAAAAATAGATAAAAGAAACTGATAACTCTTATTTACTTTTTTGCATACTTAAAAAATAGTTACAATTTTATTTACTTTTTTGCGCACTTTTGTTTACTCCTTAAAATTTTAGTGATCCTAGTTATTATTTACTTTTTTCTAATATAAGTTAGATAAAAATAATTTTTAATATATTTTTTTAATATAAATTAATAGATAATATTTCTAGCATTTTTTATTACTTAATTTTATCATATTTAATTTAGTAAGTAAATATTATAAATTTTGTAGTGCTAGTAAGTACAATAGTATTTTTTTAATCTAGCGCAAAAACTATTATGGTACTTTTGATGGGATAAAATATTGTGGATGTTCATGTGTTAAACTAAGATAGGGATACTACTTATCCGTTGATCATTATTGCTGTTGATCATTATATCCTTAATAAAAGGGGGGAATCTCGGTTCCCTATGAACAGTTCTCCCCTCACAAGAGCAATTGTTTAATAGGTAAACTACCCTCACACTCACTCCCCTCACACTCTTCTATCACTGTTGTTTGTGTTGTGTGTCCCTATCCCCCACCGTTGATTCATTTCTCCTAAAATGGGAGGGAACCGTCGATTGCCTCACTGTAGCCACAGTTCTACAAACCATCTCCACCACCCATTTGTAATTGTTGGTATGTTTACAACCGTTCATATGGTTTCAGAGAGTATAAGATATATCGTCTATCTCATCTCCCTCATTTGGTCTCACCTAATGATTGATACCAACATCGGTTTGATCTAAAAGTTATCGTTGATCCAAGATCTGTCTCATCTAACGACTGGTGCGTCTTTGATGTCACGGGTGATGCCCTAAACATTCGATTGATACCCAAAATATTTGGGTTTTCTTTCGATCTTAGAGATGTGATGCTATAGGATGAGGAAGATGGTTTCTTATTGCGCATCTTGGTTTGGTATTCTTTATTAAGTTGGTATTTATTGTTTTACTTTACTGTTGTTTGTACAGTAGTTTAGATTTTTATGTTGACCCACGTGGCGGGCCGTGATAGCATCATCTCTGTTGTTTACGATTTATGTTAGAACTTTCGCCTTATGCTCCTTCGATGCCACCGTGCTCTTCGTTGCCGCTATCCATGGCGTGCGATGATGTGCCGGTTGGGCGAGATGGTGCTCGGCTTATTGACGCCTGATGGCATATAAGAAAAAGAGGGTTTTTTATTATTGGAACACATTTGTGAATCCTTGCTCCATATATCTTATGTCCAATGGGTTAGTTTGATAAGCAGGTAGGTTTGCACCCATAGCGGCTGTATATTCTTTTGCTTAATGCACTCCCTATCTGAGCATGTTGACCTTTAAGCGAATCGGTTTTTGTTCATTGCTAAAACATCAGCCACAGTCGTACAACGCGTGCGACGAAACTGGTTGTGTGTCGTGTTATGTGCGATTGTCTAGGCTGTGATGACCTGGACCAGCCCAGGGTAAACCAAAGATCGCACGGATCTTGGCGGGGCAACCTTCTGAGGCTGCAGCCATGCCAGGTGTGTCAGGTTTTCCCTGAAGGGTGTCATATCTGAGCCTACAGTATATTTTCCCCACTTTTAGGTATATGCTATGGTAAGAACATGGGTATATGTGGTTCGCACTTTTGGGTATATGCTATGCTATACCCCGTATAAACACGCAAACCTTTCAAGGTTGCATCAGCATGTTTGGTCTGTGGGAATCGACACCCACTTCTGATAAAGGTATACGTAGAAAAAATGGCCATATGAGCTATATCAGTATTTTAAGTAAAAGAATACGCTGTAAATATAAGCTAATTCAAACGCCCCATAAGAGTTAGTTATAATATGTGTTTTCAAGTGGTCTTGAATCGTTGATCTGATTTTCCAATAGCTGCTGATGAAAATGACATCAGTTATAGGCTTGGGTGCATCGGGTAGATAAACTGCAGGTATCAAAAAGCCCTTTTTACAAAATGAACTAACACGACCCTAATACTTAGAGGTGATCTGAATTGTGTTTTGTAGTAGAAACGCGTTAGAATTAGACTATAGGTTTGGGTACATTGTCAATAAGCCATTGTGGTTAATATACATGGGCTAAAGAGAAGGCATAAAATAATACAAAACACGTCAGGCGAAAGTAGGTCAGGTTTTAGCGGCTGCCAAAAAGATATTTACAATTATAAGTTAATGTCTTTTTTATTCTTCTCACTTTGTTGTTCTGTACTTGGGCATTCGAGGGTGTTTAATGACGGATTAAACACGAATTTGCACTTTATAAAAGTTCAAGTCTTATTTTTTTATAAAAATTCAAGTTGTTGTTCTGTACGGATTAAAGGAACGAGACGGATTAAAGAATGATAAAAAGGTTTAGTTTTTATAATAATTCAAGTCTTATTTTTTTATGAATTATATCGGTGAACTATGTTTTGTTTTTTGTCAGCAGGCGATGTCGCCATCTTGGACAAACGCGAATATTGACTACTTATAGGTGCACAACTGTTTTTTAGCCACGTTACACCACAAGACCAGGTATACACACAATAGTATGCACAACTCACACCCATTAGTCTCAACATCATATTGATTGGTTACAATCACATGGCCTGAACCTTAAATCTTCGAAAAAGGATACCACAAACATTACATGCAGGTAAGTCTAATAAAAGATCCTACAACTGCTCCAAAAGGGGTGTTCGACTTCTGTTAAAACAATAGCTCAACACCCCATTTCCTGCAATAGGGTGTTTGGCTACTGTTAAACCAGGAACCAAACACCCCTTTTGCTGTGAAAGGGGTGTTTCGTTGCCGTTAAACAAAGAACCAAACACCCCCTACGGGAACCCAATTGCATTTGCTGTAATTCAAATATATTTTACACGTTTCTGTTTGTTGCTTCTCTGGAAAACTATTTCTCGCTCCTTGCAATAGTTTAAGAAAAAAAATGAACGCTCCATTAGTTTCTACCTATGAAGACTCCAAAAACTTATTCGTATCGTTTTTTTGAAAAAAATCCAAATAATTTAACTTCCGCCAAAGAAATATCACCTATACAAAGTGATTCGAGGCTGATGATCGTATATGTTTTTCATCGATTCAGATCTTTTACTCGGTTAATTCGTATAGTTGAGGTTATGTTCATTTAAGTTGTTCTGTTAACGTTTCTTCTTATTAAACCGTTCATAGATTATTGTATACCCAGTGTTGACTTTTCTTCTTGATAGGTGGGAAACAATAATCGCCCTATGCTTTGATTGAATGAGCATGGGCAGAGAAAACTAATGGATGGAGGTCACTTTGCTTTTAGAGGTGTGTTATTTTTATTTTATTTCTTATATTATCATAACCCAAATATATTTTAGGCGACCAAGAAAAAAGGATCCTTAAATAGGCAAAAATGTGGTGGCAGTTTCAAGCCATCTATATATGGAAATATGGAAGCGGTTTAACGTGGGTTGTATTTAATTGATAATGGGTAAATGTAGAAAGCTAGCTAAATTTGACTGCTTTAAAAGCGTTTCTTAGCCATATCAATCATCAAGGTTGTTTTATTAACCACTAATCACTGCTTATGGTTACGGTTTGGGTTTTAATCACTAAACTGCTTAATGTATTTTCTTAACCATGTTAAATAGAGTCAACCTACTGGGTTCATGTATACTCGAGGTCAAACAACCAATTGAGCTGAAAACAGATTAGAAAACCGATCACTTTATTCGATACATTGACCCTATGCAAAAAGACAACCAAATCACTTTATTCTCATGGCTGATATTTTAGGTCGAGCACGTAAGTTTGACGAAGATTTCAATTTAATAAATACTATGCCTTTTCCCCCCTAGCGGGTTTTGAAATGCTTGCAGAAAGGTACATTAGGTCTCAACTAATTCGAACTTGACGTCAGTTGTTGCATGAAAAATATATATATTCTTCATAGATGTTAAAATATAGGTGACCAAATGAGTAAATTATAAGTTTATGGTGTATGTTTATAGTAAAATAATGCTACATCAAGTGATTGCTATATTGTTGCGTTAGCTATACTTTGGAGTCTATCTTTAATTTATTTAGATGTGGTTATTGATAGCATCACTTGAATCCATAGGTGATTGCTACTATTTAGCTACATATGAAGTTATTGAGATGAGTGATGATTCAAACTTTGAGGAGGAAGCAAAGGGTGGTAGGAACCTGTAGCAGTTAAGCCTCCAACAGTAGCAACAAAGAGAGGGTGGACAACTGCTGTTATTACATTCAGAAACCATGTGGTAAGAAAAATTTGATTAAGTCTTTAAGGTAGTGACACTATCAGCATCAGCAGGAAGAAAGCAATATGTCGATTAGTGAGCAAAAGGTGGGGTTATTAGTGAGCAAAAATCTCCATTTTATTACTATTTTAGTAGAGTTACAAAAATATAATCAAAGTGTACATTTTTTTTATATTATACATAGATTGATTGAAAATAAATTGACTTCGTATTTGCTTTATATTTTTGGGGTAGTAGGCAAAGCTTCTAGACATGCATCGGATCATGAGAGCAGTACTGCAATGCGAGGGCAGTTACACATGTCGTTCTTTGTCTTATCCACAACTACTATGGCTACGTATAACTGTTCAAATGGTAACAAGATTGGAGAAGGCTGTTTGGATCGAGTTTACACGGATCCAGTTTAACACGGTAAGTATAGTACGTAGGAGGATTGCCTTTCGTTTTATCGTTAAAAATTCCAAATTAGACACTTACATAGCGGTTGTCCTTATATTTTATTCCCTACCCTCTTTTCGGCTATTTATAGCCTCACTTTTAAACGTCTGTTACTGATGTGTGACATCTTTTCTTTTTCAGAAGGTGGAAACACTCGGGTAACCAAGCCGACTAAGTATCAGTAATACTATTAGATCACAGACGCAATAGAAAAGCTTTGTTCATCTGCAGTTTCTCCATTTGTTCAAATGCAGTTACATAGTCAACCAAGCTGCTTATTTAAACACCCCATTACGGAGAGAAGTATCAGCTGAAGAAGTGTTGCTGCTTACCTCAAAATTTGTTTTTACTGTTCGCCGATTTCAACCGCCAACGGACACACAAAACGTTCCTAAAAACGCCCCCATCTCGCCGCAGCGGAGCGCGGGCTCAAATCCTAGTATTAGTAATGTTTGAATTCACTCATACCCCACAGATGCAATTGCTCACTTGGTAAAAAGATTGCGGGTAAACCGTAAATTTTGTTTTTTTATTTTTCATCGAGAGCAAACTATACTTAATTTTGTCATTATATTTTAGAATCTCGTGCAATTTTGTCACTGAGTTAACATTTTTTTACTTTTCGCTATTTTCTTCGTGTCTGGCACGTGAGGGTATATTCCTCATTTCCGCTTGTACCAAGGACGCTAGCACTCTTTCACCTTTACCTTCGTGCAAAAACCGTCCCCGAAACATTATACTCACCTTTCGCCCCATTGTAGCTTCCCGCCAACACTTTCAAAGACTAAATTTGCAACATTAACATTGAAACTTTCACTAGTATCTCGACATTAAATACCCTAAATATTATCAATACTATACTGGTTCAACTTTAACTCATACTACCAACCTAAAAATCGATTCAATTGCTTATCAAGTAGCTTGAATGGTGTATCAGAAAGAAGTCGTTTTCAAAATGCACAATAATGGGTTTTTTGTACATGGTCCGTGGAGGTAAGTAAATGGAAATCGTAGCCAGATTTGTGGGTTTAGTTCCGAGGCTAGGATATTTACAATTGGCCAAAATCATATCTTCGAACGGCTTGGCGATGTGGAAAAATGGTCTTTGTTCTTTTGTTTGCCTAACAAATCACTAGAAGAAGGTTTGAAGTTGATTTACACTGACAATGATGTGCATACGATGTTGGAACTGGCTTGTAGGAATGATTCAATTGATTTGTATGTTGTTCACAAGAAACAAAGACTAACTTAGTATTATTTCAAGAACCTTGATTTAGATTTAGAGGATTCAAATGAGGATTATTTGGGATGAGTAGAATATGACGCTAGGTTGCGTTGATATAGTTCAACTCGTTTTGCGATTGAACATCCTTTTCAAAAAAGGTGGAGGAACAATACCAACCAAACTCAAGGTAGTAAAAAGAAAAGATTGAAGAGAGCGATCGTCGTAACAAAAGAAAGATACAGTAATGGAAAGGGCAAAGAGAATAACATAGAGGGGAAACAAACGAGTACTAGAAAAGGGGAAAAATATGAGTGAAGGTGCCAGTGAGACTGAACCTGAGACTTCATTGTTTAAGTAAAAGAGAGCTTTGAAAAAAGGTAATGGGATCATGGTTGAAGAGGATTCGGGTTTTAACACGAATGTTGGTACTATACGATGGTCTACTGGTATAGTCATTAGCAAGGGTGGATCTTTATATGTTAGGAGTAGGTCTAAAAACAGGTTAAATATGGGGGGTTATGCTTTTGTTGATAATGTTAAAGGTCATATAAAAAGGTTTGTTGTGCTTGGTGTAAGATCTCCTAGCAAGTTATACGAGTATCAAGATTTTAAGATCACGAATTACGTACTAGGTCTTAGAGCACCAACATATGTGGGAAACCAGTTAACTAAAGATGGCTGTTACAAGGAGTGTTTGGATAGTGCATATGATTAGGGTACCAATATGAGTATTCCCACTACTTTGTAACTAGATAACCTTATGGAACTCATAATGTTAAGGAGATAAGTGTTAGGGATCTGATTTTGTTAAAAAAACATCTTATAGCTTATAATCTACTTATTGTTGTCTTGTTAGTGCTTATTTATGTGTTAACAGTATTTGCGTATTCTAATGATAAAAAAAGAATGGTTAACTATGGACTCGAACCTGCGGCATCACCCTCATAACACACAGCAATTACCGTTAGCGCCTTTGGGTCTTTTACATAAATATTTGCAGACCTCTTATACTTAAAACCTTCCTTGTTAACATCTTATTTGCTTATTGATTCGGTGGGTAAATGGTTATTAATGTTGGGTCCACTGGTTGTGGATCTTGCAGCCTGTTAAGGATGGTGAACGACTTCTATAATAACAAGTCTATTCACAGAGAGACTCTTAATGTAATACAAAGTATAAGTGCGGAATACAAATACTATGATAAAGAAGAAACAGAATAACTAAATAACTTGATCCTTACTAAGGATTTCTACTATTAATATGAAAATAACTAATGGTGAAACGTGTGTCTAACCCTTCTGCCAATGGGTTCCTTTTATACTACAAGGAAACCCTAATACTACATTAAACATAAACGTGTAACTCCTGATATGCATATCCTTTCCTAACATATCTCATGCATATCCTAACAAACTACTAACAATAACATTGTTTGACTTTCTACTAGACCAGGAGCACGTGATGCTCCTACTACTACTAGGACCAGGAGGAACTACATACCTCCTAGTTCATCTATTACAAATATCTATTACATAGGTCCTAACAATCCTCCCTTAAACTTGAATTTGACTGGTTGAGTTCAAGTTTCATGGTAGATCTTGCAAAAACAACACGAGGATTGAATCAACAAAACGAAAGCAGCAAAATAACCATCAGAAGTGAAAGCACAAAGACTGCTGCAACTAGTAACTCTGAGAAGCTTCTTGAAAGCTTGGAACATATCTACACTTGTTGGATCGTCACAGCAACATGAGCAGATTTGATAAAACTTTACCAAGTAGCTGCTCGCTCTTGGGCTAGCTAGTGTTTGTGGTGGAATAAGCATCACACTGGGAGACCAGAACCCAGCCCAACTCTTAGAATGTAAATCAATGGTGAGTGGGAGTACCCTAATGATTTTGGGCAAACCACAGCCGTCAACGGATTTGATTTAAGTCTTTACCAGAAGCCGTACCCTTCCGGACTAGCCAACTCTTAGCAATAAAGCATCGGTGAGCTGAAAGCCCTATAGATTTGAGCAAGCTATTACATCTATCAACGGATTTGATGAAAGTCTTTACCAAGAGCCGTACCCCCTTGGACCAGCCACTTTTTAGTCTAGGACCAAGGCAAGTGAAAACCTTCTAATTTTGGGTAAACTGGCAACCATTAATGGATTTGAGAATCACACCAGAGTCGTACCCTCATGGTGAACCAACTCTTTATTGTTTTCAAGACATGGTGAGTTGAACGACATTTGTTGTGTGGAACAGAACCAACACTAGTAGTACATCACATGACAGCCCAAGTGTTAAAAATCCAAGAGTTAAAGAGTTTCATGATGGAAAAGTATAAGTAGATATTATATGATTTACAAGTTTTGAAAGTTCCATCACATGGTAGAAGTATAAGCAGATATTATATAAATATATATATATATATATATATATATATATAACAAACTAAGTAAAGTTTTAGTCACCATTCATTGTACATATTGGTGAAAAGAATGTATAAAATATCAAAAGTATAGAAGAAACAAACCAATCACTAACCAGAAGCAACAACTTTGTCCGCAAGTAGTCGAGCTTGAATTCCTTCAACCAAGGTGGTGGCCATAGCAGACTCGTTGCCAGAAGGAGCATTGGACACCACCAGGTGGCTCTCCAACATGGCTTCCATGGTAGAAATGGTCAGGGGATACTCCAAATCCACAAGCATAAAAACACTAGCACCAGATTCCAATTCCAATATATGCACATCACAACCCGCATACAACTTCCACCTTTTAATCACCCAACGAGGTTGTTCCTTCCACACACCAGCACTAGGAGAATCAGGGGGACAATCCAACATGATCTTCAAATCACCACAAAGGACCAACCCAGGCTAGTTAGGAACATCACTCGAGGAATTTGGAATAGTAGCATCAACCAACCCATATAACACCATAAGATCCTGATGATCCACCCAAGATAAGATATCATTCAAACCAGAGAAGTATTTATGGTGGCTATCATTGGTCTGGACCATATGAGTAAAAGTGCCAACACGAATGGGCGATGGTTGAACCTCCCAATGCACAATCCTTCCACGGCCAAGGGGCAAGTCATCATCGCTATCAAAAGCGGCATCTAGTAAGTGAGCAGGATCCCTCTTCTCAAATGGAAATGTCTTACCACAGCGAGCCTGCTTCTTTCGAATAGACCGGCGAGGGGTGGGGACAGCAGTAGAGGGTTCCTCCTTTACCTTGACAGTAGTGGCAGCAGTAGTAGAAATATGATCATCAACATTCATAGGTTCAGTAGTGGTGTCAGCTGCATGTTGTGTAGAGGGTGGTGCAGAAACCGGTGGAGGTGTAGAATCATCAACATGAGTAGGATTAACAGCAGGAGTGGTAGCCACATCAGGTGTGGTGGTAGCATCATCATGAGAATGGATGGGATCAACCTTTGAAGAAGTAGAGGGAAGAGAAGTAGTAGCTTCACCAGTAGATGGGACACCAGAAGTACCTACTTTGGGAAGACCGGAGGATGGAGGTTGGGCAGCTGTAGGATTGGGACATGGAGCAACAGGAGCAGGGGGTGATATACAACATTCGCAGGCCTGGGTACTTCCCAGCGATTCAGCTGGACCATCTTGTTGTACAAGGTTTTAAGCTCGTCATCAGACAAAGTATTAACCTTCTTCATTGTCCAGCCATGAGTAAAGAAGGCTCCAGTCTGATTCTTCACATATTGTTGCATAATCCTCTTCTGTTCAGCATAAGATAAAGGCCTGTTGCGACGATTTTGGTGAAGTTGAGCAGCAAGATCCTCCCTTTTTCTTTGCATCAGAGACATGGCCCAATGAACACACTTTCCCTAGTTCACATCCGCACCCAATACATCGGTAAACTGAGAGTAGTAAGAGGTGAGGATGGTAACCACATTCATCCAATCTGCATTGTCCCAAAACATGGCATTGTGTTTGATCTGCTCACGTCTTTGTTGCTGTAAGGCTTCATCCTCAGCCATTGAGGCAACCGCAACATCTCGGTCAAGATCCTCTTGTAGCTTCTGAGCATCCTCCGCTCCCAATCTTTCTTCTTCCATTTGTCGATGGGTTCTCTTTCTAGGAGGGAAGGGTGCATCAGTCATAGGGGCTTTACCCTTTGGATCATGAGAGGACTAGGAGTGGGGGATGAAGGACCAGCATTATCAGTCCTTGGCACGGGGCCAACAGCAGTAGATGGACTGCTTGAAGCACTAGGAGGAACAGGTAGGTCTTCACTCGGCTTGGAGGCAAAAGTAGCCCTAGCCAGCACAGTCAACCCATCTTCCTCCTCATCCTCATCAGACTCGGATAACACCACCTTCTTATTATGGCGCTTTAGCTGCTTCTCCAATGACTTTACCCTGTTCGCCAAAGGGAGCACAAAATCCCTTGTGAGCTTTCGATGCTGGTTGAGCTCATCCTCCAAATATATGATCTTCTCATAATACTTGTGCACTAGAGCAAGCAAAGAAGTCAGAGTAACAGGTTCCTCAGCGTCCCCACCAAGAGGACTTGGTTTGGGGGATGCTTCATTGGGACCAGAAGCATAAGATTGGTCAGCCACATGATCATGAAAGCTAGAAGGCTCTTTAGCTGAATGATGAGCTGGGCTAGAAGGGGGAGAATCAGCAAATGGGGACACATGTGGGTGAGAGGAGAAGGTAGGCTTTGAGATAAATGGCATGTCTGCCACCACCTATCTAGCCGGCTCCTCAGCCTCCACATGTGGCACACCAACATCAAATCTCCTCATCCATGGGATCATCAACCAATGGAGGTTCCTCCTTGGCTTGAACAGCCAGAGGAACCACATTGGGACCCCCTTGGGAAAGTCCCATCATAGCATCAGTGAGGGGCCTTAGAGGACCAATATACCCAATTTTCATGTTTGCATATACTTTCAGAGTTAGCTTAGAAGGCACATATTCTTTCCTATTTCTAGGTATACACATAATAATCTGTTGCAAAAACCTAGGATACATGAGAAACTTTTTTTAGAACCAGTAGCACTAAGATTGCTAAGAAAACTATCAAGCAGACAACGAGAAAAGTTAAAAGGACGACCTTGTGCAATACACACCAAACCAGTAGCAAGGGAGATGGGAAATGCATCCCAACTCCCAGCTTTGGGACTTAAGCATTGCATCAAGAAGTGAACAAGCAGCTTCCATTGAGGGGAAAAGCAATTTTTTTGAAAGTTAAACTTCCCCTCATGATTGTAACCTATTGCAGCCATACCATCCAACACCTTCGCATTTGGGAGAGAAATAATGCCATCTTCATCTTGGAGATGAAGAGCAGACCTAATGGATGCTTCTGTCACCACATAGGAGCGACCATCTATACTAGCATGGATCTCCAATGGGTGACCCAAAACGGCGTGGGTGTTGGCAGAAGCCCAGAACTGACGAATGACTTAATCATACACAGTTGGGCATACAGTAAGGGCATACCTGAGATTAGAAGCCTCAATGTACTCCAAGATGTCAAGAAACTCCTCCCTTCAAGGGCCCTCTCCGAGATAAGCAACCTTGTTTTGATCGGGTTTGTACTGTAGAGATGCCATTGATGATGATTGAGCAGTGGAAGATGATTGCTTGAAGATTGTTAAGGGTAGGAGTATATGTATGTGTGTTTAGATTGTGATAAGTGAGTCAAATGAGCCCTTTGACCATAAATAATGGTGAGGGAAAACTGTTCATTGACCCCTAATTATGGGGGTTACCCTTTCCAAATTAAGTCATTAATGGTGAGTAACCACTTGCCCTCTAAACCATTATTAGCAAATCCCAGTTACCAAAGATAAACAAATATAGGTACCAGAAGTAACCTGCGTTGACTGAAAGTTAAAACGACTAGAGGTCAACGCTAGAGGTCAACGCTAGGAGCAGCGAGTGGTCAACAAAAGTCAACATCATGAACAGTGACCCAAAGTAGTACTAGAAGCCAAACACACGTGGATAAGAGGTGTTTTGACCCACTAGGAGCAGAAGAGTGCTACTAGGAGTAAGTATGTACAAGTATATATGTACAAGAAGCCTCCTCTTAGGCTTTGCCTCCCCGCAATCTTAGACCTTAAGGATTGACCATTCCAATGTGAACCACCAAGTGATGAAACCTTGGACCATCAAACGCTTTAGTCAACAAATCAGCAATGTTATCATCCGTATGAAACTTGAGAACCTGTATCAGCTTCTTTTCATTGGTATCACGTATAAAATGGTGCCGAATCTCTATATGCTTGGTTCGTTAATGAAACACAAGATTCTTCACTGTGTAGATAGTACTTTGATTGTCGATGAAAATTTTGGTGTTCATAAAGTTGAACCCATAATCCAGCATTTGATTTTATATCCACAAGACTTGTCCACAGCAACTAGCAGCAGCTACATATTCAACTTCTGTTGAGGAAGTAGCTACTATTGTCTGTTTCTTACATTGCCATGAGATAAGTCTTCGACTCAAAAATTGACAACCACTAGTAATAGACTTTACTGTCATTATTAGCACCTGCATAATCACTGTTACTATAGGCTTCAAGAACAAAAGGTGATTCCCTTGGATACCACAAGCCTAGCTTGGGTTGTGCCTTGATATATTTGAAGATTTTCTTGACAACATTCAAATTAAACACGGTGGGTGCCACCTGATGTCTAGAACATGCACTAACAGCAAACATAATATCCGGGCGTGAGGCAGTCAAATACATTAGTGAGCCAATCATTGACCTGTACATGTGAACATTTACCGGGGGATCTGGCTCATTTTTTAGTTTAACTTTTGTGACTTCATAAGGTGTTGCTGCTGGTCTAAGAAGTTCCACATCAAACTTCTAAATTATCTCATGAACATACTTATCTTGACTAATGAAGATACCATCCGACTGCTGCTTGACTTAAAGGCCAAGGAAAAATGTTAGTTCTCCCATGGCATTCATCTGAAATTCGCCTTTCATTAGCTGTTCAAACTCATCACACCATTCCTTCCTAGTAGAACCAAAGATTATATCATCCACATATACCTGAACCAGGATGATGTCTTTGGCATTCCTCTTAAGGAACAATGTTTTGTCAATAGTGCCTCTTCTATAGCCATGCTTCAATAAGAAAGTTGATAGACGCTCATACAAAGCTCTAGGAGCTTGATGAAGTCCATAAAGAGCTTTGACCACCTTGTATACTTTCTTAGGATGAAGTGGATCCACAAAGCCCTTAGGTTGAGTGACATATACTTCCTCGTCAATCTTGCCATAGAGAAATGCACTCTTGACATCCATCTGAAAAATCGTAAAGCCAATATAAGAAGCAAAAGCCAAAATAGATGAATGGCCTCAATTCTTGCAACAGGAGCAAAAACTTCAGTATAGTCAATTTCTTCTAGTTGAGTGTGACCTTGTGCTACTAGTCTAGCCTTATTCACAACCACAATACCCCTTGAATATTTCTTGTTTTTGAGAATCCATTTGGTACCAATTGTTGTCTTTCCATCTGGTAAATCAACTAGGATCCAAACATTCTGAATAAAAAATTGCTGCATCTCCTCCTGCATAGCCTCCACCCAACTTTGATCCTCAAAAGCATGCGAGACAGACCTAGGTTCCACCTGTGACAGAAAATAAGCAAACAAACAGTAAAGAAAATCTGTGTGATTATTATGCTTTTGGTCTTCAATGTAGCTCACAAGAGCATGATGACCAGAAGTTGCTCTCTTATGCATGCTGCGAGTCTTGACAGTAGAACCAGGATCTCCTATGATTTTAGTAGTAGGATGCACTTTATTGATCTGCTGAATAGGAGTAGGAGCTACTTCTACTTTTGGTGACAAGTTATTAAGATCCCCAACTATGTCATCATCATATGAAGCAGAGTCGAAAATGCCATCTATTGGATGCTTATGAATATCATCCAACTTAGTTGAAGACTTCTTTTGATAGTTTCCCAAGTCAGAAGGACCAGAGAACCTAGTTGTAGAAGTAGGATTACTAACCGGGCTTCCAATAGGTGTTGAACTTGCACTAGGAGTAACAATAGGATCGCCAGGAGTAACTGGTACAACAGGAGTACCCAAAGGAAACTCAAAGCCTCCTTGAGTAGCTACTATAGTAGCATCTTGTTGTTGCTTAATCAGTGTATCAAGAGCTCCTTGTGAGTGGATAATGTCTAATGAAGTAGAACCAATAGGAGTAGCAGTGTTGTCAGGAGGACTATGGTGGAATAGGATGGTATGACAAAATGTCATCATCCTTATCTGAGTTCGAAAAGTTAGATGTAGCACCTGTAATAGAAGACGCAAACACTTTTGGACCTGCATTTTGGTTAGTTTTGAAACAAAAATATCCCAATGAATCACTAAGATAATCAAGATCAAAATACCATACAGGACCTTTGCCTTGGATGTTTGTCTTCTCCTCAAAGTACCCGAGATTTATAGTTTCAATGACACGCTTGGCAGTGAGATTGTATACCCTTTAGGCTCTCGAGTGAGCTGAATATCCCACAATGTAGCCTTCATCCGCCTTGCCATCAAGTTTCCCCAAATAGTCACTAGTATTAAGAATGGTGCCAGGACAACCAAATGGCTTCAAATGCGTAATGCTTGGGACTTTAGCTGTGAGTAGCTCATATGGAGTCTTCTTATGTGGATTGGTAATGGAGACCCTATTCAGCACGTAACACGCAGTGTTGACAGCTTCTGTCTAAAATATAGTCGGAAGCTTGGAATCAACAAGCATGGTTCTTGCAGCTTCTATAAGGGTCCTGTTTTTCCTTTCTGCAACACCATTCTGTTGAGGAGTCCTTGCAGCACTATAATCTCTTTTGATACCTTTGGAATTGCAAAGTGCTATGAGGTCTGCATTCTTGAACTCAGTTCCATTGTCACAATGAATACCTTTCACCTTCTTGGACAGCTGATTCTCAATGAGTGTAATGAAGTCTTTGAGAATGGGTTAGGTCTCACTTTTAGCAGCCAGAAAGGAAACCCATGAAAACCTGCTATAACCATCAGTTACCACAAGACAATAATGTTTATGGTCAATGCGCCTAATAGAGGTAGGACCAAACAAATCCATATGTAGTAGCTGCAATGGTTCAGTTATTAAGTTGAGAGCAGTAATGGCTTTGAAGGATGCTTTGTGTTGTTTGCCTTTGCTGCAAGCAAGGCAATTAATGTCATTCCTGAAAGTTTTGGGAGGTAAACCAAAGACAAAGTTCATATTCGCCAGCTTGTGATGGTCTTGAAGTTTACATGCCCCATCATCCTATGCCATTTGGTGGCTTCATCTTCTGATGCTTTGGCAACCAAACAAGCTAGTTAACCAGTAGGATTAACTTCATTCAGCTTGATACTATAGAGGTTATATCTTCTTGGGATTTTGAGTAGAACATGGGAGTCATCTGGTAACTTAAAGTCTTTGGACAACACCAGTGCTTCAGTATCCGTAAAGAGGACAAACTTCTTCTTGTCACAAATATGAGAGACAGAGATCAAGTTGAAGTGTTGAAGTGCTTCTACATAGTAAACCTGCTCAAAATTAAGGTTAGGGGTCTGAATGGTTCCTTTGCCAGAAATCCTGCCTTCACCACCTCCAAAGTACACCTTCCCGCCTTGAAATGGTACAAAGTTAGTCAAAATTCCTTTATTCCCTGTCATGCTCCTAGAGCATCCACAAATGACAATTCCAAGAGATGGATCTTGGTATGGAGTAATCTACAACAACAGAAAATTCATATGTAAAAGTTAGTGTCTTAAGGGGACCCAAACCTTTTTAGGCTTGAGTCTGCCTTGTGGATCATTAGTAGATAGCCAAGAAGATTAATGAGATCCACTGTTGTTCTTGCGTAGCCTATGCATCATATTGGTGTTATGTAGTGACCAAGAACAACCTGCTGAGAGCTTAACAGCAGAACCCAAATATCCTAACCGAAAATGCATTTGGTCTGAATTAGTAGCATAATGCTGATTAAAATTCAAAAAATAATTGCTAGTTGGTCTATTAGGGGTATAGGCATTGCTTCTCCAAGAAGTTGAAGCTGAAGGAGAGGTCCTTCTAGTAGAAGGAAAAGATTGGGCACATGGATTTAATCTTCTAGAAGCAAAACCCATGCCAAAAGGAGCATATCCTGGTGGACCAGGAGTAGCATAAGCTTGATAGCCACGAGGCTTTTGATCATAAAAATCACAATCCTTAATCAGATGAAATTTACTACCATAAACAAAGCATGTTTTAAAAGACCTTTTATTCAAATGACATTGTTTTAAACTGCTATTCTTATTACAAACCACTCTAGGAGAAACAACATTACTAGATTCCAACAAACTAGAATTTGGAACAATGGAAGTAGAAGCAGTAGCAACTCTCTCATCACTCATCCTAGCACTAGTAGTAGGAGTGTCATTTGTCTTGGGACTCGAGGGTCTTGACTCTTCACTTGAACCACAGGATGCATAATCACTTGCCTTGTCACTGAAAGTACAAGAGACAAAGTCATTAGAATTAGTAGAGCTTTTGGGAGACTCATGCATCTGTGATCCATCCAAGTCGGTGTGCCTGGATATAGACATAAATGTTCCTATAAGAGGTGGAGGAACATCGTGCATTGCTGCAGCTGGTTTAAACCTATTGTAGCTAGGTTTTCTCTCCTCCTCTTTGTCAGGATTAAAGAACTTAAAAAGGATAAATCAAAAACATCATTTGGACCAATATATTTGTCAAAACCTAACCCTCTCTTAGTTCTACCAGACATGCTACTATCTATTAGTTTGGAAAGATTTTTGGGTGCTTTTTGCCATTTATCAAATCTTAATAGAGTAGCATCTAATTTTTCTTGCATTTCTTATTTTGCCTGAATACTCTCACTATTAAGTTTTTCAGTATATTTAAGCATATTAGTGGTATTATCTAAATCAATGCTTAACACTCGAATCTTATTCTCATACTCAAGTTGAGTATTTTGATGCCACTTCTTCTGTTGTTCTAAAGTTTTTAGAGAACTCTTCTAAAAAATATTTATCATTTTGAGCATTCAGTTCATTGCATTGAGTTAAGAGGCCTGAATATTTATCATTACAACCAAGAGGGAAATTTTGTACCTGAGGAGAGATTCCCATGAGAGCAAATTCCTCTGCTTCCAATGCATCAGATATATGACCATCAATCACAACAAACACATCAGTACAAGACTCAACTGATTCCAATGTTGGTATCTCATGCTCATTCCAGTTGACCATAGTATCAACTAACACCAAAGCTTTCTTTTCATCCTTGAGCTCTTGAACCTTGAAAGCTGAATACCTGTTCTTCTCCTGGTCATTTTTGTTAGGGCATTCCCTAGAAAAGTGTCCTTGCTGCTGACAATTATAGCATCTGACCTTGCTCCTATCAAACCTGGCTGGCTCTCTTGGGTTGTAGTTGAATTTTCTACCGGCTTTCTTTTCAAACTTATGAACCCAAAGAGTGAGCATAGCCATCTGCCACTTTAGATCCATTTCATCTAAGTCAAGCTTATCAACCTGTTTGAAATCATCAAAAGCTAGCTGCTGCTGTGGATCAAAATCAGCAATAAAAGAGTGAAGAATAGTTTCTACAATGCTACTAGTCTTGGCTTTTGATTCAGTTGTAGTAGTATGTTGGGATGACAAAGTATAGCTTGGGCTACTGGCATAAGACATTGGACTAGATCCCATGGAACTCACAAAAGCAGAATTAGCAGGAGTAGAGTAGGAGTCACTCGAGTATCCTCTTACATGAGACTCAAAGGTTTTGAGTTTATAGAAAAAGTCATCAAAAGAGAGATATTCAAGACCTCCTTTTGCTTTTAGAGAGATGACTACCTGATTCCATGAATGAAGCAGAGCTCTAAGAAACCTGGCATTAATGTCTTCATTCTCTAGTTTGGACCTGAGTTGATTCAATTGACTGAGAATCTTTTGAAACATGTCATAGCCTTGATGAAGACCTTCTGTCTCAGAAACCTTGAATTCTATGAATTCATCTCTTAGCATGGATCTGCGCATCTTCTTGGATTCTTCATTCCTTCCAAATCTTACCTTGATGCCATTCCAAATTTACCTAGCATCATCCAAGTGATAAAAATCACCCATATGATCATCAGGAAGATACTGAAGCAAAATAGTTTTTGCTTTGATTTCTTTTTGTATAGTTGTGATTTCTTCATGAGATTTAGGATCTAGAATGATGATCTGACCATTCTTGTCTCTACCAGTTTTCTTCTTGTTGTTGCCATTCTGAACAATCTTCCCTAAGTCTAGATCAGTATTGGTGATCCAACACTCCATCTTCATGGCCCAGCTATGATACTCTTCCTTCTTCAAGAGTGGGAATTTTCCATTTGTATTGGAAACAGTAGCAACGATTTGCTGTGTTTTCTGTGTGGTGGTGCTTGGTTCTCCTGTTTTAGTAGAACTAGAAGCAAACATGATTAGACAAAGATGTTAGTAAAAAAATGGTTCTTCTTGTGCAGAGACTCTCCCAGGCTCTGATACCACTTGTTGGGTCCACTGGTTGTGGATCTTGCAGCCTGTTAAGGATGGTGAACGACTTCTGTAATCACAAGTCTGTTCATAGAGAGACTCTTAATGTAATATAAAGTATGAGTGCGGAATACAAATACTATGATCAAGAAGAAATAGAATAAATAAATAACTTGATCCTTACTAAGGATTTCTACTATTAATATGAAAATAACTAATGGTGAAAGGTGTGTCTAACCCTTCTGCCAATGAGTTCCTTTTACAATACAAGGAAACTCTAGTACTACATTAAACATAAACGTGTAACTCCTGATATGCATATCTTTTCCTAACATATCTCATGCATATCCTAACAAACTACTAAGAATAATATTGTTTGACTTTCTACTAGACCAGGAGCACGTGATGCTCCTACTACTACTAGGACCAGGAGGAACTACATACCTCCTAGTTCATCTATTACAAATATCTATTACATAGGTCCTAACAATTAAATTTTTTTTAACAGCTTATTAAACTTATCGTTAGCGCCCTTGGGCTTTATCATTTCTAGTTATTAACCTTGGGCTTTTTCTTTTCTGGTTAGAGTTCAAAATAAAACATAACATCGATTAACAAACACATATTAACAATTAACAATTAACAATTTATAAAACACCTTCATTAAAAGTTCAAACTAAAAAGATGACACCTTAATTAAAACTAAATCACAGTAATTAACATTCGGTTAAAATTAAACAACCCAAAAGACAAGTCATTGGTAACCCTATCTACAAACAGCAACCATCTTCACATCTCCCTCTGC
This sequence comes from Glebionis coronaria, assembly GCA_025667525.1. NCBI lineage: Eukaryota > Viridiplantae > Streptophyta > Magnoliopsida > Asterales > Asteraceae > Glebionis > Glebionis coronaria. Next base: position 489,420 of record JANFOE010000168.1, read on the forward strand.
CTTGATGAAAAGTCAATCTTGTCAATAACCTTGTTGTGAATATGGGTCACCATATTCATCAACAACCTTGCCTTGCGCATGTCGATAGTTTGTAGTGTCTTGAGCTTTGTGAGATTTGCCCTAACACATTTATAAGGATTGCTATTTTGGAGCTCGAGCATCAACTTCCCCTACGCATGACCCGTTCGGTAAGTCGTTGAGAGTTATTAATCAAATATCTAGTCTGCCATATGTCCTCATCAATCTCTGATTGGTACGAGGCTACCATCATTTCACCTAGGTGAAATGACTCAGACATACCAACTAGTTCAATGAATCGAGCCATTATATCAAAAGTAAACGAAAGGGTAATATATGTAGAAGATGAAAATCTTGTGTGTATGCGCGTTTCTGTGTATATGTGTGTGTTTGTGTGTGCGTTTCAAGCTAATATAGTGTTATTATGAAGAAGATGGAAAGTTTACCTTCGTGCAAATAACGCCAAAGATGTCAGTGTAATAATGACGGAGGCGAAAGGTAGGTATAATATTTTGGGGACATTCTTTGCACGAAGGTAAAGGTGGAAGAATGCTAACGTCCTTGGTAAGAGTGGAAATGACGAATATACCCACATGTGCCAAGCACGTGTGAGAGTTAATGGAAGAAAATGACGAAAAGTAAAAAATCGTTAACTCAGTGACAAAATTACACGATATTTGAAATATAATACAAAATTAAGTGTAATCTATTTTTGGTGACAAATTTGCTAATTTCGAAAAATAAAAGAATGAAATTACGAGTGTATTGATGACGTATATTCCCTAGTCGGGTTGGATAGTCCGACCCACGGGTACTATTCGCATCCATCAAGAGTGGATTAAATGCTTATGCGATGCGCGCGCAGGCCCAGGAGGCTCGGTAAGCTGTTGTCGCACATAAGGTTAATTACTTAGCCAAGTCCTTGTCGCTGCGCGACAGGATCAAACAAGAATATAATCTATCATATAGATATATTCGCCTAAAGTGAAGAGATATACACTTGCCTTGGTTATGCGATAAGGATCAAGCTATTTTAGGTCATTATCTCTTCCTTTGGGCCGAAAGAGTAGGAGAGCCCAGCCAAGACTCTCTCGGGTATAAAAGGAACCCCATAGGTTCTACAAAGGTACGATACACACAATACCCTAAACACTACATACTCAAATCGATTACTTACTCTCACGTGGAAGTCTAATCGTGGGTCACAAACCCACGGTAAGCCTGACGGTGTCTGTTTAGTGCGCAGCGTCCTCAAAACAAGTTTCACTTGGTGCAAGAGCCGGAGCCCACAAGACCCCAAATTAAGCCTAATTTGGGTCAAGCTTGGTCTACCCTAACTTTTGTATCAACAAGTTGGCACCATCCGTGGGGCCCATACTAAGCTCTAGCTAATGATGAAAAGTGACACAAACCCGCCCCCACCAAAGGGGGACCCAAGAATCCAACAGGTGCATACTCAAGCTTTGAATCTAATAACCCAAGTCGTGGAGGGAAGGGACTACAAGTATATTTCTCTCCGCTAGTCACTCCGAACCCACAGGCGGTTGGAACTGCATCGTCCTCTCAGGAGATCCCTAATCAAGGCCATAAGGATGCTCTGGACGCAAGGGATGTGATAGATCCGCAAACTGAAACAGAAATTCCCCCCTCGGCGAAGCAAAGCATGAGCGACTACGTCGCGGAAAACTATGAGGCTTTGATCCCACTCATAAGGGCGCAGATGAGGGCGAACCCAACAAGGGATCTTCGGATCAATCAAGACTTCGATAAAGAATTCAAGTCTAGGGGAGGGTCAAGACCTAGCAAGGAAGCTAGAAAGGAGAAGAGAAAGAAGCAAAGAACGATTGAGATCCCAGCTTCCCCTTCGGATGCGCCTATCATTGAAGACGCATCGTCCTTAGACAGTTCTAAGGACTCAAGAGAATAGTATGGTTTCATGACACCAGTCAATGACCATCGGTGCACAAGCGTGAAGGACAGACTAGGGCCTAACCCTACTGATAGACGAAGCGCCCTTAAAAGACTGGGCCCCTTGGAAGGTGATTCATATCAGGATCTGCAAGTTCAGGAAAGGAATAAGAGCAGTGGAAAGGCGCACAAGAGGAACTCCTCAAGTGAAGATTCCTCGGATTCTAGTCGCAGCGACCGCCACCCTCGCCATAAAAGGGCCTCCCCTTCTTCCACTGAGGACTCTGATTCCTCTGATTACGACAGAAAACACCGTCAGACACCCAAAAGACCAAGGATACAAGTTGAAGATCAATAGACCCTGCCATGGCGTCGAGAGAGAGGAAGCACGTTTGCAGAGCGCATAACGACTTTCAGGGATAACAAAAAAAGACGCATGCCGTCTAATAGGTGTGAAAACACCCATCCTTTTACCACTTAATTATAATAATAACCAAGCCAAAACGTGTATTTTATGTCGTGAATGTCGGAATTATGCGTGGTTTGTGTTTTTATTGTGTTTTAGGACCAAAAGATGAAAAAGGAAGAAAACACGGGCTTTCACGGGCTTTTCGAATAAAAAGACAAAAGACGAAGTCAAAAGATCAAGAGTGTAAAAAGAACGGAAGTCTAAGGCCTATTCTGAAGATTTATCGAAGAAAAAGTCTAAAGACGGAAGTTTAATGAACTCGAAGAACCAAGTCTAACTAAAGAAGAAAATTATAAGACGAGTTCAAATTATATCGACAAATCCCGAGACGACGTCGAGAAAGAGAAAGAATTTAAATCGAGTCGAGACAAGAAGGAAGAAGGAAGAAAGCACCAACATTTTACTCCTCCTATAAATACCCTCCTAATGTGTCATTAGGAGGGGGGTTAGTTAGTTTAGTTTAGGAGTAGTGTAGTTTTATTTTTTCTCTCTCTAGTTTTTCACTTTCTCTCTCTAGTTTTCTTTAATGTTCTTCAAGCTTTTTTTCTTTAATGTTGTTTAAATCTTTGATCTTTAATCTTTTTAATTCAAGTTTTTAATCATCTTCTTCTACCTCTCTTATTTTGTTTATCTTTGATTCATGTTAATCTTTGATTTTATTTGATATTTATGTTTATTTGATTAAAAAGTTTATCTTTTTGTTCATCTATAAGTTTAATACAAATTGAGCTTTGAGCTTGACATGCTTATTGGCTTATTTTGTATTTAGCTTATTTACTTTTCATTTTTCTTAAACAATCTAGTTTTACTAAAGTTTGATTTCAAAGTTTTGCTTATCTATAGTTTTCAAAAGTTCTTACTCGTGCTTACCTAGTTATTTTCTTTAAAAAGTGGTTTAAGTTTTAGATGTGCTTATTAAAAAGTAGCTTATTTGGTTTAGCTTATTTCCATTTTAACTTCGTCGGAAAAGGGTTTGATCTTCCTACTGTATTCCGATCACCCAATCGGAATGGGGTTTTAGATTCCTACCTGTATTCCGACACCCCTAATCGGAATAGGGTTTCTGGATTCCGATCGTGATTCCGATCTGGATTCCGATGGGGTGTTTTCTTTGATATTCCGATTACTTTGTGTTAGTTTATTCCGATTGTTTTTATTTTTCTCATATTCCGATAGCTTTCTTTTTTGTCCTTTATTCCGATCATATTCCTTTTATGCATTCCTATCATATTCCGACGAGTACATTCCGATTGGGATTCCGATGGGATTCCGATCGGCGTAATCCGATGGGTTTAATTTCTTGCTTTTACAAAGTTTTCAAGTTTTAAATTCGTTACGTTTTAATTTCCAAAAATTGCACGCTTCCCGAAATCTCTGTTTTTACCAAGTGTTTTTCTAATTTTAGAGAAAAAGTGACAGTTTTTCTAGTTTTGCTTTTAGCCTATTTTAATTACGTTTCATATTTACTTTTTAATTAGTTATAGACAACGACAACATTTTATTTTCCACCAAGAACGACTGAGTCGCACTGTTAACTAGTAGTCAATTCGAAAAGATCGGAACAACGAACTTCATAACTAAGTAAAATCTGGTTATTAAAATGACGCCGCTGCCGGCTCTTTTCGTGAAGATTAACGGTTTTTAGTGAGAGACGCGTTGGATTTTGGGATCCGTTCACTTTTGAACGTTATTTTTCTTGCCAAAAAATTTCAAAAATCCTAAAAATAAATAAAAAAAATAAAAAAATAAAAAAATAAAAAAATTTCAAAAATTTCAAAAATCCCAAAAACAATTAAAAAAAATCATAAAAAGCATTTCTTTTTCAAAAGTTTTTCACCAAAAATACTCTTCTTGCTTATCTATTGTTCTTAATGAATTCGTATGTTGCTTGTGCTGTAGGGTGTGGAAGACCATTGTATGGTTTTCAAACATGTCAATGGTGTACATGTGAACAGTGTGGAAATGATATCGACAATACACAATTTGGATTTTGTCCCTCGTGCAATTCGATTAACTCATCTTTTGCTTCTAATGCACTTACTCCACCCTCTTTCATATATTGTGGAAGCGATTCTCATTGGCATGTTTCGTGTCCAATTCGATACCCGCCTCATGGCGAGCAAGAACCGGGTTACAATTATGACAATGGTAATAGCTATCCACAAAACGCACCGGGTTTTTCTCAATACCCGTGTTGCAATTATTGTGGGGTCCCTCACGACACTTCTTATTGTCAGCCGATGAATTATTATGAGCCAAACCCGTGTTCTACTTCTTTTCAACCAATGATTTATGATGGACCACATCCGTGCTATAATTCTGGTTTTCACAATTTTGAGCCCCCACAATACACCCTCGATCATCAACCTTCTGTTGGAATGTGTGAAGAAGAACGAGCCAATTTTTTGAATACACTTCAATACGTTCAACAAGAATTAGCTAGCATACGCGAAGCAAGGGAGGAGGAAAAGCGACAGCAACAAGAACAAGTATCTAATCTTAGTGATTATACTCCTCCTCTTGTGCGTCCATACTACTATTATGATGATGATGAGGATGATATCTATAATCTCAACCCATCTTCTGAGATTACTGCTCCTACTCTTGATATCCCTAATGCGTCTAAGGATAGTGATACAACGAGTGAGATTAGTGATTTTGATCTTGATAAATTCTTTGATGAGGTTTGTGATATCCTACTTTTGCTGAGCTTACGAACGAGGTCGCTCTTAATAATGATGATTTTTCTCTATGCTATGAGAATTTCACCTTTGAAAATTCTCAATCTCCTTCGAGAGATGAGGGTGATGTTGATTTATTCTCTCCGACTTACGAGAAGTTCACCACTGAACTTGGTCTTGTAGATGAGGTGGAAGACGTTATTCTTCGCGACAAATTACTAAAATTTCATCTTCTTATTGCTAAGATTGAAGCGTTGAATTATGCTCCTATTTTCGAGTCTTTACCTCCGTCTATTACTTCAGTTGAGAATAATGCTACAACTATGGAGGAAATCGACATTCTCTCAATACCTCCGGTTATTGATGATGATGATACGGAGGGGGATATTCTTTTTGATACTTTGCTACATGAAGATATTGTCCCAAGTCCCCCTCCCGAGCACCTTTTATCCCAACCTTTATAAACCATTACGGAGGATGAGTGCTTTGACCTGGGAGGTGACATTGACTATTTTATGAGTGATAACTTTACGGCTTTGCCGCTTGGTCAACATCCATTGTCTTTGGGGGATGACAATGTGCTTCCTTTACCCACCCCACCTCCCGTGGATCATGATTTCACATAATTTTCGTATGTTGAAAGGACCTTTCTACCCTTTAAGACTTATCCTCCGGACTCTCCTTTATTGATGTCCTCCGGGAACGAGGACTAGGTCTTTGATCCCGGTATAACATTCGAGGCTTCCCCATGGACCATTTAATTCGGGGACGAGTCAGGCTCGTGACTCGGTTAACAAAAACAAGCGCTTCTCGGGAGGCAACCCGATTATCTATCCTTTTATTCTGTTTATCTAATAAGTGTAGGGGAGACCCTACTATGTGTTTGTTGTTTTCTTTCTTATCATGTGCATGGATTTGAACTTTCAAAGATACATTCCTGATGACTTTTGACGACCCGTGATTCCGTGTACCCATCTTCCCGGTTTTATCCTAAACACTTTTGATTCTCTATTTTATATTTTTCAATATTAAAATAGGAATCACTTTAGTTGTCTCTTCCTTAGCAAGATTTAAACAACGTGCACATGTCCTAAGTGTAGGGGAGTTTACTCCCACATGCTTAAACATTGAGGACAATGTTTATATTAAGTGTAGGGGGGACTTCTATCGAAGTTAAGTAGGCTTTTCCTTGCATTTGTCCTCATTTTAACCGGAAAATTGATTTTTCGACATTTTTCAAAATTTTTGATCGATTTTGGCCTAGTAGTTTTACCTTTGTATAGTTATTTTCTTTCTTTGCTAGAATAAATTGTTAATAAAGTGGTTTTTAATTTTTTAAAACGTTGTGAATCTTTTGACTCAACCCGAGTTTACTTATCCAAGTTTACTCTAGTTAGTATCCTTAACGTGTTTAAGTCAAGTTTTGCTAGGCTTTTATATATGGAACTTTAAAATATGAAAGTCTTAACTCTCACGGGTTAAGAACAAGAACTTTTCGCAAGTTCCTATAATTGATCCTAGAAAGTCGTTTATCAAGGGAACTTTAAAATGTGAATTCTAAACTTGAAAGATTCTAAGAGTTTGCAAGATCCTATAGATGACTTGAAAACCCAAAACTTTGATTTAATTGTCTAAGCATCCACGAATCTTATTCCTTGAGATTTTAAAATATGGAGAACGAGAAATGATAAAGTCAGTTATAAGTTTGGTATTCTTTAATGAATTTATGTGAGTTGATTATAAGCTTTTTCTCCCATCGCTTGTTAATAAATATATTTGCAATAAATAAGGTTGTACGATTTGAAAAGTTACTTAGCTTCTAGCACAAGATCGTTTAAAAGTTGCTCGGTATTAATTAGAGTTCATAGCCAAGGCATAACTTATTGAAGCGGGATGCGAAGATTGGCAAGTCCGAAAATGCCCTAACAAGGCATAAGGGCTACATTTTGTTGCTAAAGATCCCAAGTGATGTGAAGAATCATTTATTAAAAATCAATATGAAGGATCGAGACACATGACGAAAAGCAAATACTCCCCTAAATATCATGGAGAAGTCTATCCGGAAAGACCCTAGCAAGGTATGAGGATAAATAGATCCAAGTCCTAAAAGGAGGTGGATCGTTGTATATCAAAATCCTAAATAATGATTGGAGAAAAATGAAGAAGTCGTGGTCCAAATATGAAGAATCACTCAAAAACTTCAAGTGAAGAAATTCCTATTATGAAGAGAAGACCATTATTTCATGAACGTCTCTCAAGATTTGAAGTATGAAGTCACTGCAAAATATCGGTTCGAGAAAGGTCTCAAATCGTGAAGCGAGTTATGCCAAGATATGAACTTTATGAGGTCCCGAGAAGCAGTTTTAAAAGATTTTGTCCTTTAGCTAACTATTGATTAAATCGTCCTACTTTATTTTCAGCCTAAATAACTATCGAAATAAGTCAACAATGCATCCTCGTGATCATTCAAGACAACAATAAAATATAAGAGATATACCTAGGAATAAGGGAGTCTAAGTAAATAATTGGCCTACATGAGTTTGTGATAGTTTACTAACTTATAATAACAATGATCTCGTTTTTAAGCTTGGTGTGAGGAACGTGAAACTTGAGGGTGATAATCATTCATGACATTCCGAAACCCAAAGGTAAGTTTTTGATTTCTTTACTTGTTTTCTATCTCTTTTATGTCTTGTTTTTAATAAAGGCCAAGATGGATTGATTATGATGAAAAACGTAAATCTTGCTTTGTAATTAATGCATTGCATGAGGACATTGCAATGGTCAAGTATAGGGGATTTAATAGGTGTGAAAACACGCATCCTTTTACCACTTAATTATAATAATAACCAAGCCAAAACGTGTATTTTACGTCGTAAATGTCAGAATTATGCGTGGTTTGTGTTTTTATTGTGTTTTAGGACCAAAAGATGAAAAAGGAAGAAAAGATGGCTTTCAGGGGCTTTTATCGAATAAAAAGACAAAAGACGAAGTCAAAAGATCAAGAGTGTAAAAAGAACAGAAGTCCAAGGCCTATTCTGAAGATTTATCGAAGAAAAAGTCTAAAGACGGAAGTTTAATGAAGTCGAAGAACCAAGTCTAATTAAAGAAGAAAATTATAAGACGAGTTCAAATTATATCGACAAATCCCGAGACGACGTCGAGAAAGACAAAGAATTTAAATCGAGTCGAGACAAGATAGAAGAAGGAAGAAAGCACCAACATTTTACTCCTCCTATAAATACCCTCCTAATGTGTCATTAGGAGAGGGTTAGTTAGTTTAGTTTAGGAGTAGTGTAGTTTTATTTTTTCTCTCTCTAGTTTTTCACTTTCTCTCTCTAGTTTTCTTTAATGTTCTTCAAGCTTTTTTTCTTTAATCTTGTTTAAATCTTTGATCTTTAATCTTTTTAATTCAAGTTTTTAATCATCTTCTTCTTCCTTTCTTATTTTGTTTATCTTTGATTCATGTTAGTCTTTGATTTTATTTGATCTTTATGTTTATTTGATTAAAAAGTTTATCTTTTTGTTCATCTATAAGTTTAATACAAATTGAGCTTTGAGCTTGACATGCTTATTGGCTTATTTTGTATTTAGCTTATTTACTTTTCATTTTTCTTAAAAAGTCTAGTTTTACTAAAGTTTGATTTTAAAGTTTTGCTTATCTATAGTTTTCAAAAGTTCTTATTCGTGCTTACCTAGTTATTTTCTTTAAAAATTGGTTTAAGTTTTAGATGTGCTTATTAAAAAGTAGCTTATTTGGTTTAGCTTATTTCCATTTTAACTTCGTCAAAAGGGTTTGATCTTCCTACTGTATTCTGATCACCCAATCGGAATGGGGTTTTAGATTCCTACCTGTATTCCGACACCCCTAATCGGAATAGGGTTTCTGGATTCCGAACGCGATTCTGATCTGGATTCTGATGGGGTATTTTCTTTGATATTCCGATTACTTTGTGTTAGTTTATTCCGATTGTTTTTCTTTTTCTCATATTCCGATAGCTTTCTTTTTTGTCCTTTATTCCGATCATATTCCTTTTATGCATTCCGATCATATTCCGACGAGTACATTCCGATTGGGATTCCGATCGGCGTAATCCGACGGGTTTAATTTCTTGTTTTTTCAAAGTTTTCAAGTTTTAAATTCGTTACGTTTTAATTTCCAAAAATCACACGCTTTCCGAAATCTCTATTTTTACCAAGTGTTTTTCTAATTTTAGAGAAAAAGTGACAGATTTTGTAGTTTTGCTTTTAGCCTATTTTAATTACGTTTGGCATTTACTTTTTAATTAGTTATAGACAACGACAACATTTTATTTTCCACCAAGAACGACTGAGTCGCACTGTTAACTAGTAGTCAATTCGAAAAGATCGGAACAACGAACTTCATAACTAAGTAAAATCTGGTTATTACTATCCAATGTCAAGACCTACGACGGTACGACGGATCCATATGATCACCTAAAAGTGTTCGAATCTCAAGCAGGGATAGAACAGTGGCCAGAAGATGTGTGGTGTCATATGTTCAACTCAACGCTCATCGGGAACGCTCGGACATGGTTCGACCGCCTCCCACGTAGGAGCGTTCATGGGTTCGAAGAACTTCGGAGAGCGTTCCAAAGAAACTACGTGCAATAGAAGAAGTATGACAAAAACCCGGTTTCACTTGCGAGAGTAAAGCAGAGGCACAACGAAAGCCTAGAAGACTTCAAGAGCGCTTCAAATCTGAATGCAACTAGATTAAGGATTTCCCGGAGATTCTAAAAATTTCTGGATTCCTCGCAGGCATCACAAATCCGGACCTAATAAAAAAGTTGAATGATAGAAACCCGACAACATTTGACGGGGTAATGAAAAAGGTCCGAGCGTTCATCCAAGGAGAAACCACAGCAACAGATAGCAGGCAGATGGCGTCAGGCTACAAGTACCAAGATAGGCCTAAGAAACAATCATATGGGCAAAACATCAGTCGCACATCGGAATTCCAAGGAGAGGCAAAGCAAGGGCGCAACAACAACAACAACATCAAGTTCACCCCGCTGCAAATAACCTCCAGGGAAATATTCCTATCAGAAGGAGCAAGTTTTCCAAAACCTAGCCCAATGATGGGAGTAGATAAACGGGATAACACAAAGCACTGCGAATACCATGATGATAAAGGGCATGCTACTTATGAGTGCATTCAATTGAAAAGGCACATTGAGAGCCTAGTTAAAGCAGGAAAGCTGAACCACCTGATAAGAGACTAGAGAAAGAACTCGGATACGAAAAAGGGGGAAGCGAAGAAACAAAAGGATAAACCCATAACCATATACATGGTAGAAAGGGAAAAATCTTTCATGCAAAGAAGGGTGGTCACGGAATTTTCGCACGATAAAGAAATAGCATTCCCTATTCTTTTAAATATGGACTATAGAGTCAGGTCGCTGACAATTGACACAGCCCTCGAGCACCACACTATAGAAGGCATGTGCATCGATGGGGGGTCTACAGCGAACATATTGAACGAACATTGTTTTGCGCGGCTGCCATGGGAAATAAGGAAGGATGATACACGGTTTTTGCTAAGGTTCAATTTTACTCTCGATATCCTCTCGAATTGATCTAGGTCTTAAGTGGAATGATTGTTCTTGGTTACTAAAGAAAAGGGGTTTGGTTTTCTAGTCTAATAAGAAGCCTAATAAGAAGTGGAAATGAAAATTTAAATCAAAGACAATTACTTTAATTATGATTAACAAAGATTTGAATTAAACTTAAGATTAAAATTAAGATTAAAACTAAAATTGAAATTTAAGCAAACAAACATAAAGAAACAGTAAAGTAGACAAACAGTAATCTAAAGGAAAAACTTGATTCGGAACTTTTAAACCTTGATTCGGAACTTGCTCATGCGGAACTTACTGATTCGGAAGTTACTATTCATTCATCCGGAACATTCTCATCCGAAACTTACTGGTTGATTCGGAACCTTCCGAATGAAGGAGCTTGGTTCGGAAGTCGCTTGATCCGGAACTTATGCTTGACTCGGAACTTTCCGAATGAAGGGTTGATTCGGAACTTTTTGTTGATCCGGAACTTACTGGTTCGGAAATCACTGATTCGGAACTTTAATGCTTGGTTCGGAAGTTTCCGAATGAAGGCTTCATTCGGAACTTTTTGTATGATTCGGAAGTTCTGGGAACCAGATACAGTAGCAGATTATGCGAAGAACACGGAACACAAATTTTTATCAAAATCAAACCAAATACTTAAAAAGGATTTTCCAAATTAAACACAAATCATTTAGACACCATAAGCAACGAATCCCACTAATAAAAACACAAATTCTAACAACTTTTGAAGATCAAATCAAGAAAAATAGAACTTAAGAACTTGAAGATAAAAATGAAGATGAACAAGATTAAATGGAAAGATTAAACAAGACTTTGTATTGAATGATTAATGTTTTGACAAGATTAAACAAAGATTAAAACAACAAGATTGGAAGAACAAAGATTAAAATCATCAATCACCCTAGTGGTGATTGTGATGGAACGAACAAGAGAAGAGAAAAAAGGGGAGGAGAAAAACTCCAGACTTGTCTTCTAAATGTGTGTGGGATGGCCTATTTATAGGTGTTTCATTTGGTTGGTGAGTGGGCTTTCTCCCGTTCTTCGTGTCTTTTCGTCTTTTCAGAAAAGTTTCCGTTTTCGATTCTGATTCGGGATTTGTCGTCGATTAAATTCAACTCGTCTTTTAATTTCTTCGTTTAATAGACTTGAGTTTCTTCGACTTATATAAATCTTCCATCTTTGGTCCTTTTCTTCGATAAATCTTCGAATAGGCCCAGTGACTTCAAATCTTTTGCATCTCTTGGACAATAGACTTTATCTTGAGTCTTTTTCTTCAGTAAAACCCGTGCAATCCCATGTTTTCTTCAATATTCATCCGGTTGGCTCTAAAAACACAATAAACACAAAAACCACGCATAATTCCAAACAAATGATATTAAATACGTGTTTTGGTCTCGTTTTAGCCCGAATTAAGTGGTAAAAGGATGGGTGTTTACACACTTATCAAATCCCCTACACTTAACCATTGCCATGGCCTCATGCAATGCTTAGTGATAAAGCAAATTTACACTTTTCTCATAATTAATCAACCTTGGCCTTATTTAAAATACTACTAAACAAAAATTAAAGTACTAAAGGGAATTAAGACTTTGAAGGAAACAAAAGGATAGAAAACCATTTTCACTTGAAAATAGCTATATGGAAATAACTTGCAAAGAAATCGATGACTTAAATTAGGGCTTTGGTGCTGCGAAGATTTATCACCCTCAAGTTTCACGTTCCCCAAACTAAGCTTAAAAACGAGATCATTGTTATTATAAGTTAGCAATTCAAACACTTACACACATGGCTTAATTAAATGCTTAAACTCCCTTATTCCTAGGTGTATCTCTTATATTTTATCTTTGTCTTAGAATGATCATGAAGATGCATTTTTGGACTTATTTCGATAGTTTATTAGGGCCGAAAACAAAGTAGGACGATTTGATCAATAGTTAGCTAAAGGACAAAATCTCTTAAAACTGCTTCTCGGGATATCAAAAAGTTCATATCTTGGCATAACTTGGTTCACGATTTGAGACCTTTCTCGGGCCGATATTTGGCATGTACTTCATACTTCATATCTTCGAGAGACGTTCTTGAGATAATGGTCTTCTCATCATAATAGAGTTTCTTCGCTTGGAGACTTTTGAGGGGTACTCCAACTTTGTTGACCACGACTTCATGATTATTTCTTCAATCTCTAATTGGGATTTTGAGATACAACGATCCGCCTCCTTTTCGGACTTGGATCTACTTATCCTCATACCTTGTTAGGGTCTTTTCGGATAGACTTCTCCATGATCTTTATGGGAGTTGATTGCTTTTCGTCGTGAGTCTTGATCCTTCATATTGATTTTAGGAATAATGCTTTTCACATCACTTTGGATCTTCAGCAATAAAATTGAATCCTCATGCCTTGTTAGGGCCTTTTCGGACTCGCCAATCTTCGCGCCCCGCTTCATAAGTTATGCCTTGGCTATGAACTCTTATCATTACCGAGCAACTTTTAAACGATCTTGGGCTAGAAGCTAAGTAACTTTTCAAATCGTACGACCTTACTTATTGCAGATAAATTATTAGCAAGTGATGGGAGAATAGGCAAATAATTACACCAAGTGAGCTTGCGCAAGAATACCGACTTATAATTGACTCTATCATTTCTCGTCCTCCACAATTTAAAATCTCAAGTAATGAGACTCGTGGACACTTAGCCTAATAAACCAATTAAGGTCTACATGGTTAAGGATACTAGCTAGAATAAACTTGGATAAGTCTATTCGGGTTGAGTCAAAATAAACGTAACGGGCCTAATATGTCAAAGACTTCTGAACTAGCTACACCACTATATTTAAAATTTGACTTTATTGCGGGAAATATACATATGAAAGCAAAGATAAAAATTTAAAAATTACGACTAAATGGCCAAAGTTAATAAAAAATTTGAAAAATGTTGAAAAATATGATTTTCCGGTTAATTGAAGGCATTTTCATGGAAAAGTCCACTTAAAACTTTGATAGAAGTCCCCCCTACACTTAAGATAAACATTGTCCTCAATGTTTAAGCATGTGGGAAAAGGTTCCCCTACACTTATGACATTGTGCACGTTGGTTAACTCAAGTTAAGGAAGAGACGACTAAAGTGATCAATTTCAAATGTGAGTATGAAGAAAATTGAATCACGATAGTTGAGAGATAGAACCCGATTTCGGATAAACACGGGAGCACGGTTCTTCAAAGATTCCAAGAGTGCACTTATCCCTGTAATCACACCATACAAAGACAAACGCATATACAAGTCCCCCCTACACTTAGGGGATGAAAACATACAAGGATAGATACTCGGGTTGCCTCCCGAGGAGCGCTTGTTTTTGATAACCAAGTCACGAGCCTGACTCGACCCAAAATTAGTTCATGGGGAATGTGGTGAGGGATGGAATCACCTCCTGAGAGGTGTCCTCACCAAAGTACAACTTCACTCGTTGGCCATTCACCTTAAAATTTGGTCCATCAGGTTGAGCGAGCTCGAGAGTACCATATGGAAAAATTTGGGCGATGGTGAATGGGCCGGACCAACGAGATTTCAGCTTGCCCGAAAAGATTTTCAACCGAGAGTTAAAAAGTAAGACTTTGTCTCCAACATGGAACTCTCGGTTTTTGATCTTGGAGTCGTGAATGAGCTTAGTTCTTTCCTTATAGATCAAAGAATTTTCATAAGCCTCATTCCGAAGTTCATTGAGCTCATTGAGTTGGATCTTGCGTAGGTCACCGGCTTTGTTGATATCAAAATTGGCCCACTTCAAGGCCCAATAAGCCTTGTGCTCCAGCTCAATGGGGAGGTGGCACGCTTTCCCGTACACAAGACGATAAGGCGTACAGCCGATCGGGGTCTTGTAAGCAGTACGGAAAGCCCACAAAGCATCATCAAGTTTATCAGCCCATGAGGCACGATGCTCTCCCACGGTCCTTTCAAGAATTCGCTTCAGCCCTCGGTTGGATATTTCAGCCTGGCCATTAGTTTGTGGGTGGTAGGCTGTGGAAAGACGATGATTTACACCGTACTTAGCCATGACTCGAGCAAATTGATCATTGCAGAAATGAGTCCCACGATCACTAATAATGGCGCGAGGCACACCGAATCTAGCGAATAGAGCCTTCAAAAAGTTACAAACCACCCTTGCGTCATTAGTAGGCAAAGCTTTGGCTTCAACCCACTTTGAAACGTAGTCAACGGCAACAAGGATGTATTTGTTTCCTTTAGACGAAGGGAATGGCCCCATAAAGTCGATACCCCATACATCAAAAATTTCACACTCTTGAATGAAATTCTGAGGCATCTCGTCTTTATGTGTGATTTTGCCTTGCTTTTGGCAAACATCACATCGTTTAACCATATTGTGAGCGTCACGATATATGGAGGGCCAATAAAATCCCGAATCAAACACTTTCTTGGCGGTGTAGTTGGGACCAAAGTGACCACCGGTGGGTCCTTTGTGGCAAGCATCAAGGATTTCAGACGCTGCCGGTCCATCAACACATCGGCGAATAATCAGGTCAGCACATTGTTTGAATAGGTAAGGATCGTCCCAAAAGTAAGTCTTGATGTCGGTGAAGAACTTCTTCTTTTGTTGGGATGTCAACCCTTCCTTGAGAATTCCACCCGCCAAGTAGTTTGCAAAGTCCTCAAACCACGGGGTTTCATTCGGCTTCGAGTTTATAGACTTTAAGGTCTCCAAGGGAAAGGAATCATTGATTTCTTTGGTCGGATGATCCCCTTGGTATGGATCCTCAAGTCTGCTAAGATGGTCCGCGGCTAAGTTTTCTGCTCCTTTTTTATCGCGGATTTCGATTTTAAATTCCTGGAGCAGCAAAACCCAACGAAGAAGTCTTGGTTTGGAATCTTGCTTTGTCAACAAGTACTTCAGCGCGGAATGATCGGTGTACACAATGGTGGTAGAAAGGACAAGATAGGGGCGGAATTTTTCAAAAGCATAGACAACAGCTAAAAGCTCTTTCTCAGTTGTCGTATAATGCAATTGTGCCCCAGTCATTGTCTTGCTAGCGTAATGGATCGGTTGGAAGTGTTTGTTCACTCTTTGTCCAAGAACCGCTCCAATAGCAAAATCACTAGCATCGCACATCAACTCAAAAGGCAGCTCCCAATTAGGGGTAACCAAGACGGGTGCCTTTTGATCTTAACAAAAAACTTTTGATCTTAACGAGAAGAGCCGGCAGCGGCGCCATTTGATACACGGTTTTTGCTAAGGTTCAATTTTACTCTCGATATCCTCTCGAATTGATCTAGGTCTTAAGTGGAATGATTGTTCTTGGTTACTAAAGAAAAGGGGTTTGGTTTTCTAGTCTAATAAGAAGCCTAATAAGAAGTGGAAATGAAAATTTAAATCAAAGACAATTACTTTAATTATGATTAACAAAGATTTGAATTAAACTTAAGATTAAAATTAAGATTAAAACTAAAATTGAAATTTAAGCAAACAAACATAAAGAAACAGTAAAGTAGACAAATAGTAATCTAAAGGAAAAACTTGATTCGGAACTTTTAAACCTTGATTCGGAACTTGCTCATGCGGAACTTACTGATTCGGAAGTTACTATTCATTCATCCGGAACATTCTCATCCGGAACTTACTGGTTGATTCGGAACCTTCCGAATGAAGGAGCTTGGTTCGGAAGTGGCTTGATCCGGAACTTATGCTTGACTCGGAACTTTCCGAATGAAGGGTTGATTCGGAACTTTTTGTTGATCCGGAACTTACTGGTTCGGAAATCACTGATTCGGAACTTTAATGCTTGGTTCGGAAGTTTCCGAATGAAGGCTTCATTCGGAACTTTTTGTATGATTCGGAAGTTCTGGGAACCAGATACAGTAGCAGATTATGCGAAGAACACGGAACACAAATTTTTATCAAAATCAAACCAAATACTTAAAAAGGATTTTCCAAATTAAACACAAATCATTTAGACACCATAAGCAACGAATCCCACTAATAAAAACACAAATTCTAACAACTTTTGAAGATCAAATCAAGAAAAATAGAACTTAAGAACTTGAAGATAAAAATAAAGATGAACAAGATTAAATGGAAAGATTAAACAAGACTTTGTATTGAATGATTAATGTTTTGACAAGATTAAACAAAGATTAAAACAACAAGATTGGAAGAACAAAGATTAAAATCATCAATCACCCTAGTGGTGATTGTGATGGAACGAACAAGAGAAGAGAAAAAAGGGGAGGAGAAAAACTCCAGACTTGTCTTCTAAATGTGTGTGGGATGGCCTATTTATAGGTGTTTCCTTTGGTTGGTGAGTGGGCTTTCTCCCGTTCTTCGTGTCTTTTCGTCTTTTCAGAAAAGTTTCCGTTTTCGATTCTGATTCGGGATTTGTCGTCGATTAAATTCAACTCGTCTTTTAATTTCTTCGTTTAATAGACTTGAGTTTCTTCGACTTATATAAATCTTCCATCTTTGGTCCTTTTCTTCGATAAATCTTCGAATAGGCCCAGTGACTTCAAATCTTTTGCATCTCTTGGACAATAGACTTTATCTTGAGTCTTTTTCTTCAGTAAAACCCGTGCAATCCCATGTTTTCTTCAATATTCATCCGGTTGGCTCTGAAAACACAATAAACACAAAAACCACGCATAATTCCAAACAAATGATATTAAATACGTGTTTTGGTCTCGTTTTAGCCCGAATTAAGTGGTAAAAGGATGGGTGTTTACACACTTATCAAATGAGCTGGAAGAGACAACACAGATCCTCACAGGGTTTAGCGGTGATAAGACTCGACCACTGGGACACCTCACAGGTGACCATTGGAAACGAAGAACACTCGACGACAGAGTGGATGGACTTCATGGTTGTGCGGTCTCAATCGTCATACAACGGGATAATTGGACAACCGTCACAAAGACATTGCGCGCAGTACCTTCCACAACACATGGTATGTTCAAATTTCCAGTACAAGATGGAGTAGTTACCATCCGTAACATAGACACACTCGAAGGGGGTAATAGTACTTCTAGCACAAGCGCTAAAAGGAAGCACGCAGACAGGTGTCAACACGGTATAGAGCCCAACCCACAGATGAAAAGAATGAGGCGTATCTAGGAAGAGTCTCAGGCGAAAAGCGTATCCGTGCGCGAGGGCTCGCTGTCAGGGCTCCCGTGGGTCGTCTTCTCGACAGGCTTCGCAGGAAACAGTGGACCAGATGCAGGGTTCATCCTCACGAACCTGGGTGACATAAAAATCACGTACACATTGCTGTTTGACTTCCCTACAACTAGCATGGAAGCAGATTTCGAAGCCCTCATAGCCGGTCTCAGATTGGCACTAAGAATGGGCATGAAGAGCCTGGTGGCCTACACATACAACCCTCTGGTAGCAAGTAGGGTCGACGGGTCATGCGAACCGCGAGGGCATGTGCTAATCCATTACACATAAAAGATACGGGAGATGACGACACAGTTCGCAGAGTTCGATATACGAAGGGTCGCAGAAAAGAAGGGCGAGATCTCGGTGGACATGGACCAACTTTCAATCATGGACATGGATAAGCCTCCTAGTCACGTTCTAGTCGATTTTATCTTGCACAAAAATGTGATTGCGGACATGGAGTCTCCAACATGGATGACACCTATTCGAAAGTTTTTGTCACATAACATGTTGCCAAGCAGCAGAAGGAAGGCTAGGAAAATATAGGTGAGAACTAGGCACTTTGAAATTGTCAAAGGAACGTTGTACAGACAATCAGGCAGCGGTCGGATGTTGCAATGTTTAGCACCAGATCAAGCGCGGGCGGTGGTGGAAGCCGCGCACAGAAGAATATGTCTTCGTGGCCCGGTAGCTATGGTCGAGGAAGTCACTCGCTCAGGGTACTTCTGGCCATTTATACACAAGGATTCTCGTAAAAGAGTGGCGCGTTGTCAGAGATGCCAGGCAGACTCAAGACGAAGGACAAATTCTAACATGGTTACTGGCCCACTCTCAACCAAAAGCGCCAAAAGTGAAGGACTACTCTCAAAGCTGGGGCGTACTATTGGTTCCCTAGCAACATCAATTGGGAATATGGCGCGACGCGCATCAACACTACTCCCATGCAAAGGTAACCACCAGCAACAACCCAGGGGAGTAGTTGTCCCCACAACCAGGGTAATTGCACGCACCATGCGGCAGCGGGATCGTATGGGTGTACTACCAGCAGCGCGAAGCACACAACGGTGCAGTGAGGCAAGCAAAGGACTCTCGCGGACTGGGATGAGTGCACATGGCTATGTGGAGTCAGTATCCAGCCCTGTGAGAAGTGAGTTGAGAGGTAGCCAGAATTGTGGGCGATATTCTCCCTGAGATATTGCATAGTTAGCATGGACCATTCTCTTGGCTACTAATAGCCCCAATAAGGATCCATGTATTTTTTCTATATTGTCGTTTTTTAGGGTTTCCTTTTTTGTTATTTATTTCAACGTTGATAAAAAGTATGAATAAAACGATGCGGTTCCTAGCTAGCTCCGCAGCCCAAATAATCTTTTTCTTTTCTATCTTTTATGCATAAGAGTGTTGTTTCTTTTCTGAAATATATATAAATTTGGCCTTCCGGTGTACATGTACAATAAACATTTCCATGTGAAATAAGAGGACTAAGTTTAGCCAACCAATTAAACTTGTCGTGTAAGAGGGATGCACCCCCATCGACGCCGGATCATGTATCCTTTGTTAGGCAGCTTCCCGCAAGACGTTGTGGTAAGTACAACAGTCCGCATACTTTATGACGAATATGCACAAGACACCGTGTGCACGCCTAACAAACTTGTCATTTTTTATGACTTTGCTTATGGTAGTAGTGGCAGGACCACACGTAATGACTTTTGACTCGCCCATAAGTTTAGAGTCACACTCCAATGAGTGTACTCATAAACAGGTGTTTTGTCTCACTCAGGTGCGAATACAGACACCTGGATACACGTATATAACAAAGAACGTGAGCATAGCACAGGATGCTATGTGTTGGCAAACATACGGGTTGCCATAAATATTATACAAATTCATTAATTAACTAAGTTATTGTGCGTATTCAGTACAAAGCGGATAGTAAAGAAAGGTGCATACTAGAGAAGGTCGTTCGCTGACAGCGACCTCTTCAACCTATGGTGTGCCGGGTTCAATGACACGTGGTGTTGTACCCATACCTCCTTCATATATTGCAGCACGCAAGTCTGATATACATTAATGGAAGGAAGGCTAACTGGTATACCATCGGATCGGCTAGGGTGTGCTAAACCTAAGCCAATAGCGACACCTTTAGTCGAAGTCCGGTTCTTCTTCGCAACACGTCTCACGTGCTGTTTCAACTTGTCTTCTAGCAAAATAATTATTGGTGCACCAGAGATGTAGACAGGGACCTGTAGTTGAGAAATATCCGGTTTGGCAAGGGCATGGGGACCTTCTTCCGTTCTTTCTGTGCGATGGCTTGCTAAGGTAAGGCCGGCCATGATCACACTTATTGGAAAATCTTGGTCTTTCTCAAGGCGGTCTATGATGGGCAGTGGGAGGCCTTCAAGTCTGTGGAATGTAGCATCAAAGAGTTCTTGTGCGTACTTGGAGTAAAATTAACTACCCTCCAGGGGTCTGGTTAGTAAATTCTATTTAAAAGCGCGCTCCATGGCGAGACTTTGCCCTAGTAGCCGCGCAACATCGAAGATATCCCTGATCACTTTCTTGAGGTTGGGCTGCTCCAGGGAACTTTTCGCAGCTAATGGTAGGCCATTCTTTATTAACCAATGATTCTCCGCGCGCACGGCGACAAGGTGTGGATAGAGCTCTTCATCAAAATCGGTGCTCATATACTTCAGGATCTCGGATTTCTTAGCCATATCTTTGTGGCAATTGGCAACAAAATTGTTACAATTTGTAGTAAGGGCACCCATACCTTCTTCTAGCTTCGACATAGCCCATTGATTTTTATCCTCATGCTTCACACGCAAGCAACGCTCACGATCTATAAGCTCAGATAATGTTGCCTTTTCATCCTCTAAGTATTGGATGGATCCGGCATTTATGTTGGACACAGCGCGTAAGCGTGCAAGTTTTGCGGTCTTTTTGTTCTGCTGCTTGGCGGACCTTTTGATTTACCTATGCCAGGTGATTTGATAGTTGTGATACCTTCTTTTTCAAATTCGCGGTTAGAGTTATTTCTTGTGAGGTAACTATATCCAACTCTCTCATTGGTGTTGTGGCGGGAATTTCCTGGAAGTGTTGGGCGCGGCCAGGGGGAGTTAAGTGGTGGAGAAAATCCTCGCATACAGTTGTGCAGTCCAGTACGCATGAGCAAGTACACTTCCAGGAGGAAACGAATTGGGTGGACTTCGAGGTGCTTGCACCATCTTTGGTCGTTGCAACGTCGAATCTGTAAATTTAATACCCTACGAGTGTTAGGAAAGTGCACGCATTGTTTGATTCGAGCTAATGATAAGGAATGAAGTGGTGATGTACCTGGACATATGTGTTTTCCCCGCGGCCTTGAGAGTATTCCCCACGAAGTCACATCGGCGTGAGGTCTAGTCTACAGCGTTCTTCCCCTTTTGGGAATTTGTTGTGTGGGGGAGCATGGTATTTTTTTGTAACTAGGAACCGGTATGCTCTCTTCTGGTGGGCCTGTGTAGGGAACCCCTTCGATACCATGATCTTCCTCCCCTCCCAGATCCATTTCTTCTAACGAAGACTCTATGATACATGGCACACATCGGATGGGAGTAGCATTCGCTGAACTTATCCTCTCGGTGCTCCCTCCAAGTGTTGGGGAAGGGAAATCTAGGTCTACGGTGCGTTGGCCAATGCGCCATCCGTTTGATAGCTCGAAAGGTGTGAAAGGCCGAGCGCGCATAGTCATCGCGCACGGATTCTAGCACTTCACAAGCTGCGTATACGTTAGTTCTGCAAAAATGTGAGGAGTATATGAGTGTATGCGCATAAGTCGTTTGACTTTTTTATTTTTTGGACTACAAGGTCCTTACCATGGTTGAATTCATCAAAGTATCGGGGAAGGTGGATTGCAGGAAGGGTCGATGTGTGGCTCAATCCTAGGGCGTATAGCAGGGCCTCTGGGTATTCCTGCATCGGTATCCGGTCGGTGGTGATTACCTGTGCATCTGTTTCATTGTACGAGCCAGTAATGGGGCGGTCATCTTTCATCATTGTCTCGGGGGTAATGAAATCGTAATCGAATGGGAATGCAGCCTTATCTACCCAGAAGAATTTATCGTTCCACTTCTTCAGCGAATCTATCTTTACCGAGTAACATTGTAGTTGACCAGGGCGTTTTGCAAAGGATATCCACCCGTTTATCCACGAGGGTCTATAGAAGGCGCGGAACAGGTTTATTGTTGGGTCAACATTCTTAAGTAAGCAGTTTATTTCAAAATTTGAGATTTTGGCGGCGCCTATATAATGCAGCTGTGAAAGGTGTATGCTATAGTAGCTTAGCATATCCATCAGAAAGCGACTTAGGGGTATGCGATTGTTAGAAAACTCGATGAACCTGGTGGTATATACCAATTTTCCCATCCGGGAAACTTCCAATGTGTGCTTGTGGATCGGGTACAGTTGGATGGAGATCTGTTGATATGTGACACCCCGGGTAGGGTCAAAATATGCGGAAATATCAACGGAGATGTCACAAGGGTGGATCGATAGCATATAGTCCATAGAGCATAAGATAAAGAGTTATTCAAATCAGATTACATGTTTATTAAACAAATAAATAAAAATTGTCTTTAACATGTCATAAGTAGATTGTTCATTTTCCCCAAATTGAACCCTTGACGATTCCTACGATGCAGATTACATAGATGCTTGAGTCATGCACATATCTCGTTCTAACTTCATTTCCCTGAGATAAACATGCTTAGAGGGTCAACATAAAGTTGGTGAATTTACAGGTTTTAACATTAATTAGTTTGGACATACATTAATCATAGAAGTAACAATGCGCAAAGCATTCTTACTAAAAATTAGATTACATTTGCTATTACTCGAAACTGAAGCTTAACCTTCCATAGTCCTCAACAGATGAGGACGTAGTGTCTTACAAAAAGACACCGAAACCCAGTTCCAACATGGTATACATCTGTTGTCCCGGCCAAGTCACAGTGAGCATGACTCACCCAGATGGGGATGGTCAATCCCTAATAGATCTATTTATAACATTAGGGCGATTTACAACAATTTATCAGTTTCTATAATAGTCAATCATAGTCAAGTTTATACAATTCAGTTATGTCTATTTTAGAATAGTTGCATGTTTTCTCCTCCGTAGAGGAAAAGTTTATCAATAGTTATATGGGGCTGTAAACTCACCTGGGAGTTGGCAATAGCTGTATAACACGAATATCCAAATAATTCTCACGCCAAAAGTTATGCCTAATCAAATAGTACAGTCTTAATAGATAGTACAAAGAACATGTGTGTATGCTTATACAGATTTTTAGTCAGTTCATTTATGCTACGACATTTATCTAAATAACCGTAGTTCAAGTATTAACAATATTCATTTAAACTTATCTATATAAGTTTCATTTCTAAGTAAACATAAAATGTTTAACCTACAATTATCAGTTTGTATTCGTAATACATGTATTAATAATAACCATTCAACTTACAATTTAAGTTTCTTATTTAAGTAGACATGAAATGTCCTACTTAAAATATTAGTTCACGTTTGCAGTTCAGGTATTATAATCATTCATTTAAACTTATTATTAAGTTTCATAATTAAGTAAACATAAAACGTTCCACTTAAATTATTAGTTTACGTTCGTAGTTCATGTATTATAATCATCCATTTAAACTTACTATTAAGTTTTATATTTTAAGTAAACGTAAGGTGTTTTACTTAAATATTAGTATTCAATTGATTCAACGTTCATATAATTTTATTTCCTAAAACTATACGAGTTTATGTATTAGTGATACATATCCATATTGTTTATATAGTTTATTTCATGAATCAAAAATATAAATATTTTATCTTTGAAAAAATAAAATAAAATATTTTATTTAACTTAAAAGTTCCCATAAATTATTTAACATTTATAAAATAATTTATAAATTACAAATTTAAGAATTTATATTATAAATTTTTATAGTTTAGGGTTTGTTTAAGTTTTACTAAGTTTAAAAATAGAATTAGGGTTAGGGTTTGTTTAAGTTTTGGAACATGGCAAAACTAGTCCCTCCATATTTTTAAACAAAGTAAACTTTCGGATTGTTACACATTTGGTACCTAGGGCTTGTTTAAGTTTCGACTTATGGCAGATTTAGTCCCCTTAGGTAAATCTAGGTTTTACAACTTTCATAAAATGACCAAAACAGCCCCTAGGTCTTCTTTAAGTTTCGGATTAATACAACAATGGTCCCTAGGGTTTTAAAATGACAAAATAAGTTTTAGAAACTTCCCAAAATGGTCCCTAGGGTTTAATATGCCACGGATGGTATTTATTAAACCCTAGACTTTTGGATAATTACATTTTTAGTCCTTGTGTTTACCAATTTATCAAAACAAGTTTCTATAGTCATGGTTTTAGTCCTTAAGTTTCATAAATTGTCATTTTACTCCAAAAGTTTTTATAAGTTACATTTTATTATAAAAACTTTTATTTAACATTCAAAACATTATATGGGCTCATTAAATGTGCTAAACATCTAATGGGCCATTTAGTGGGCCTAAATATATTTTTAAGTTTACTAACTTGTTAAATAGGCCTTTAACACATTTATTAGGCTTAAATACATTTTAAGTCCAATAATCATTTTAAATGGGTTGAAGTATAAACTTAAGTCCATTAGGTTACTAAGTCTTATTAAATGGGCTTATTAGGTCCATTAAGTCTTGGACTAATGTTGCATGGGCTTAAATAGTCCATTAACACTACTTTACATTTTATGTAAGTATTAACTTAGGATTTTCTTATAAGCTTATCATTAGCTTATTCATATTTAGTTTTAAATCTTAATTAAAGAATAAAAATTCTAGTTTATTTTATGTGATGTACCAAATAAGATCAAGATGTGTTACAAGGTTGCATGCAAGTCATAAGCCCTAATATGAGCTTATAACTCATGGCTATAATTAATTATACCTTATTAAGATGAGTTAAATCTTATTTTATGGTTGCATGTACTTATAAGTGTCCCCAAAATAGATCTAGCTATGTACAAATCAAGAAATCAAGTCACAAGTCCATGCATATATACATATAGCCCACGACTATGATTTTATATCTTGGTATTTCCAAGATGAACATTTTAGCTAGTCTTAAGTCTTGTAAATATTTACAAAAATACAACATGATTATCTAGGTTACATGCATGTTCCCAAGGTTACCATTATTCCAAGAAAACTATATGTAACCCACGGCTATATTGTTTTCTCCCAAGGTTCCCATAAGATTTTTGATACAATGTTTTACCTAGTATGAAAATTAAGTTCGTTGATTGTGTCTAATCGATTACTGGTTTAAGTGCGACTCAGTCGTCTTTTGGTGGAAAACAAATAGATTGGTCGTTGTAGTAAAATTAAATTGCGAAAGTTAAAAGTAAATGACGGGTAATTAAAACTAAAGCTAATTAAAACGTAAATGGTGCAATATTAAAACTTTTAAAAGTAAATTTATTAAACGACTAAAATTAAACTCGACAAAAAGTAAATTAGACAGTGTAATAAAAATGAAAATTTGAAAACTTAAAACAATGCAAACTTAAAAATTAAACTAAGATAAAATATTAAAACAAAATTCAATCCGTCGGAATCCACCTATCGGAATCCGATTGGAATACCGATCGGAATGTTGCTTACCATCGGAATGTTCAATCTGAAAACCGTCAGAATAACAACTCACCTATCGGAATATGATCGGAATCTCCTATCGGAATGAGCCTATCGGAATACTTAAAAACAAAATCTATCGGAATACTTAAAATGAAACCATCGGTATGTGGCTATTGAAAATTTGGCAGCACTTCGTTTCAATAAGGCCTTAAGACCTGTCGCAATGTACGATCGCAATCACGATCGGAATAAGGGGGAAAGAACCGTCGGAATCTCAAATCCCTAATTGAAGGTCTACGAATTCTAAGGATTTGTTAAATGATGGATTGGATCTATTGATTAATGGTGGAAATGGGGAAGGAGGAAGATGAAGTATAGAGAGAGAAAGGAGAGGGAAGAAAAGTAGAGAGAGAAAGGGATTAGATTAATGAAATAATGAATGAACCACCCACCCCTCCTAACATGCTAGGAGGGGTGTATATATAGCCCACCCTACATGTGGGCTATATGGACTATACATTACTAAGTGGACCACGAGCCCATTACATAATTATCGTTGGAGCGACCGATCCTTCATAAATACGTAAAACGTATTTCCAACAATCTCCCCCTAAGGGAGGTCGCTCCAAGTTACAAAGTTCTAAATATTCTATGGCTCGTGATCTATGCTAATAATGATGTGACCGAGACTTTCTTTGGGAAAACACATTTCCAACAATCTCCCCCTAAGGGAGGTCACACCATTTTACAAAATCTTAAACCTAGCATACTATGCTTGAGTCTTCGATCTTGTTCTTGTGAATATGCTTGATGTGATCTTTGACTTTAGTCTTGAGCATGTTTCCTTGCCTTGACCTTGTGCATTCATCACTTGTGAAATTTGCCTCTTCGTGACTTCATGTTCCACATACTTATACCTTTAAATTCTTGAAAGCTTCAGAGTTTGATACAGCGGAAGACTTGACCTTCGGGCTTTCTTGAATTTGTTGAAGTACTAATTGTATGTAGTATAAGCATGTGGTGACGACTTCTTCTGGATTGTACACCGCAATGCCACCTTTTTGTTACGCTGCATAAGACAGTTAGCAACAAAACATATACACGGATGAAATGGCCTTGAACATTTCATTCTAATTCGGTAGCATTTTACCTCCGGCCGGTGAAGACCATTGGACGATATTAAATATCGTACTTGTGGCAGGTAGTTTCAATTAAGAACCTCCTTGACAAGATTTCGCGGGTAAACCCGTTCTCTTTACTCGACCGTCCAAAGCTGACTGCGAACGTAAAGAGTGAATCATTTGGATAATATTATCCGCATGATTTGAAGCCGTCAATTCATGTTCCTGGAACAAGTGAAGTTCAATTAAGAACCGCACCGTCGTTGCTTTCCAGTTGTCACTAGCTTGATTCATATAGAATCTTGCAAGTTACCTACCAAGTGCTGTTTGATGTTAACACTAGAAGGATTTCCATTCGTCACTGTAAATACTTAATAGTATTACTCTGAATGTTCTGGCAAGATCACTAAGATATTGCGTAGAGGCCTGGAACGTGTTTAAATTCATTTAAGAATTAAACCACTGTTGCTTTCCAGTTATCACAAGTTTGATTCATAAAGAATCGCACAAGTCACCTACCATGAGCTTTTTGATATTCGCTCAAGAAGGATTTCCATCTTCATTGTAAATACTTTCGTATTACTCGGATGTTCAGGCAAGATCATGAAGATTTTGCGTAGGACTCTTAAGAACTTTCTTACTTTTCACAGTGTGTGAAGAAGCAAGTAAATATGAAAGTGTGTCCTAATGAGATATTTGATGATCTCAAATGGCTCTAGACTCGATCGTGCATTTTGGATTTTAGTGATCGGAGGCTGGAGAGGAGTGCCACCTTTTCAATATCAATTTATTCGGAGTGAATAAATCAATAGATAATGTGTTGTCTCCGTGTGATTAAAACAAATATCTTTTGAGAGATATTTGAGTTAGCTGGGAAGGGTTGTGCATTGCATCACTGGGTCCATGATGTCTTTCTTCAATATCAAGAATCATTAAAAATGATCTCAATAGCATATGAATTGACCCGGTTTCTGCCTAAGGTTGTAAGGAGGGCTTCTTTCTTTACACCCTTTATCTTTACAATTCTTTTTCATTCTTCAACCCCTTCAATGCTTACCAATACGTCATTACTAGCACCTTGTTGTGATTGTTCCAGTGCTAACTTAAGTACTTGGTCGGCATTCAGCTACGTTCACAATCTTTCTCCATCTTTCCTAAGGACTACTATTTCTAGCTATGGAATGTCCTTGGGAAGATTCCTCCGGTTCTAGAGAAATCATTGGACTTTAACCTATCCTACCATCCTTATGTCACCACAATCTTCATCGTCGTGAAATAAATGGGTTGCGGGTAAGTATAAATCACCATGAAATCCATTTTGAAGTGCAAATCCATTTTGCTCCCCCTTAACATATGCCACGATATCCGAAAACATTTCGCACATGTCGGGATGAGCTAACACGTTAAGTCAAACCATTTGTGATTAATCATTTCCCATATTAAATCATATTTTCTCCCCCATATTAAAAATATTAATCCAATCGATGTTTTTAATATCAATTGATTTAATAGCATTTGAAGAAAATTTGGGAAGAAAAATGCAAATCCAATTATCTTCGTGATTTTAACAAGCTCCCCCTCAAATTAATGAGGGTGTACTTGAAACGTAAATTAAATACCTTTTAAACACAAGTGTAAGGTATTTATCACGTGCAAGGATCATATATGATAATGTATTCACAAGATTAGCAAGTTACGAGGTTGGACCTGAATAATGGAGAACATCATATGAAAGAAGCACATGGTTCTTGTTCACGAATGTTGGTCACCTCGTCACGTCCCCGAGAAAATTAATTCCCGTTGTTGAGTCAAAGCTTTCCGGTGAAATGCTTGACTTGATTATGAAAAGCGGGTTGCTATCTGAAATAATAGCAAACCATATGGAGCATGTTTTAAATCTTTTAAACTTCTGCTCGAACTTTATTTACAACCCCGTGTCATTATTGAATGACATTTCTAGGTTCGTAAATATTATCGATTCCAGAAGACATGCTCTTTTTATCAAAACGTTTTTGAACACACAATTTTGAAAGATTTAGAAAAACCTTTTGAGAAATTCTCGAAAAATTGTGTTCAAAGTTTTGAAAACCAATTACTTGAGCTTAAGATGTTGAATATCTTATAAAACGAGCTCAAGTCCGAGAAGTTGTAAACTTCCCGTTGTTAAGGATAAGTTTATCATCGGCGATAAACTTTCCTTTTATCTGAAGTTCGGGTCATCATCTTATATTTAATGATAAGCCTTTTACACGAGCTTAAAACCTTTGAATGGTTTTAGAATAAGCTCGTGTCCAAGAAAACTTAATTTCTTGTTAAGAGGGTAAGTTATCGTTGCGTAGATAAACTTCCCTGTCTCTGAAGTCCGGGTCGTCGTCTGTCATTTAACGAGGAGCCATTATGCACGAGCTTAAAAACTTGGAATGTTTTTTATATAAGCTCATGCCCGAGAAAAATGAATTTCTCATTTTTAGGATAAGTCATCATCGGGATGAACTTTCCTGTCTTTTGAGATCGAGTTACAGTCTGTTATGTGACTGTAAGTCCTTGTGCAGCTTAACCATGAATCCCCTGAGACATTTGTTTCTCTGATATCTGCTTCTTCAGCAACCAAACTCTAAGAGTGTCCTTAGTTGAACGGTACACAAGGATTGGACCGCTTCGTTCTTTTGGAACATCAACTTTGGTACCTGCATTCTCATTAGGAGTTTGTATACTTTTGCATGGGTTAGAGATATCTATTTTTGAAGCACGTGGGGGTTCACAGTTGGCTTTACTTGTGTCAGAGGTGGCCTGAGGGGATGATTCACTTGTCTTAGTTGGCAAACGTTTCCTTTTATAGAAAACCTTAAGTTTAGGTTTAAGTGATGTATCATCCTTTGCAATTTCCTCCCCAGTAGTCTTCGTAGAATCAGAGACTATCCTAGTTAAAGGGCACTCGTTTCCTACAAGAGTGAAAGTTCTACCAGTGGGGTGCCACATTTTGCCAACGGGTTTGATTTTAGCAACCCACTGGGATTTAAGTCTAGCACGGGAGTTCACCTCATTAAGCAATTTTTTGATACAGGAATCATGATTTGCCGTAAAGACACATTTTCTACATGTTTTACAAGTAGCATATTTAATGTCAGAGTAAGATCTAGAATCCCTAGATGATTGATTGATGCTCCTAGGATTGGACATGCTACGGTTAGCAGTGTTGGGTAAACTAGAAGGCATCTGACTAGGTTTGAAATTCCTATCTCTTACATGTGTCTTTTGCTTAGCTTCCCTAAGATCAGATTCATGGCAAACG
Organism: Glebionis coronaria; assembly: GCA_025667525.1. NCBI lineage: Eukaryota > Viridiplantae > Streptophyta > Magnoliopsida > Asterales > Asteraceae > Glebionis > Glebionis coronaria. The sequence continues at coordinate 519,341 of JANFOE010000168.1, forward strand.
TCATTTGAACTAGTTCTAGACGTGGTCTTGGTATTTTTAGGGAAACTAGAGGCAATCATATGATTTGGCCTTGCTAAAGCTGATTTAGTCACATTAGGCCTAGTTGGTGGAGTGACAGTTCTAGAAATATGACCCAAATCAACTTGGGAGGCAAACCGCGGTCTCGAGGATTGTGGTCACTCGGATCCAAATGCAGTAGGTTGTCTGACAGTCGGTTGTCTGACGAACTGATTTGTAGGCGGTTTCCCCAAGATTGATGGTTTTTCAAGCTTAGTGTCCACACTAGGTCCTTTAATTTTCCTTAACTCGTTTTTCAACGCAGCTATAGCAAAAACCTTTTCCTGTACTTGGGCCTTTAAAGTCTCATTCTCTTTGAGCAAGTTATCTTGGGATGCCAACTTAGATTCAAGCAGTTGAATTTGTTTCAAAAGATTATCCTTTTCAGCTTTAGAATCTAAAACAGTTTGATCCAATTTTCTTTCAAGAACAACGTTTGATTTTTCAAGTTTTTCAAAGTATGTTTCAAATTTGACCGTTTTCTTAGAAAATTCAAGTTTGGCATCCTCAAGATCTTTTGATTGCCGAGCTACGATTGTTTCGAGCTCTTTAATCTTGGAATCAGAAGCAGTCAATGAAGGAGTTATAGGATAATTATCATGATGTTTAGCATTCTGAACAATCTCTCCCCCATTATGACTTACATCGGATGAATCAGAAGTGGTATTGCTATCACTCTTTTCCATCCCATGTTTGTCATAATTAGGTTCAGAATGCTCAATATGCGGCATATCATCAGCATATACATCATAAAGAACATTACATTGTACCATGTTTGCAGGCTCTTCGTCATAAACGGGCAAGGTGTCATCAAGAAGGATCTCGTGAACATTCCCTGACGTGCCACTGGTATCATGTTGTCCTCCTGATTCCGTGCTCTTGCCATCGTTAGGCTCCAAGTTTTCAACCGTATGACCAGTTTCCTCTTGCATCGAAGAGTCTTGCACTCCATTATCATACCCTTGCTGAAGTCGAGATCTTTCATAAATCGAAGACGAGACCGAGGTCATGAGTTTCAATATTGTATCACGAAAAACTCGAAGCTCGGTATGTATATCTCGAAGAAAAGATTGGCAAATCACTGAACTTTCAGACTTGATGATATTGAATTGGAGGAAAGGCGTGAGTTGTGTCACAAGAGCCTTATATGCAAGTGCCGATGCAGAGGGATTAACATTTTCATTGTTGAGTTGCTCTGCGAGTTGGGTCAAGATGGTGAACATTGATTCTATGAATATATGACGATCTTGTCCAAAGATTTTCATAAATTCGCTCCCTCCTTGAATCCTCGAAAGAGTGACAAGATGAGACTGAAGCATTTGAAATGAAGTTATACCACTTTTTCTAGCATTGACTTGCACTTTATGTAATTCGCCCTTGTTCGATGTCGAATTCAAGAAATCCATTGAAAGTCGATGAACGATAAATGACAACTCAATTGTCAGCTCAATAAATTTTTGTCGACTCAACCGTTTGATAAAAACAAATCGGAATCCAATACTCCCTCGTCTGACTCAAAAAAATAAACCCGTCAACAAATAAATCTTGACACCTTAACACGTCACTTTGTCACGTCACGATTATCACTTAATATCATAAAGTTTTTCAAAATAAAAAATTTGAAATAAAATAAAAATAAAAATAAAATTAAAATAAAATAAAAATAAAAATGAAAATAAAAATAAAAGTCAAAGAAATGATTATCAAAATAGAATGAATTTAAAAAATAAGAGTTTTCAAAAAAATGAGAATAAACGTAAAATTATATGGCCTGCGTGTCTTTTTATAATAAGATTCTTGTTATCTCCGTCAAATTTAATATTTGGCACATTTTTCAAACCAAAAACTTAATAATATACCCCATCCAAAACGTGGCAGATATCCGTTTTTATCTCTCTCTCAAACCTTGTTTCCTCCGCTTATTATTCACTCAAAAAAACAATCTAATCCTCCATCTGTTTTAACTCTCTCTCTCTCCTAAACTGAAATCACACAATTATTTCTCTTTATCTGGTAAACCTTGTTATCTCCGCCCCTCAAAAGACTTGATACAACTTTTAAACACTTAAAACATACGTCAATCCTCCATTTCCCCTGTTATTGATGTTCGAAACTAAAGAAGCTCCTGATGAATTTGACTGAGAAACGACTTCAAGATCCTACAATGGGGTCTCGGGTAGGTGTGTCCTTTTTAATGTTTTTCGAGTCTGTCTTCTTCATCTGTAGTGTCCTTCTGTGTTCGAGGGTTTGTGTCGAGAGGTTGTGTCGATCGAGGATGTTGTTACTGGTGACTGAGATCTTTGTATTTTGTGTCTGGGTGTTGTGCGGTTAGGGTGAGAGTCGAGGATGGGTCGAGGGTCTTTGATTAGGTTTAGGGAGGATGTTGGATTAGGCGGGTGTATTGGGTGAGTAGGCGAGAGGGTTTGGATGGGTTTGAGTATTTGAGTAATACAAGAGTATTGTTTTTGTTGAAGTTGTGGTTGGGTTGTCAGTGTTTTAGACGAAGGTGAGGTTGGGTAGGGGTTGTTTTGTCGAGAGGGAGGTTTTGAGGAGGGTGGGTTTTTTAAGGAGTCGTTGAGTCTGTTTCAAAAACCGTCGAGAGTCGAGAGATGTGAGGCGTATTGTTGTTTGAGTCGGTTCGAGGGAGAGAGTGAGGGGTGTCGAGGATGTGTGAAACTGTTGGTGTCAGTCGAGAGGTGTCAATTCCGAATAGACTACTATTCGGAAAGAGTCTATTTTAAAAAAAAATCTATTCGGAAAAAAAATGTATTTGGAAACCCTATGCGGAAACCCTATGCGGAAACCTTATGCGGAATCCTATGCGGAAAAAATAATCCTATACGGAAAGTCCTATTCGGAAATTTTTTGTCTATGCGGAAAAACCTTTCTATTCGGAAAAATAGCTTCTATTCGGAAAGTTGGCCTATTCTGAAAGTTAGCCTATTCGGAAAGTTGGCCTATTCTGAAAGTTGGCCTATTCTGAAATATGGCCTATTCTGAAAGATGAATCGCTGGAACAGAAACTCAAAAACTGATAGAACGGATGGATGACAGATGACACTTTTGACAATTTTTGGACTGTTTTGGACAATTTTTGGACAGATTGGATTGGACTCATGGACTGTTATGAAAATGAAGAAGAAAAACTCATTAAAACACAGACTGATTAAAAAATTTAAAAAAAATGAGAAACTGAGAAACTGATTAAAAAATGATATAAAAAATGTGATTAAAAAAACTTGATAAAAACTTATTGAATAGATTTTCAAGAAAGAAAAAGAACGAGACGATTATATATAAAAAATAAAACGAAAAGATTAAAAAAAAAAATTTCAATCAAATCAATAGATAAAAAAATACAAATCCTAAGATTTAACCATGGCTCTTGATACCAATTGAAGGTCTACGAATTCTAAGGATTTGTTAAATGATGGATTGGATCTATTGATTAATGGTGGAAATGGGGAAGGAGGAAGATGAAGTATAGAGAGAGAAAGGAGAGGGAAGAAAAGTAGAGAGAGAAAGGGATTAGATTAATGAAATAATGAATGAACCACCCACCCCTCCTAACATGCTAGGAGGGGTGTATATATAGCCCACCCTACATGTGGGCTATATGGACTATACATTACTAAGTGGACCACGAGCCCATTACATAATTATCGTTGGAGCGACCGATCCTTCATAAATACGTAAAACGTATTTCCAACACTAATCCAATACACGATCGGAATAAGTGAAATCTGTCGGAATGTAGAACCCCTTTCTGATGGTTGAAATTCGCAATAAGCAAAACTAAATAAGGTATGACTAATAAGCACTTAGACAAAAAAACAAAATCCAAAAACTTGATTAAAACAAGAATAAGACGAACAAATTAAGCTACAAATTTAAAAACTTTAAAAACACAAAATAAGCAAACGATTTAAGAAAATTTTAAAAATTTAAAACTTTTAAGAAAACTTTAAAACTAATAAGCTAAATACAAAATAAGCCAATAAGCATGTCAAGCTCAAAGCTTAAATCGTATGAAAGCCTAGATAGGAATAAAAAGGTAAAGTTTTTAATCAAATAAGCAATAAGATTAAGCAAAATGAATGCTTAATCCGAATCAATATCAAATCAAAAACAAGAAAAGTAGAATAAGAACGATAATGAAAAGCTTGATTAAAGGAAAATAAAGATTCAACAACAAAATTAAAAGACTTACTTGAAATTAAAGGCAAGAAATTAAAGAACAATTAAGTAAAGACAATATGAAAGTGCAAGTAATTAAAGGTGGAGAGCTAAGTTGTCAAATTAGCTAACAAGAAGCAAATGAGATGAAAGGTCTCTATTTATAGGGAGAAGGGAGGTTAGCATGTGTTGGAAGCTTCCTTCTTTCTTTCTTTCCCGTCTTTTCGTCTTCTAAATTCTTCGACTTTTTCGACTTTGTCTCGGGATTAACTAAACTCGTCTTGTAATTTCTTCATTAATTAGACTTGAGTTCTTCGGCTTTATTAAACTTCTGTCTTTAGACTTTTCTTCGATAAATCTTTAGAATAGGCCTTGGACTTCCGTTCTTTGTGCACTCTTGATCTTTCGACTTCGTCTTTTGTCTTTTTCTTTGATAAAAGCCCGTGAAAGCCCGTGTTTTCTTCCCTTTTCACATTTTGATCCTAAATCACAAAAAAAACACAAACCACGCATAATTCCGACATTTACGACATAAAATACACGTTTTGTCTTGGTTATTATTATAATTAAGTGGTAAAAGGATAAGTGTTTTCACACTCAGGCTTAAAAATTGCAATACCGGGATTAAACACCTTTTCCTTTAGGGGAAAATAACACTCAGGCTCAGTAGACCTTGAAGAAGATCCGCTCATAAATCGCACAATCTCATCCTCAGAAGGTGGATAGAGAGGTGTCAAGACATAAGTACTGCGGATATCGGTGTCTTCTGGCTTCTTCTCCTTTGAAACGGGTTTCTTCATATCCGAAGGAAGATAAAGACCAAAGTCAAAGTCCAAAGGAGGAGAATCACTCTAATTGGGGAAGTAGGTATTGAGAAAAGTAGCAAAGTCTTCCTCAAATGAGTAGTCATCCAAAGTAGGATCAAGCATTGTTGGTGGAGGATCTTCATCAAAAGTAGGAGTAAGGTCATCATGTGAAGAATCACTCGAAAGAGTATCGACATCATCAAAGTCATCATAAGTTGGCATGTCGGGATACTCTGAAACAAAATTATCATAATCATCCCCATCAGAACTAGAATCATCATCATAGTCATCATAAATTGGAGGAGATTCATGAATTGGTGGAAGATCTAAATTGGAGAGAGAATCATCCACATCATCTTTGAACAGTGGATTATCATAGCAAGAATCGAAAAGAGGATTGTTGTAGACGACAAAATCATCAAGAATATTAATCATATTCGCTGATTCTCTTCCATTGGGTTTGGTTGTGATCTTCCTCATTTTAAATACTTGTGCATCATTCCTGACTCTTAAGATTAACTCACCTTCGGCAACATCGACTAAGGCTTTTTCGGTTCTCAAGAATGGCCGACCAAGTATTAACGGAATACAAGGGTCCATTTCATAATCAACAACAACAAAGTCGACCGGGAAAGTGAAGGTGCCAAACTTAACAAACACATCTTCGGCAATACCAACGGGGTAAGTGAGAGTTCGATTTGCTAGCTCAAGAGTCATCTTTGTTGGTGTAAGATCGAGTAATGATAACTTTTTCCAAACACTTAAAGGCATCAAATTTATACTTGCCCTGAGATCAGCTAAGGCAGTAAGTTCTTCGGTTTGGTTAAAAGTACATGGTAGCACAAAACGACCGGGATCTTCAAGTTTTTCCGGAAGCTCTTTAAGAAGGACTGCAGAACAGTTTTCATTCAATCGAGTATTAACAAACTCGGCCATTTTCTCCTTCTTATTAAGCAATTCCTTAAACATCTTAACAAATTTAGGCATTTGGGCTAGAGCTTCAACAAGGCTAAAGGTGATGGTCAGTCCTGAAATCTTCTTCATAAAATTTGACACTTGAATATCATCCTTGGTGAGCAATTGGCACTTGTCTAAGCGAGAAGAATAAGGGATATTGGGTTTAGGTGGTGTAGGTGTAGCAGGTAAAGGTTGAGATGTTGAAGGTTTAAAGGTGGAAGGTGGGGTTGGTGAAGGGTTTTTCCTGGGTGCTTCTTTATTAAGAGGTGGAGACGGTAATGGAGAACTAATACTAGGCGTGGGAGTAGGAGGGATAAATGATGGTGGAAGAGGTGTAGATGGAGTAACTGGGGAGGGATAGATGGTCCTACTAAGGTTGCTCCACTGCGTGTAGTAATAGCACTCACATTCGCTCTTGGGTTGGTGATGGTATTTGAAGGAAGAGAGCCCGAAGTAGAGGGTTGAGTACTTGGAAAGAAACTAACCATCATATTCTTCAAATCATTCGTTTGATTGCTAAAAGAGGTTTGCATATCATGTCGAAGCTTGGTTCTGATATCATTCCCTTGCTTAGTGATATCTCCTTTCAAGTTGATGATTTGGCTTTGCAGATTCTTGATTTGCTCTCCTTGGGTCCTCATGAAAGCTTCAACATCATGATTAATGGGTGGTGCTTATTGAGTGGGTGGGTGATAAGGATTAGAAGCTCGAGGTTTGTTTTGATTGCTTCTATTGTAGTTGTTGGGGTTGTGGTTTTTAGGAGAAAAACCGGGTGAAAGAAAGTTGTTAAAACGGTAACTAAGCAAGTTACGATCACCTTGAGGTCGGGCTTGGTAGTTTTCCGTTGAATAGTTACCATGACCGCATACACGTTTTCCGGATTGCCATGAGTAGAAGGACAATCAATGTATGAATGAGGATCCCTGCAAATCTCACAAGAAGTGGCTACAGCTTTAACTTGTTGTTGATTTGTAGCCAAAATTTGCATGTTTTTGCTCATTTCGAATTTGTCTCGGGATTAATTAAACTCGTCTTGTAATTTCTTCATTAATTAGACTTGAGTTCTTCGGCTTTATTAAACTTCCGTCTTTAGACTTTTCTTCGATAAATCTTCAGAATAGGCCTTGGACTTCCGCTCTTTGTGCACTCTTGATCTTTCGACTTCGTCTTTTGTCTTTTTCTTCGATAAAAGCCCGTGAAAGCCCGTGTTTTCTTCCCTTTTCACATTTTGATCCTAAATCACAACAAAAACACAAACCACGCATAATTCCGACATTTACGACATAAAATACACGTTTTGGCTTGGTTATTATTATAATTAAGTGGTAAAAGGATAAGTGTTTTCACACTTATTAATTTTATAAGCTTGTTTTATGTTCAACATGTTTAAGTTAACTCTTATCATTAGATCTATGGTTAATATAAGCATGCATGTATATTTAAAACCATTCTAGGTCATATAAAACCCACGGCTACATATGTTCACATAATTCATTTTAGTGATTTTTAGTATTCCATTTAACATGTAATATTACATATTCCATCATTAAAACTTACTAGACAAATCATATGTTCATCATTCATTTTAGCCGTGACCTTTAAGGTCATGTTCTTTATGATTTTCAAGTTACACAACTTTATTTTATGAGATCTATGATTATTAGTTAACCAAAATCCCATAAAACAAGATTTATAACCCATGCTACATTTAGATTCATAAAATGTTTCATATGGTTTTCAATCAATTTAAAGCATAGAATACAAGCCATAGGTTTATTTATTAAAAAGTTTTAACCATGACTATGGTGTTCATAAATATGTCGTGACCTATAATGGCCATGGCTTTACCAAATCTTGATTTTAACAAGTTTCTTACATGTGTTTATAGATGTATGATGATGCATGCATGAAGAAATGAAAGAGCATAAGGAGTATACCTTTCTTGCTTAAAAGTACCAAGGATGATCTAGATGAACAAGGAGATTGGAGATCTAATCAAGATGATTAAGAAAACCCTAAAGATAACAAAGCTATGGCCTTTATAGATTCGGCTAGGGCTTGTTATAATACCTCCAAAGATGATGATGATGCTACTAAATGATTAGTAGTTAAAATAAGACAAGGATCTAGTAGAATAAATGAACAAACTTGGATTTTTGTGGCTTAATGCCGAATGATTTGAGAGAGAAATAAGAAGAGTGAGATTGGATGCATGTGAAATGAGAATATGTGTGTGTTGTATGTGTGTGTTTCGGCTTAAAGAAGAGAGAGGAAGGGAATGACAAAAGGTATGATTCACCTTGGTAAGACATATTGTGCCAAGTGTCATCCCTTACCTTTCCAATGCAACTCTTCTCCTTCCACACAAGTCTATGTGACGTGCCTAGCTAGCCAAAAGGGGTAATGGGCCTTAGACATGGGCTTTGTGTTGGGCTTGCACACAAATGGCATCTATTCTTGGGCTAGTCCAAGAGTTAAGTAAACTCCTAGTCTACATACACACATATACACGGCTACAATACCTAATGTAGTATATTTCCAAATTTTGTTAAGTGTTGTATATTTCAAATATTGATTATACATTTTACTACTTGTTATCCCTAGTTTCAAGTACAAGGTTTAAGCTATGTAACTTATTTACAACCAATATGAATGTAAAGGTATAAGTACATAATAGACAAGTTCACACACAACTTATAGGAACATAACACATGAGTATGTGTTCTAGGAGTAACGGGTGAAACTTCATTACATAAAATCATGGTAAAATCATGGATTTTACAGCACCACCCCATTATTTTAGCTTTGTCCTCAAAGCTACTAAAATCGTAGTTATCTTTTAAGTGAAAGATGTTCTAAGTATATGGTTCATTTCAGACTCTCTCTCAGGTACGGATGGTGGCATAAACGCGAAGTGGTCTTCACCTAGGTTACCCTTATACATCTGATCGGGCAGTAATGAAGGCTTCTGTTACTACGGGTGGACAGAAGAGAATGCAAAGAGATCTTTATCCGGGTTGCACTATTCATCCGATTGAGTAGTAAAGGAGACTGCTGCTATGAATGGATAGGAAACAATGAAAAGAGGTCTTTATCCGGGTCGCACTATTCATCCGATTGAGCAGTAAAGGAGACTGCTGCTATGGATGGATAGGAAAACAATGCAAAGAGGTCTTTATCCGGGTCGCACTATTCATCCGATTGAGCAGTAAAGGAGACTGCTGCTATGGATGGATAAGAAAACAATGCAAAGAGGTCTTTATCCGGGTCGCACTATTCATCCGATTGAGTAGTAAAGGAGACTGCTGCTATGGATGGATAGGAAAACAATGCAAAGAGATCTTTTATCCGGATCGCACTATTCATCCGATTGAGCAGTAAAAGAGACCGCTACTATGGATGGATAGGAAGCAATGCAAAGAGGTCTTTATCCGGGTCGCACTATTCATCTGATTGAGCAGTAAAGGAGACTGCTGCTATGGATGGATAGGAAAACAATGCAAATAGGTCTTTATCCGAGTCAAACTATTCATCCGATTGAGCAATAAAGGAGACTACTGCTATGGATGGATAGGAAAACAAGGCAAAGAGATCTTTTATCCGGGTTGCACTATTCATCTGATTGAGCAGTAAAAGAGACCGCTGCTATGGATGGATAGGAAGCAATGCAAAGAGGTCTTTATCCGGGTCGCACTATTCATCCGATTGAGCAGTAAAGGAGACTGCTGTTTGTAACACCCCGAAAACTGGAAGGGTCCACTTAGGCATCATGGGGGTGCCACGTCTATGTTATCATGAACACTGATATATAAGTACTAAAATGTTGTAATAAAAACCTGTTATTACATCCCTAATTAAATAAAAGTGCGGAAATTTAAATATAAAACGGTCCCAGTTGTTTAAAAATACAATAACAAACGAAGCATCATAGGCTTCTATCCAAGTCTTAGTTTTAGTGCCAACAACCCCAAAGTTTACAACAACGTTTTCTGCCGACTTTACCATTAGTGAGATTTGACCCAAAGTGACACAAAAGATGATATTAATTAGTAAAGTAAAGTTGACTGAACATGGACGGAAAAAGGACTACAGAATCGCCGACACGTCACATCCACGAGCTCCTGTCCCAGCTTAAGCATTCCTACCTGAGAAATAACACGTAAACCGTCAACAAAAATTGTTGAGCGAGTAACATAGGTTTAAGTAAAGTAGTATGGAACACAACACTCATTATGTAGTAGTATCAAAAGTAATCATTTCAGAAGGGCTATGGGATCAGCATACCTTTCAAATGTATTATTGCATTAGCTCATGAAACCGAAACCTTAACGTAATCAATTTGCCCCTAAAGTGGTGTTTGCTCAAACAACTCGTAATACCTCAAATGTAAATGCGTCACGTAATACAAGGACGGGGATTGTCAATCCCGATGGATCCACCCATAACACTCGCGCTTTGCAAAGTAATGAAATAACTAACGGTTCATGATGAGGGGACTTTTGAGCACACTAAGCAATAATAGTTGTATCTAGTAATCACTGGAAGCAGCATACAAGTTCTCGAATAGCATACAAGTAAAAAAGTAATGAGTGTGTTCCATAAATGTGTATTTCTCACCCCGCGAGTAGTAAAAATATGTAATAACGAAAAGGGGCTATGTACTCACCTTTATCAAGTGATCACAAGGAAAAAGGGCTGAGCAAAATGTAGTCTTCACGGACCTATGCAATGGTGACCCGTAATAAGAAAGTGTTCAATGTAGAAAATAACGTTTTAGAAGTAACGTGACATAGTATGACCAAGTAACTTGCGTGCAATGGCGAGACCTATGCTTAAGATGAAATTTGACCAAAATACTTTGAACCTACTGTAATAACATGACATTAACCTTATATGATAGTCCAAGCATTTATATGCGGGTTTCAAACACGTTTTGGGCTCGGTGCATAATGTTGAAATATTGGACTGAATTCATTTTTTCTGAAAATGGCTAAGAAGAGTTGGTCATATCTCAAAATATATAACAGTACAGGAGGTGAGAGTTTTTGTCATGTAAAGGTATTTCTCTTACCTTTAAAAGTTGGGCAAGAACAATCCTATAACTATTTCCAATCAACGGGAATTCCACTTTTAGTGACAGACTATCAAAACAGAAAGTTGTAAACATCTTTCGTACCCTTCGGTAACTTAAGCATAAATCCCAGACGGTATAAGATTTTGACACGGAACCAAAAAGAGAAGTTTTATTATGTTTGTACCTACTGTAAAAAGTTGTAAAATCCTATATTCAACCTTTTTACCCAAGTCAATTTACCCACGTTTTAAGAAAAAATTCAGATTTGACCTAGTTTAGTAAAATGACCATTCTGGGCTCATCCGGACACTTCCCATTTCTATCCAACTCACCACATACTAAGCACATCAGTGAGTATTCATTTTTCAAATAAAAACAAGGTCATGTGTTTAAGAAAAATTTACCATGACCTGTTTGTTTATGTGGTGATTTCTATGTTATAAAAACGTTCCAATTTAGTAATCTAACGCGACAACGCATCACTTAAGCTATACTAAATCGCCACACAAGTATCCTAAGTCATAATATGACCTATGTAATCACAATCTCAGTGGGTTTTACTCATGATCTCAAAATCAAAGATCAATGTATATCAAAAACACTAATAACATCAAATTCAATATACTAGTTATGATTATACCTTCACAACTCGTATGAATCAATCAAAACACGAAAAATCTCGATTCCTTCTTCCTTGATCATAAAAATTTCGTGGCCCTATGACAATATAACATACTCAAATCAAAAGCTAACCCATCAAAAACACAATTTAACCATTGTAGAAGCAAAATCAAGCATAAGAACTCATAAAAACATCATCAAATCATAAGATTTGATGATTTTTAATTACATGCAAAAGTTTGATGTATGTTAAAAATAAACATGGGTTTGATTAGGAATTGAAAAACAAACATAGGACTAGTATTAATTTACCTCAAATCAAGAAAAATCAATGGTTTTGGAGGGTGGGTGCTGTGTTCGTAGGTCACAGAGAGAAAGAAGGGAGACCAGGTTTTTTTTTGTAAAGATTTGTTTAGTAAGTGTTCTTCCATGTTTAATTAATGGTCAAATAAAGTCAAATTGGGCTTCCTAAGCTTGGGCCCAACTGAAAATACTCCAAGATGGCCCAAAATTTAGTGTTGAGCTCTCGTAAATTTACGGGTTTAATTAACGAGCCGTTTCTGACGAAAACTGAAACCCGTTTATGTTTAAAACGAAATTTCCTTAAAATAACTAGTAAACACTTGTTTGGCTCGAATTTCACTAAGTTGGATCAAGGAATCAAGAATAACTAGGAATCACATAATAACAATTTTTATCGGGGCGTTCGGACCCGAAAACTCAGTCCGACAGCCGGAAAACGTAAAAATGCAAAAGTTCACCATTGCGTCCGTTATTGATCTAGATATCGATTTTCATTATTTTTGAGGCAAATAGTCAATAATAAGTCATATAAAATGTGACGAAACCTCGAAGAAAATAAAATTATAAAGTTTAGGCATTTCGCCAAATAATATCGTAAATTAGCGAAATCCATAAAATTTTATATTTAACTAAAATTTCGAGGATGACACGTAATCACTGTAATAAATGGGGAATATGGTAAAAGTGTGAGTAAGCATGAATAACAAGTAAAATAAAATTACCGAAAATCCGTGTTCTCACACGAGACCTCGTAAATCGTGAAATAATAAAAAATCATAATAACCAATGAAAATCGAGTGAGCTGGAATAAATAGTATAAAATAATTTACCAGAAAATACAAGTTCTCACAGTCGATCCCCCTAAAGGAACTCTGGTCCCTCAGAGTTTAACTGGAGAAGGAAAAAGATGGGGATAAAATGCAATACTGAGGAGTATCACTAGCACAATGAAGGTTACGAGTATAAGAATACTAGAATTAAGAGTAACGTACTGTAATCACATGACAAGTAGTAATAAATCAAGAAGCATTGTCTTTTCATAAATAGAAAGAAATCATGTTCAACGGGGACGTACCCAAAAGAAATAAAAATTACACCCGGCAAAATTCTATCAATACGTAGCAAAGTTTTACAGTGAAACATTGAAATAACATCTGAAATACATAAAGTACAGTACGTGGAAATAAGATGAAAATCTGAAGAAAACTAAGTAAGATGGACAAGCAGGCGAGTTACCATCGTTCGATAAGGGTTGATACGGTCCAACGATACGCGGAGTTAATTTACCTCTTTATTACGAAAATCAAGGTTTCATTTGGTTACAGTGTTAAAATATTAGAATGCCCTTAATTAATGAAATCCGATAATATGGATTTATCAAGGACTCGGAGATTCGAAATCAAATCATTTGTAAGAAAATCTTAAAACATTATTTTCCAAGATAACCATGAAAATGGTAATTTGGGTAGAAAGACTAAAAAATGAGTTTGAGAAGCATTCTTAGTCGCGATTTTGTCAAAAATGGGTGGTTATAACCAACTCTTTAACTTAAGAAAGTCATTTTTGATAGTTAAAAGCTTTATGAACCTATTCGAAAAGTTTTCAATAGAACTTATAATCTTTTTATAGATACTCACGGTGTGCTTAATGCATTTGCGTTAGGGTTTTAACAATTTAACCACATCTTTACGGATGTAAAACAATTGTCACCAATTGCCAGTATGTAGATAACGATATGAGAAAATAGATTTGATCATCGAGAAAACCTTTGAAGAAAAGATAAATCATCATAGCAATGATAAGACAGTAGGAAAATAAGGAATAATCAAGTCGTCGTTTCATAAGACATTCATAGTCCAAATAATTTCACGTCGATCGATAAACGAACAAGAAATAAGATTCATACTACGTCTCTCGGATAAAATGAAGTAAAAGACAAGGTTAGTGCTTTGGAAAGCAAGCAACGCATGGTTTGAACGTAATAACTTCGAGTCCAAAGGAAAACGAACATCATGGCGAATGGACATAATCAAACATCTTCATCAGACGACGAACGTATTTGTTAAAAAAATATATATATGGCAACCGTAACACGGAGTCACATTACCGGGTTATCTACATATCAGTCGTCTTTTTATTAAAATAATTAATTTAATGGTGCAAACTAAAATAAAATTTTGTGAATTCAACTCAAGTCAAGGAGCATTAATGACGAAATCCGTCAAAATGTTTTGTAGAATAACATGTCAACAATATCCGTCAAAATTTATTATAAGGCCGAAACCTTTAAAAAAATTATGTGGTCAAACGTCGGTTTGCGAGTCGACGAAAATAAGAATTTTCAATCCCTCTTTCAATAATTTCTGAAAACACCAATTGATGACGACGAAAGATTTTTTTTTTTTTTGTGGCGGTAAATCGTACCGAAGTCATAAACAATCATGATGACTTTCGCTCGCACGTTCAACACACGCCGAAAAACTCGGGTGGATAAATTCCCATTCGTTGGTAATCTCTTCATTCACATTGGAGCGTTTCGAAGATGTAGGAACGTAACCCGAAAGGGGTAGGTAATGAAGCGATTATCGAAATGCTACAACTTCCAAATCCAGAATCTGTGACCGAAAATTCGACGAAGAGTCGACAATATGTCCATCAAGGAGATAATCAAAGGAATTTTCGAGTGGGGTTGATAGTCAAAACGTACCCGCATATGAGGAATCTATTCAAAAGAAGATGAAGGTATATATGCGGATTCTCTCAATTTGGACTACTTGCATATGAGACAAAAATTTCGTCTTTCAAAAATTTTGAGTAAATGTTGATCCTTATCAAGATCATAAGGTGACTACTCATAAGCTTTGCATGGCTCCTTCTAATTATACGTAGGTGCACAACTACGTATAATTAGGAATAGCAATGCAACGTTTAGTTCGTCAAACTAGTGTTAGGGTATCTTATATATACCTATGCACCTTTTATGTTACCTATCTAAAGGTAGATCTCGAGATAAGTTTGAAACCATTAAATTGTGAAAATAAGGCAATTTTGCAAACGTTGTATTTTCATTATTGATATCTCGAAAATCTTTGGCGATAACAATTGTATAATATTCAGATGAATCAACCCATAAAACAATGTAAGGTCAAATTTATTAACCATTGTTACAAAGAACTATTAAAATAGCAAGTGGTTTGCATGAGAGGATGGCAAAGGTGACTTATCAATCGATCAATAAGGTGATGACAAAATGATAGGATTTTCGAGAGTTTAACCGAAATTATCGTAATGTACATGACATTGATTGCGATGAAGAATACGAAGAAAAGAAGTCTCAAATGCGGTCAAAGGAGGCGAATCACGAATAGCAAAGCAAGAGATAAGATATAACGGCATATACAACATGTATATAAACATATAAAAATATTAAAGGGATCCGTAAAAGCGTACGTTTTATGTTATTTGGTGAAATCACGACTTTTACAACAATGTAACATTCTTTGTCCAAACACCACTTAATCGTGTAAGTTTTCCATCTTGGTATATGAAGTCGTTTTCAACGCATAAAAGAGTTAGGTGCATGTAAAGATATAGCAAGTTTTCTTTATTTTATATCTTCAAATTCATAAAGAATTGAACGCATGATCAATATCGTTAGAAAGTAATCTTAATTTACTACGCGTTAAAAAGAGAAATCGCTCTCGCGAGCAACTTCTTAACAGATCTCGGTCAATCATTTTAAATTTGTACGAGGAGTCCTTATCAATGTTTCTCATGAAATACGTAATTCAAATTAATTTTATTGGAACTTTAAAGATTAGGGTTCGTATATCATAACTTGGGGTCTTGTTTAATTATGGTTTTCGACCATACACTTAGGACGATATGATAACATATTAAGTTGCATAAGGTTAAACTAGTAAAAGTAATGAAGGGTTTTTCTTTAGTGTGCAAGGTAACACGCTTTGAAATTTCGGTAAGTAAAAGGTTCACTTTTAGAAGTTACCACTCTCGGAAACATTCATCACTTTGAAAACGTTTGAGTAATTTAATAGAGTTTTTCTATTACTTACAAAAGCATGTTCGTTTACTTAGTATAACATGAAGTGTGCTTACTAAATGTAAGAAAAGTTTTATTTCTTAAAAACTTTATAATTAATATTTTCCGTCAGTCTTTACGATGTGTTAATGTTGGTTAAAATATCCGAATTATTCGGCGAACAACTTTTGACTTTTATTTGGCTTTTCCTTCGTCATTTCAAAACATTATAATTGAATTCTTATTAGACGTTATTATGTTTTACAAAGCATTCCACAAGTTTTATACATTTTTCGTTGACTTTTGCAAGTCAATATGTCACCTGTATAATTTTACAATTTTTTATATATATATTTAGTCAAAACTAATTCGGTCAAATTGACCCGCTAAATTATATTTTCGCGTTTCGGACTCAAAGAGATTTTGTATAAAATGACATTTTTGACAACTTTTCAGTTATAGCCGAGACTTTAATCTCGACGTAAAATGACCAAAATATTCTTGTAAAAATCTACTGAACTTTGACTTTTTATTCAAAAAAACACAGGTTTAACTTTCAGTTTTTACCCGTTAAATCGCATTTTAAGAACTTGACCTCAAAAGAGATTTTATGCAAAACGTCGATCCGAACAACTTTCGTGTTTCGCCCGAAGGCTGAAATGGACCCGAAGGCGTTCGAAATTGACATTGAAAATCGGATCAGAAGTTACATGTACGTATTTTGCTGTTTGAAAAATTCATATAAAATAAAAACTCGTTTTCGACATAACTTCTTCGTTATTTAGAGTTAAAGGGTGTGCGAATAACCAAAACGAGCGTAAAAATAAGCTCTTTCATTCTGTAAAACTGAAAATAAAATTTGACCTGATTTCGGACCTCGAAATGCGTGTACATCAGCAAACTTTATTTATATTATTTTTCTCAAATTTTCAATGGCCACAAAATATTCGTTATAAGGAATTAGAAGTCGAATTTTATATCAAAACGACCGTCTCAACTAGCTTTATCATTTTATTCGGCTAAAAATGAAATTTATAAAAATCTCAAACTTCGTTATGCGTGCTAAAGAATTCTGCAGCGCGTTAAATTTTATAAGGGGGTGTTTGGATCATGATTTTTTTTAGTTTTTCAATTGTCGCCAATTCCTTATTGTCTAACTTGTTTCACCAACAATTTTCACTTACCACTTCGTATACGCACATGGCTTATGAATTCCAAAACGACGAATAATACACATTTCATAAGAATGAATGAAAGTAGCGGCAGAAGGGCGTTTAAAGAATACTAGTCAACAAGACTATAAACAAAAGAAACAGACAACGTTCTTGACTTAATTTTCAATATACGAAGTAAAAACTTCATACTCGTGCGATTTCTTCAAAACACATAATAGATACCAAAGAAAAGGCGAAATATCAATAAGTCGCGCTCCCAAGTATAGGATATTTTAAATGAGGAAGAATATTAGAAATCTATCTGCGTAAAGCCGTAATCCAATCAATCGTTACGAACTAGACGTTTAGCTAAAAAATGAGCATGACGTTTCCGAAACGTAAGCGAATATTATAATTCGAAGTCGAAAGAAGAATAATCAATGAAACATGAAATTTAGAGCAATGTTCAAATGTCAAGTAAAATGGTGACATAAATGAGTAGCAAAGCGAGATTTAGAAAGATCTCATCAACTAAAACGCTTAGAATATCTCAACTGGAGTTATCGCGAAAACTCGCGCAAACGATAAAGACAAGTCGTTAGAAATAGTCGGTATAGAAAAATCGGAAGAATACAAGAATAAATTAATGAATACTGTAGTAAATTGTATAAGTCTCAATATAGGTATAACTCAAGCAATAGTAAGGATTAGAGAGTACCCGTAGATGTTGACCGTTCCTGACAGATTCTGTATTTGACACTAAGACTCGAAAAATAAAATTGAAAGCTTTGTAGTTATAGACCAAGTTTGAAAAATGACTTAGTTCCCTATAACCAAGGCTCTGATACCAATCTGTAACACCCCGAAAACTGGAAGGGTCCACTTAGGCATCATGGGGGTGCCACGTCTATGTTATCATGAACACTGATATATAAGTACTAAAATGTTGTAATAAAAACCTGTTATTACATCCCTAATTAAATAAAAGTGCGGAAATTTAAATATAAAACGGTCCCAGTTGTTTAAAAATACAATAACAAACGAAGCATCATAGGCTTCTATCCAAGTCTTAGTTTTAGTGCCAACAACCCCAAAGTTTACAACAACGTTTTCTGCCGACTTTACCATTAGTGAGATTTGACACAAAGTGACACAAAAGATGATATTAATTAGTAAAGTAAAGTTGACTGAACATGGACGGAAAAAGGACTACAGAATCGCCGGCACGTCACATCCACGAGCTCTTGTCCCAGCTTAAGCATTCCTACCTGAGAAATAACACGTAAACCGTCAACAAAAATTGTTGAGCGAGTAACATAGGTTTAAGTAAAGTAGTATGGAACACAACACTCATTATGTAGTAGTATCAAAAGTAATCATTTCAGAAGGGCTATGGGATCAACATACCTTTCAAATGTATTATTGCATTAGCTCATGAAACCGAAACCTTAACGTAATCAATTTGCCCCTAAAGTGAGTGTTTGCTCAAACAACTCGTAATACCTCAAATGTAAATGCGTCACGTAATACAAGGACGGGGATTGTCAATCCCGATGGATCCACCCATAACACTCGCGCTTTGCAAAGTAATGAAATAACTAACGGTTCATGATGAGGGGACTTTTGAGCACACTAAGCAATAATAGTTGTATCTAGTAATCACTGGAAGCAGCATACAAGTTCTCGAATAGCATACAAGTAAAAAAGTAATGAGTGTGTTCCATAAATGTGTATTTCTCACCCCGCGAGTAGTAAAAATATGTAATAACGAAAAGGGGCTATGTACTCACCTTTAGCAAGTGATCACAAGGAAAAAGGGCTGAGCAAAATGTAGTCTTCACGGACCTATGCAATGGTGACGCGTAATAAGAAAGTGTTCAATGTAGAAAATAACGTTTTAGAAGTAACGTGACATAGTATGACCAAGTAACTTGCGTGCAATGGCGAGACCTATGCTTAAGATGAAATTTGACCAAAATACTTTGAACCTACTGTAATAACATGACATTAACCTTATATGATGGTCCAAGCATTTATATGCGGGTTTCAAACACGTTTTGGGCTCGGTGCATAATGTTGAAATATTGGACTGAATTCAGTTTTTCTGAAAATGGCTGTGAGAGTTGGTCATATCTCAATATATATAATAGTACAGGAGGTGATAGTTTTTGTCATGTAAAGGTATTTCTCTTACCTTTAAAAGTTGGGCAAGAACAATCCTAGTACTATTTCCAATCAACGGGAATTCCACTTTTAGTGACAGACTATCAAAACAGAAAGTTGTAAACGTCTTTCGTACCCTTCGGTAACTTAAGCATAAATCCCAAACGGTATAAGATTTTGACACGAAACCAAAAAGAGAAGTTTTATTATGTTTGTACCTACTGTAAAAAGTTGTAAAATCCTATATTCAACCTTTTTACCCAAGTCAATTTACCCACGTTTTAAGAAAAAATTCAGATTTGACCTAGTTTAGTAAAATGACCATTCTGGGCTCATCCGGACACTTCCCATTTCTATCCAACTCACCACATACTAAGCACATCAGTGAGTATTCATTTTTCAAATAAAAACAAGGTCATGTGTTTAAGAAAAATTTACCATGACCTGTTTGTTTATGTGGTGATTTCCATGTTATAAAAACGTTCCAATTTAGTAATCTAACGCGACAACGCATCACTTAAGCTATACTAAATCGCCACACAAGTATCCTAAGTCATAATATGACCTATGTAATCACAATCTCAGTGGGTTTTACTCATGATCTCAAAATCAAAGATCAATGTATATCAAAAACACTAATAACATCAAATTCAATATACTAGTTATGATTATACCTTCACAACTCGTATGAATCAATCAAAACACGAAAAATCTCGATTCCTTCTTCCTTGATCATAAAAATTTCGTGGCCCTATGACAATATAACATACTCAAATCAAAAGCTAACCCATCAAAAACACAATTTAACCATTGGAGAAGCAAAATCAAGCATAAGAACTCATAAAAACATCATCAAATCATAAGATTTGATGATTTTTAATTACATGCAAAAGTTTGATGTATGTTAAAATTAAACATGGGTTTGATTAGGAATTGAAAAACAAACATAGGACTAGTATTAATTTACCTCAAATCAAGAAAAATCAATGGTTTTGGAGGGTGGGTGCTGTGTTCGTAGGTCACAGAGAGAAAGAAGGGAGACCAGGTTTTTTTTTGTAAAGATTTGTTTAGTAAGTGTTCTTCCATGTTTAATTAATGGTCAAATAAAGTCAAATTGGGCTTCCTAAGCTTGGGCCCAACTGAAAATACTCCAAGATGGCCCAAAATTTTGTGTTGAGCTCTCGTAAATTTACGGGTTTAATTAACGAGCCGTTTCTGACGAAAACTGAAACCCGTTTATGTTTAAAACGAAATTTCCTTAAAATAACTAGTAAACACTTGTTTGGCTCGAATTTCACTAAGTTGGATCAAGGAATCAAGAATAACTAGGAATCACATAATAACAATTTTTATCGGGGCGTTCGGAACCGAAAACTCAGTCCGACAGCCGGAAAACGTAAAAATGCAAAAGTTCACCATTGCGTCCGTTATTGATCTAGATATCGATTTTCATTATTTTTGAGGCAAAGAGTCAATAATAAGTCATATAAAATGTGACGAAACCTCGAAGAAAATAAAATTATAAAGTTTAGGCATTTCGCCAAATAATATCGTAAATTAGCGAATTCCATAAAATTTTATATTTAACTAAAATTTCGAGGATGACACGTAATCACTGTAATAAATGGGGAATATGGTAAAAGTGTGAGTAAGCACGAATAACAAGTAAAATAAAATTACCGAAAATCCGTGTTCTCACACGAGACCTTGTAAATCGTGAAATACTAAAAAATCATAATAACCAATGAAAATCGAGTGAGCTGGAATAAATAGTATAAAATAATTTACCAGAAAATACGAGTTCTCACACTGTTATGGATGGACAGGAAAACAATGCAAAGAGATCTTTTATCCGGGTCGCACTATTCATCCGATTGAGCAGTAAAAGAGATCGCTGCTATGGATGGATAGGAAGCAATGCAAAGAGGTCTTTATCCGGGTCGCACTATACATCCAATTGAGTGGTAAAGGAGACTGCTTCTATGGATGGATAGAAAGAAATGCAAAGAGATCTTTATTCGGATCGCACTATACATCCGATTGAGCAGTAAAGGAGACTGCTTCAATGGATGGATAGAAAGAAATGCAAAAAGATCTTTATTCGGATCGCATTATACATCTGATTGAGCAGTAAAGGAGACTGCTTCTATGGATGGATAGACGCGGGCTTCTCAACAGGGGTCATAGCTATACCCTTCCAGGATCTGGGAGAGGACCAATGGTGTTGTGGATTTAGTTAGGAGGGAAAATCCATTGCAAATGGTTTCTGGTATGAGGAGAACATGCCAGCATGTGTTATATGCTGGGAAAGCTTGGGACGCACTATATCTGCATCCTTTTCACGGGTGAGATATAGGTTATATCTCCATACCCGATGATGAAAAGTTGGGGGTTGAGGGTAAAATAAAATAAGAGAATATTTTAACTAGAACCCCTCCTATGTCCACAGCTTATATAAAAGACTTGCAGTTATACCTCAAGCTTGTGGGATACATATATTAGTTAATAGTACTAAAGCTTCTATTTAGCAGAGAGGTTAAGCTTATTGCTGATGGCGATTGGGTAGGAAGTTGCAAAGAATCTACTTCATTCGCCGCGGGGCTGAGCAAGATGGTCGCAGAAAAGAAGTACCTCAAATGGTGGAAATAAAAGAAGATACCAAGAATAAAGAGAAGCGCGCCTTGTAGGTGCTAAAAAATGGTCATGCATTTACTATTACTGGTTCAAAATTTGTATAAATTTTGACTTCTAAGGGGGGTAAAGTTACATCTCCCAGAGTCTGGTGGATGATGGTATTGTCGAACTAATTGGACCCGAAGAGGAAAAGGAACGTCAAAAACACGGGACATTCAACACCTCTTTACGGGCGATGTTGAACACAACCCTACAAAATTACACCCATTGTGAGTTGGATGTGTCTTTCAGGTTTAGGGTTGCCTAAAGTGGCGGATATAATCCTACAAAATACACCCATTGCGAGTTGGATGTGTCTTTCAGGTTTAGGCGGGGAGAAACAGGTTAAAGAAATGGGGCATCCCTTGACCAAGTACTTCCTGGCTTGTTGGTGCTAGAAATGACACTAAATCTAGTGTTGACTATATCAGGGTTACTGTCCCCTAGTATAATCAAGGTTTCATCTCCCCAAGGTATACGAACCAATTTTTGATCACATAGGATAACTGCATGATACTTGCTAGTCAATTCATACCAATGATGACATCAAAGCTACCTAGACTTACTGGAATCTGATTGATGTAAAACGGGTGATTGGAAAGGTTTAAGGAACAACCTCGAATGATGGTGTTAACCGTCACAACTTTTCCGTCCACAATTCTACAACATAATAGGGGTCTAGAACTAATGAAGTGATTTTCAATACCTTACTTAATTTAGTATATATAATGCTTTGGTCTGCCCATGTGTCAAACAAGATAGATGCATATCGTAGGTTTAGTAATAGCGTACCAGGGACGACGTTGGAGTCTGGATTAGCTTGGGCATTGCCGGCCATGTACACTTGCGAAGAAGTTCCCTTGTTGTCCTTCTTCTGGTTGGCCAACTTGGGACAATCAGGTCTCACATGCCCAGGGGTTCCACACTCATAACACACCACAGCTTTCTTTGGTCCACTACTGCTTCCACCTGTGGGGTTTCGATTTCCCTGCTGCCCACTTCCACTCCCACGCGCATTGGACTTGCCCTTGTTACTGTTTCCGGGATTGGTATTGGGTCGACCCGGGGTAGCAGCATTTGCTAGACAATCACGAGCAAAATGGCCTTGTTGGCCGCACTTTTAGCATCCTTGGCATTGTCCCTTAGTGACATGATGATAGTTGCACTTGGGACACTTAGGTTTGGATCCCGAGTAGTTCTTGGTGCGGGTTGTGGGAGTAGTGTCATCAGCTTGCCCAACGTTTTGCCTTTTGGAAGGCTGCTGGTGCTGGCTACGAGAGCTTTCATCAGATTTTCTCTTGTTGTCCGTTTTCCTTTCAGACAGATTGCGGGCTCGCTTGTTGATCAGCTCAGTCGCAAATTCCATAGCACCTTCAACGGTAGTGGGTCGTGAAGCTAGCACACTGTCATGGATGTTGTCAGGGAGTCCACTGACATACTTCTCAATCTTGTCACTCCCTTGAGGGAACATTCTGGTGCACATCAAGCTTAACTCTTGAATTCTTTCGTTGTACCAAAGGATATCATTGTTCTTACACTTTAGATCCCACAGCTCTATCTCCAACTTCTTCATTTCTCCTCTAGGACAGTACTTCTCAGTCATCCTCTCATTGAGGTTGGCCCAAGTGAGAGTGTAAGCAGTGTCATGTCCAAGGGTAGCGACCACAGAGTTCCACCAGGTGAGGGCGCTCTCAAGTAGTGTGCATGTGGCAAACTTAACTCTATTCTCGTCAGCACAACCACTGATGCGGAAAACTGTCTCTAGTCTTTCAAACCACTGCATCAGTTCAACAACTCCTTCTTTTCCTCGGTAGTATGAGGGTTTGCACGTTAAGAAGTCGGGGTAAGATCAACCCATGTTGGTGTTGTTTCTGCGTGCATTGAAGTTTAGATCATTGTTTCCATTCGGGTCAGCTCCTCTGGCTGCCATGGCTGCTGTGATGCCTTCGCTTATCATCTCCCGGAGTTGTGTGGTAGTGACATTTCGAGTAGCTTCTGGGGATTCAGCATTATCAGCATTGGAAGTTGTTGCATTATTGGGATTTGATCTCGTAATCACCATTTGTCTATAATCATACACGAAATGATATTATTAGTTCAAACGTTAGTACACTTTTTATATTATTTGCACGAGGAGAAATTCATGCACTGATTTCATAACAAATTTTGATAACCTGTCAAGATCTCATAATATAATACATTGTACAGCAAACATAATAAAGAAAGTGATTACATGCTATTTCCATAAGAAATTTAACATCCATCTAGTATAACAAAATCCAAGTCATAGGCCTGTCAAGCCTTATCCAAGGTAATGATACACACAGTCTTTAAAACATTACATCCCAAAGTTACATGTCCAAAAGAAAAGGAAAGATAAAGTACAGGATTACATCACCAAAAGCTGAAAAGAAATAAAAGTACAAAAGTCCTATACCATGTCAGCTAGGGTGCAACCCATAGGCTGATCATGATGTACAAGAAACCTAGTACATCTATCCTACTCCTGCCTAGATGGTCGGCTAGATGAGGTTTGGGCTGATGGGGTTGATGAAGCTGCAGGTGCTCTCCTGGTGTTCCACAAAGTCCGAACTGTCGCTTTGGCTTCCTTGAGCATGCGGAATGCTGTCAGTAGCTGAGTCCTGAGTCTGTCGACGGCCCCACGAAGATAGGTCATCTCTATGTAACTCCGTCATGACGGACGGTGGAGAGGTAGAAGAAAATGGACAAGGACTGCTCCTGAGCCGATAGAGTAGCATGGGTCTGGTGCTGGAGACTCTCCATGGTCTGGATACGCTGGTGGAGACGATAGTTCTCCTCCCAAAGCCACTGCAATGCCTCGTCAGTCTTGGCCTAGACGCCTCGGGCTGCCTGTGTCTCTCCCCTCATGGTATGAGCGAGGGAGTCGATGCGCTCATGAATGGCAGTGTAGCCTAGTTGACCAGCTGTCAATAGGCTGTGGAGGTCGGATATTTCCCGCTCATGGCGTGCGACCAGTGCGGCGATCTGGCTTGGACAGAGTCAGCACGTCCCACCCCAAAGCCTTCCCCCATCTCAAAAGTAGAGCCGGGTACGGACTCGGGAAAATGGCCCGATGGTAAAGATGAAGGTGCAGAAGATGGTAGGTCTGGAGACACCTGGTCCTCCTCCATAGAGGTGGAGACCAGTATGACTGATGCTGGAGCAGAAAAAGGGTCCTCAGGAAGCACAACTTCGATGGTCTGATCATCCTCCGAGTCAGAGGCTGATAACCATCCGCAGTGCACAGATTGTGGAGACGAACGGGTAGCTGTAGTAGGTGCTACTACTGGTAGAAAAGTCGGAGGTGCAATAGGCGAAGTCATGATGCTCTGAAATAATATTATTTTAAATTTGAAGTAAGTATATGCTTACAAACAAAGAAAAATATTATTCCTAGCTACATGTTTAATGAAGTATATCCCTTTTAAACAATCATCGCAATGTTTTAAGGTTATATATATTAATACTTAGATATATATATATATATATATATATATATATATATATATTCATTTAACTAGTTTACTTGTCAAAACGGTATACTCTTAGTTCACATAGGACATAATGCCCTACGATCTATATGCTTAACTAATACGGTCCCAAAAAAAATCCCAAAAGATTTTATAAAGTTATAGTCCAGTTTTAAATAAAAGAAAAAGCACTTTATTTTTATTTTATTTAAAAATTTATCTAGTTCTCTATAACTAATGCTCTGATACCATTCTCTGTGACACCATGAGGGTCAAAATATGCGGAAATATCAACGAGATGTCACAAGGGTGGATCGATAGCATATAGTCCATAGAGCATAAGATAAAGAGTTATTCAAATCAGATTATTAAACAAATAAATAAAAATTGTCTTTAACATGTCATAAGTAGATTGTTCATTTTCCCCAAATGGAACCCTTGACGATTCCTACGATGCAGATTACATAGATGCTTGAGTCCATGCACATATCTCGTTCTAACTTCATTTCCTTGAGATAAACATGCTTAGAGAGTCAACATAAAGTTGGTGAATTTACAGGTTTTAACATTAATTAGTTTGGACATACATTAATCATAGAAGTAACAATGCACAAAGCATTCTTACTAGATTACATTTGCTATTACTCGAAACTGAAGCTTAACCTTCCATAGTCCTCAATAGATGAGGACGTAGTGTCTTACAAAAAGACACCCAAACCCAGTTCCAACATGATATACATCTGTTGTCCCGACCAAGGCACGGTGAGCATGACTCACCCAGATGGGGATGGTCAATCCCTAATAGATCTATTTATAACATTCGGGCGATTTACAACAATTTAACAGTTTCTATAATAGTCAATCATAGTCAAGTTTATACAATTCAGTTATGTCCATTTTAAAATAGTTGCATGTTTTCTCCCCCGTAGAGGAAAAGTTTATCAATAGTTATATGGGGCTGTAAACTCACCTGGGAGTTGGCAATAGTTGTATAACACTAATATCCAAATAATGCTCACACCAAAAGTTATGCCTAATCAAATATTAGAGTCTTAATAGATAGTACAAAGAACATATGTGTATGGTTATACATATTTTTAGTCAGTTCATTTATGCTACGGCATTTATCTAAATAACCGTAGTTCAAGTATTAACAGTATTCATTTGAACTTATCTATATAAGTTTCATTTCTAAGTAAACATAAAATGTTTAACCTTCAATTATCAGTTTGTATTCGTAATACATGTATTAATAATAACCATTCAACTTACAATTTAAGTTTCTTATTTAAGTAGACATGAAATGTCCTACTTAAAATATTAGTTCACGTTTGCAGTTCAGGTATTATAATCATTCATTTAAACTTATTATTAAGTTTCATAATTAAATAACCATAAAACGCTCCACTTAAAATATTAGTTTACGTTCGTAGTTCATGTATTATAATCATCCATTTAAACTTACTATTAAGTTTTATATTTTAAGTAAACATAAGGTGTTCTACTTAATTATTAGTATTCAATTTATTCAACGTTCATATAATTTTATTTCCTAAAAGTATATGAGTTTATGTATTAGTGATACATATCCATATTGTTTATACAATTTATTTCATAATAAAAAATATAAATATTTTATCTTTGAAAAAATAAAATATAATATTTTATTTAACTTAAAAGTTCCCATAAATTATTTAACATTTATAAAATAATTCATAAATTACAAGTTTAAGAATTTATATTTTAAATTCTTATAGTTTAGGGTTTGTTTAAGTTTTACTAAGTTTAAAAATAGAATTAGATTTAGGGTTTGTTTAAGTTTCGGAACATGGCAAAACTAGTCCCTCTATATTTTTAAACAAAGTAAACTTTCGGATTGTTACACATTTGGTACCTAGGGCTTGTTTAAGTTTCGACTTATGGCAGATTTAGTCCCCTTAGTTAAATCTAGGTATTACAACTTTCATAAAATGACCAAAACAGCCCCTAGGAAATCTTTAAGTTTCGGATTAATACAACAATGGTCCTTAGGGTTTTAAAATGACAAAATAACTTTTAGAAACTTCCCAAAATGGTTCCTAGGGTTTAATATGCCACGGATGGTATTTATTAATCCCTAGACTTTTGGATAATTACATTTTCAGTCCTTGTGTATACCAATTTATCAAAACAAGTTTCTATAGTCACAGTTTTAGTCCTTAAGTTTCATAAATTGTCATTTTACTACAAAAGTTTTTATAAGTTACATTTTATTATAGAAACTTTTATTTAACATTCAAAACATTATATGGGCTAATTAAATGGGCTAAACATCTAATGACCCATTTAGTGGGCCTAAATACATTTTTAAGTTTACTAACTTGTTAAATGGGCCTTTAACACATTTATTAGGCTTAAATACATTTTAAGTCCAATAATCATTTTAAATGGGTTCAAGTATAAACTTAAGTCCATTAGGTTACTAAGATTTATTAAATGGGCTTATTAGGTCCATTAAGTCTTGGACTAATGTTGCATGGGCTTAAATAGTCCATTAACACTACTTTACATTTTATGTAAGTATTAACTTAGGATTTTCTTATAAGCTTATTATTAGCTTATTCATATTTAGTTTTAAATCTTAATTAAAGAATAAAACTTCTAGTTTATTTTATGTGATGTACCAAATAAGATCTAAATGTGTTACAAGGTTGCATGCAAGTCATAAGCCCTAATATGAGCCTATAACTCATGGCTATAATTAATTATAGCTTATTAAGATGAGTCAAATCTTATTTTAAGGTTGCATGTACTTATAAGTGTCCCCAAAATAGATCTAGCTATGTACAAATCAAGAAATCAAGTCACAAGTCCATACATATATACATATAGCCCACGACTATGATTTTATATCTTGGTATTTCCAACATGAACATTTTAGCTAGTTTTAAGTCTTGTAAATATTTACAAAAATACAACATGATTATCTAGGTTACATGCATGTTCCCAAGGTTACCATTATTCCAAGAAAACTATATGTAACCCACGGCTATATTGTTTTCTCCCAAGGTTCCCATAAGATTTTATAAGCTTGTTTTATGTTCAACATGTTTAATTTAACTCTTATCATTAGATATATAGTTTATATAAGCATGCATGTACATTTAAAACCATTCTAGGTCATATATAACCCACGGCTACATATGTTCACATATTTCATTTTAGTGATTTTTAGTATTCCATTTAACATGTAATATTACATATTCCATCATTAAAACTTAGTAGACAAATCCTTTGTTCTTCATTCATTTTAGCCGTGACCTTTAAGGTCATGGTCTTTATGATTTTCAAGTTACACAAGTTTATTTTATGAGATCTATGATTATGTTAACCAAAATCCCATAACACAAGATTTGTAACCCATGCTACATTTAGATTCATAAAATGTTTCATATGGTTTTCAATCAAGTTAAAGCATAGAATACAAGCCATAGGTTTCTTTATTAAAAAGTTTTAACCATGACTATGGTGTTCATAAATATGTCGTGACCTATAATGGCCATGGCTTTACCAAATCTTGATTTTAACAAGTTTCTTACTTGTGTTTATAGATGTATGATGATGCATGCATGAAGAAATGAAAGAGCATAAGGAGTATACCTTTCTTGCTTAAAAGTACCAAGGAAAAACTAGATGAAGAAGGAGATTGGAGATCTAATCATGATGATTAAGAAAACCCTAAAGATAACTAAGCCGTGGCCTTTATAGATTAGGCTAGGGCTTGTTATAATACCTCCAAAGATGATGATGATGCTACTAAATGATTAGTAGTTAAAATGAGACAAGGATCTAGTAGAATAAATGAACAAACTTGGATTTTTGTGGCTTAATGCCGAATGATTTGAGAGAGAAATAAGGAGAGTGAGATTGGATGCATGTGAAATGAGAATATGTATGTGTTGTATGTGTGTGTTTCGGCTTAAAGAAGAGAGAGGAAGGGAATGACAAAAGGTATGATTCACCTTGGTAAGACATATTGTGCCAAGTGTCATCCCTTGCCTTTCCAAGGCAACTCTTCTCCTTCCACACAAGTCTATGTGCCGTGTCTAGGTAGCCAAAAGGGGTAATGGGCCTTAGACACAGGCTTTGTGTTGGGCTTGCACACAAATGGCATCTATTATTAGGCTAGTCCAAGAGTTAAGTATACTCCTAGTCTACATACACACATATACACGGCTACAATACCTAATGTAGTATATTTACAAATTTTGTTAAGTGTTGTATATTTTAAATATTGATTATACATTTTACTACTTGTTATCCCTAGTTTCAAGTACAAGG
The DNA here is from genome assembly GCA_025667525.1 of Glebionis coronaria. Lineage (NCBI taxonomy): Eukaryota > Viridiplantae > Streptophyta > Magnoliopsida > Asterales > Asteraceae > Glebionis > Glebionis coronaria. Next base: position 549,175 of record JANFOE010000168.1, read on the forward strand.
TTTAAGCTATGTAACTTATTTACATCCAATATGAATGTAAAGGTATAAGTAGGGGTGTTCACGGGTCGGTTCGGTTCGGTTAGTTAGACGATTTTGACTATCCATCGCGGTTCGGTTAGTTAAATTTACTATCCGTAACCGAACCGTACAAGGCGGTTAACTGGACATACGGTTACCCGAAATGAGCGGTTACCCACGGTTCGGGTCACGGTTAACCATTAAATAAGTTTCATAATGTTTTAGTTTATAAATAATAACATGGTTTACAACATAGAATGTCGTTTTTGTATAATTCAACGACATTAAATAAATAAAAATCATATAAAAAATATTTTGTTATAAAAAAAGGTGCATTAGAATATTCATAAATAACATATTAACTAAAAAATATTTATTCGATATTTAGAAACTACGATCACATTAATTAAATTTACACATACATGTTTAATACATGTACTATAATTAGAACATTAAAAAATTTCATGTATAATAAAAGTAGGGTACTAATACAATTAATACATGTACTATAATTTGAATATTTAGTTAAAAAATTTCAAGTATAATATGTGCGGTTCGGTTCGGTTAACCACGGATATCTAAAAATAAAAACCGTAACCGAACCGTTATAAGCGGGTTTTTTCGGTTTCGGATTGAGCGGTTCGGCTCGATTCGCCGGTTTCTTGGTTTTTTTGAACACCCCTAGGTATAAGTACATAATGGACAAGTTCACACACAACTTATAGCAACATAACACATGAGTATGTTCTAGGATTAATGGGTGAAACTTCATTACATAAAATCATGGTAAAATCATGGATTTTACACGATATATGGTATTTCGTGACAAAACGGGAGAGTTCTTGTTCTAATATGCGGGACGTTACATCAAACAGCTGTGCTACCATTTTTTCTTTGCAGATATTTTAAGACAGGGGAGGAGCTGGTATTGTTTTTTGTTCAAAGTTTTTATTTCCTGCCATTTTCAACAATGGTGGGAGGGTTTTTTGGATAAACAAAGAATAAGGTTTAATGTCTGACAGACTGCATTTATATACACTAACAGACGCATGCGATCTTGCGACACGTGTCTAAAATTCTTTGTTCATCCTACGGTGTTTGCTTGTTGGCTCCTCTGACGTGGTTTGTGTCTTTCCCAGTTCTCGATGCATGATTGTGATAGTGGAGTCTGACGTGGATACTTATTCGAACTCATTTCATGTGGGTTGTGTGTGGTATTTCTTTGAACGATGTTTACACAAAGGCTTGAGTGGTTTATAGTCTAGTAGCCGCGGCTGGAACCTGCGACCACTAGAATGGGGGGACATGATGACGTATAGTCCCTAGTCGGGCTGGATAGTCCGACCCACGGGTACTACCCGCATCCATCAAGAGTGGATTAAATGCATATGCGATGCGCGCGCAGGCCTAGGAGGCCCGGTAAGCCGCTGTCACACATAAGGTTAATTACTTAGCTAGGTCCTTGTCGCTGCGCGACAGGATCAAACAAGAATATAATCTATTATATAGATATATTCGCTTAATGTGAAGAGATATACACTTGCCTTGGTTATACAATAAGGATCAAGCTATTTTAGGTCATTATCTCTTCCTTTGGCCGCAAGAGTAGGAGAGCCCAACCAGGACTCTCTCGGGTATAAAAGGAACCCCATAGGTTCCACAAAGGTACAATACACACAATACCCTAAATGCTACATACTCAAATCGATTACTTACTCTCACGCCGAAGTCTAATCGTGGGTCACAAACCCACTATAAGCCTAACAGTGTCTGTTTAGTGCGCATGGTCCTCAAAGCAAGTTTCACTTGGTGCAAGAGCCAGAGCCCACAAGACCCCAAATTAAGCCTAATTTGGGTCAAGCTCGGTCTACCCACAAGACTCCAAATTAAGCCTAATTTGGGTCAAGATCGGTCTACCCCAACTTTTGTATCAACATGTATTATTTTCACTAGGGTCTTTGCCCGCTCTTCGCTGCGGCGTAGGGCACGCCGCTGTTGCATGGGTTTTATTATATTTTCATACACCGTTTGTCGTTTGGGGTGTCGATATGTTGGTGAGCAATAGGACTGTTAGAGAAGGCATTTAAGCTATTATAACAAACACAAAAAAGTACACACGTGGTGTTATTGTTTATTACGAGTGCACAAAATGTCCACCAGTTAGGCATACAATAGATAGATTATAAAAGTTTACATAATAAGTGTTTTCCACAAAAGAGTGTTGAGTCCTCTTGTTTGATGGTCTAGGATTTCTTTTCATTCTTTGATGGCTGTTCTAAGTCTGTGAAGAGAGCTCTTTTAGAGGAGCTTGTTTTCGCCGAATGTTGTCCGTCTTGAAGCTCTCGACAATTGTTTCGGCGAGTTTACAAATAACAGCTGTTGTTGGGGTACCTGGTTTGATAAAGATAATAATGAGTTAGGACAAAATATTGAGTGTTAATGCATTGACTGTTTTGAACATAAAAGGCATGTGTGTATGATTTATATTGTCATGTACAGAATTGTTATTCTGAATACATATCATAGCTGTGGTTGAGAAAGTTGTTGTGTGGTCAGAATATAGTCAAACACCAATTAAGTTGTGTTACTATGGATGCACATGCACAATGGGTTACTTAGAGTGTGTGTTATTTGTAACCTAACACTGAAGGCTGCTGTTAGGAAAGGGGTGGTAGATTTTGTTGTAGATATAGGTTAAAATATTATGTGGTATCCAATGTTTTATGGCAACAGTTCGTTGTCCAACTCTATTTAAGTTTGATAGTAGAGGTAAGTGCAACATAGTTTACAGAACAGAGCAATAACTAAGGTGCAATTAAAATGTCCTGGAGACAGATTTTACACGCTTTGCGACAATAATATGGTTCAGATGAGTTTGGAAACTATTTCTAGTATTATCTACGCAACCGTGTGGATGAGGAGAGGGTTTGGAGGGGAAGCATTGAGTCTCTGTATGGGTGGAAAAGGGCCGAAATCGCGGAGAGGGATGCATTTATAAACGAGTTGTCCAGTACCAATCCAAACGGGCTTGTGAGCTGAATGGTGTGTTTGTTATTGGAAATGCAGGATCGTGATGAGGCTGAGCTCCTGCGTCTACAAGGATTGGTGGATGCGTCGGATGCGCGTGTGCATGAGTTGGAGCTCTTCATGCGTAGCATGTGATCGGTGGTAGGTCTTGTTGTTCATGTATAGTAGAGGATTGAGTGTTTCGTAAATTTGAATTAACGGTAGCTGTGAAGCGTGTGTGTGGGGCGGGTGCTGCATGTGTCTTGTGCCGTTATGAACGCTACCTGTTGTTTCTGTTTGTCTGTTTCTTGGTTGTGTTTTGTTGTTTATTGTGTGTATTTTTTGTACCTTAGGACGTGCCATCCAAGGTGTCTTTGTCATTCGATCAATGTTTTCAGTTTAATGTATGGTATGTTTGTGCATACATGTCGTGAAATAAAGTAAATGTAGTGAATATTAGTTTGTTTGAGATTGTATCAAATTGAATGGCTGAAAAGACATAGGTATGTGGGAACAGTCAGACACTGTTAGTATTGGTTCATGTTTGTGTGTCTGGCCATATAAAGAAACATTATTTTTGCCCCCAATGCGGATACGGGTGGTTGCAGCCTTTACCTTTTTATCCCACCTTTGGAAAGAATAGCAGATGACCATGTAAATGGTGAGTGGTGGTACTGTGTGTTGCTGTTTGTTTATTTGGCCATAAAAAGGGTTTTTTTCACTCACAAATGCGGATATGGATGGTTGAAGGATTTATTTTTTTATCCCACTTTTGGAAAGACCAACAGATGACCATGTAAATGGTAAGTGGTGATATTGTGTGTTGTTGCTGGGAACTGTTGGCAGAGATAAAAAGCTTAGTGGATTGTGTGAATTTGTTGTAGAAATGAGTGGATGTTTATGTAATTAAGGGGGTGAAACCCGAATTATTTTTTTTCACATTTGTAGTAGTTCTTGTATCAGGATATAAAGAAGGAAGAAAAGACATGTCTCATCTTCGTAGGTGTGTTGCGCTACATGTTGAAGCCCATTCGGACGGCTGGACTGATATTTTTGTATGCTATGTTTCCAATGACATTGAAGGTGAGACAACTTGGAAGTCAAAGGTTGAAAGCATGTATCGTGATGCGAACATGGGGATTGTGGCACATGAACATTTATGCCAGGAGCTAAGGACAGTCAAAGGTGACCGGGTCGTTGACCGAATGGTTGTGTACTTGAGCAAAACAATGGACACGGAGTGTCGTTTCCGTGATAAACTCGAGGTAGAGATTCAGGTGTCCGCAAAGCACTTACGCGAAAATGAAGGGTACATGGAAAAGTTGACTGTGAGTGGGTCTGGCTGAGGCCCATAATTGGAAGTGTGTGAAAGTCTCGTTGTGTGCAAGTGTAATAAAGTGGGATGTCTGCGCCCGTGCTCCACTGCTGTTTAAGTTTGGTGTTTTTTTTTGTATTCTGCGATATGTAGGGTCTTTGTGACCGTGTTTTTACAATAACCAAGGGCAGTGTGTTTACCCTTGTTCTTGTTTCTGTAGTACGTTAATCACTATTAGGCGGTTGAGCGAGCAATGTATTCTTATTTATAATGTGTGTCTTAAAAAAGGTTGTTATAATGTAAGACTGACCACGAATGTGTATTTGTTTATTGGCATCATGTTTAGTTAAATATATATGGTGTATAATGTTTTGATAATATGTACGTTATTCTAGTAAGGAAACTTAAACTAAACCATGTCATAGATCTTAGGAGGAAATTATAAAGGTAAGCAATTGGCAGAAGGATACCTATTTCTGTTTTCTTGATGGACTGTGCAGGGGTACGTGGTGGGTAATGGGGTTCAGCACTGGTGCTAGTGAAAGGTTTCTTTTCTTCGGATATGTCCTTGTCTCATGTCGTGTTATCAGAGGTTTAGGAAGATAAAAGGTAAGGGACGTACAAAGGAACTTAATGTTAAAGAAGCATACCAGTGGGTAATGGATCAGTCTGGTGTATTTTTGTTTCTGTCATAGTATCCGGGTCGGGTAAGCATTTTGTTTCAAGTGACAAAGGTAAACTGGCAGACGTGTTTCTAACAGCGCTTTGGTCGGCAGATTCAAGTAGGGGTACTTTGGTAGATACTTTGTCAACGCTAAACTCGCCTGAACCTTTCTTTGTTCAGTTAGCAAACCGTATCACAAATTTTTTGGTTTTCCCAACGATGCCAGTTATCTCTGGAGGAATGGTGGTGGGATTCATGTCTATGTATTTGGCGACCAAATCATAGCATTCATTTCCTGTAACCTGAAGTCCAGACTGTGAAAAAAAAGTGAAGGTCGCTTTTGCTGTTCCATCGTGGACTTCTGTTTTGAAGCTGTATCTGCGAGAGTGTTGTTTCCGGTTTTCTCCCATGTTAGTTAAACTTAGGTGATAGTAGTTTCACGGATACTGTAACTTAGTGTTTCTTATACCATAAATCAAGGTTGTCCAAGTCCCCATCGTCTTCACACACGTATGTGTCAGCAAAGTCCATTGGCCGCTATCCGCATATTTTGCAGACTACATAATACCAATTTCTGTTTTGTACAATCGTAGTGATAGTGGCATCGACTGTGAATTGAATTCCCTAAAAGGCAAACGGTTAGGATAGGTTTGCAATGAGCTTGTTTCTATGAACCATGGAGTAGTACGCACATATACATTGTAGCCATCTGGATTTTGGAGTAGCAAAGAAGACAATGGGTGGAGGTTCGCCTATCTGTTGGTCTCGGATCCCTTGAAGTGGTATTTGGCAACCTGTAGCATGGGGGTTGTTTTGAAATGCTCCATATACATGTGGTTGTAACAATTTTTATATCTGTCATTCTAAGAAACTAACAGCGGGCGATATTGGTTGTTACGGGAAAACGTTTTGAGATACTTACGAGGCACGGGCCTCATCAACCGCGGGTGTTCTAGGATTGATGTAATACAATGTATCAGGGGACGATGATAGTTCAAGTGCACCTTTATAAGCCAAATGTTTGTCAAAGCAGATGTTATTAATGTGATTCCAATAGTCATGCACGGTATAACGAACCTTTGTATTCTCCCACTCGGCAAGATGTTATCGCAAGCATGATAGGGGGCTCGAGTTTCTCGTATGTGTCTTTGTCAAATCGCAAGGCAAGTGTGTCCCATAGAGTCACCTCAATAACCAACCCACTGCGCGTTTTTCCAAGTGAAACAACAAAAAATGAATGGGGTGTAAACATAAAGAACTAACATTATGGTAAATACAAATAGTTAGGGGCTGCTCACTCGACGTTCTTTACGTCAATGTTACGCCGTATGGTCTCGCGAGTAGGCAGATCACCGATTGAACGGATGCAACCAAAATAATCTTAGAACAGGAAACGAAAGTCTGTTAGTGACTGTGAATAAGAAGTAACAAAGGCGAGATGGTATTGGTACCTGTTAAAGGTGGGTAAACCATTTTGTTCCGTTGACCTTTGACCGGCAACCTTGTGTTGAGTTGTTTGTACGGAATAAAGTCAAAATAATGTGTTAGGTAAGTCTGTTCTTCACCTTGGAGATGTTCGAATTTTGTGACCTTTCCAAACCGTAGAGTAGTTTCTCTTGTAAGCGTTTGCTGGTACGGGTTTGTTTTTTCACAAAAAAATCCGCTTATTCGGTACACTTTCTCGTATGTGAGCAACGAATTAAAGTATGTGGCATTGGCTGCATCCATAATAATATTTATCGCCTCTCCCTACAAACAGATTAGCAGGATATCTTAGGGTTAACTTTGTAATACTCCATTTATTATAGACAACAAAAGTAAAAATAGTAACCTGTTTGTCAATCAGCATACAACAGAAATTAAGATCTTTCATAATTGGGTCGATTCTGGTTGGAAGGCTCCTGGCCATCCATTTTTGATATATTTTCGCTTCCAAAACACATCCTCTTTTTCCAACAGTGAGTTCTGAAATAGGTGTTGGGGCGACAACTAATGCAGTGCTGCTTGCAGCGGCCATAAGGAATACTTAGCTGCATGTAAAGAATATTAGACGTTAGAGAGCATGAATGGGAACTCAACAGGTGGTATTTATGTGTAAAATCATATGCAGAAAGGTTTTATACAAAAAAGGATCTGAGAGCAGCAGTTAAGAAAAAACATCAAATGATACTATGTGGATGACTATAAGTTTAGTTTCGACAATATAGGATGGCGCAGAGCAATCGCAAAAAATCGTTAGCAAACAGTGTGTCAGCAAGTATAGAGACGTATGGGCGGAGTGCATGTTATTCCTGCTTTCGTATAACTGTTATGTTTACAGCTGTTCGAGGAAATCTTTGTACACAATGTTTTTGGTGCAGTTGTTAGGTTTGGTGTCAGCATTCTGAATAAGTATTTTTAACCTGTTTTGTGAAGTGGCTCTTGAGAGAGAAACATACAGTTGACCATGGCTAAATACGGGTTCGGGCAAGTACACTCCTATTTTAGATAGGGACTGACCTTGGCTTTTGTTTATAGTAATAACGTAACGTAACTTAACTTGAAACTATCTGTGTTTAAATGTGATTGAGAGGTTAGAATCCTGGTGTGTCAAGGGAATTCGATGGATATAAACATTTTCTCCCACCAGTGTCCCAGTTATGATTTGAGCTTGTATTAACTTGGAGCCCAGGGATTTCACAATCATCCATGTACCGTTGCATAGCCCGCCTGCCAAGTTCGTGTTCCTAAGCAACATGATAGGAAAACCCACCTTTAACTGTAACTCATGAGGTGGAAAGCCCGGGAACTGTAACGCATTTAAGAACTCCGGTGGGTATAACATGTCTGTTTCAGATGTGTTGCCCCCAGTTAGGTACGCTTGGTCCATGCTTAGGTATGTGACCGCTTTTCCAGGGATCTACGAGAGGATTTTTCATTGATAATATCAGTTGTCTCATTTTTGGGACAAACAATGGCCTTTTCTTGGAAACTGGTGGCAGTTGGTTTTTGCAGGCTCTCGTCATCATAGATAAATTTGATCAGATTCTCAACACCTGTTCCAGTATCAGACACACAATACTGAGGCGGGATGGATACCCCGCTTACGTTTTCTGGTTACTCGTTATCTGGTTCTCTAACTTCACCATTCCCAACCGCTAGTAGCCACGTAGCAAACTCTGTTGCTTTTTCCCTTTCAAACAGACTTAGATCCCTCGCATAAGGCACATATTTACTGTCAGTGTGTGAAATTTGAAGTGGCACCATAGGTATGACTGGGCAATGGATAAGGTTATAAGCTCGATCCTTGAGGCACCCTTCTTGACAGGTAGGGCCTGGCGAAAGTCTCCACCTAAAATGATTGTCTTCCCACCAAAAACACACTTAGGCCTACCGACCAGATCCCGTAGAGACATGTCCAACGCTTCAAAACACCAGCGATTATTCTTTGGGGCTTCGTCCCATATGATGGAATCTGTGTCAGTTAACAACCTACCAAGTTGTGTGTTTTTTTATGTGACACATGGACTCACCAGTTAACTCAAGAGGGATTTTAAATCTAGAGTGTGTTGTTCTGCCGGCTGGGAGCAATAGGGATGGAATGCCTGATGAGGCAACAGTTAACACAATCTTTCCTTGTGATCCAAAGGCGCCTGTGATTGTTTTCCAAAGGAATGTTTTGCCGGTTCCACCGTGGCCATACAAAGATCAATTCTTGTTTGTTTTCAGCGGATGCAGTAACAATGGAGTCAAATATCTGCTTCTAAGCGCTGTTCAGCTTTGGCAATTGATGTACGTATTTCTATACAAGTCTTAGGAAAGACAAAACGTAAATCGGGCAAGTATTAAGATATACGGTTTAGGAAAACCGTAAAACCGATAAATGCGAGTTCGTTCTCGGCGGAGGGGTATGTGTATTAGGCCAATATAATAAAATCAAGTTTGGATTAGTATCGTTTTTGGTTTTAGAAAGAGAGAAAATAAAATGACGAGTTACACTACGATTACACTACGATGTAAAACGTAAAAACGTGAACGTAAATACGTAAAACGCGACAAAATTAAAAATTTAAGCTAAAAATTAATTAAAAATTAAAACTAAGTCTAAAATAATACAAATAAGAGTAAAAATTCAATAAATAAATTTTAAAACCTTTTATTAATTAAATATTCAATTTTAAATTCTAATTAAATATAATTAATAAAAAGCCCAAAATATTATTTTATCAAACAAATATCTCACTTATATTATTTAAACACTAAAAAGTATTTTTCCTAAATTTTGAAACTATTTTTCTATTTTTAAAACACTAAAAATACTTTTTAAACAAAAATAATGATTAAAAATAATAAAATAATGACAAAAATAAATTTACTGTTTGAAAAATCCTATTTTACTTAGTTAAACAGCAAAAAATGGAAAAAGTTGAAAACAATACTTTTTTACCTAATAGGACAAAAATAGATTAAATTAAAATCTAATTAAAACTTAATTTAATTCTAGAAAATAGTTAAATAAAGTGAACAGTGAAATTCTTTTTGTAAAAATCTTAAATTATATAACTTAAACTAGGAAAAATCAAAAAATTGAAAATTTTAACTTTTTGCCACTAAAAGACAAAAAAAAGAATATTAAAAACTAATTAAAACTCAAATTAATTCTAAAAATATCAAATTAAACAGTAAACTAAAATAAACTTAATGAAAAATATTAAAATAAATAAACAAAAATGAGAAAATTAAAATCACTCAAAAAGGTTGAAAAAAGTTTACTAGAGACAAAAAAAACTAAGAAACCTAACAATGACATGTGGACTGTTTTGTCTTTTTGCTGCTCAGTGGCTAGAATTACACTAGCAGTGGGAACTTTTTCCCACTGCTCCCACACAGAAAAACGTATATGCTTGATTTTGAGCTTGTTACTTAGTATTACTTGGAAACAAAGGCAACCCATACTAAGTGAAGTGTGGGGAGTCAAGAGCAAGCAAGAAACACACAGGTTCAAGCACTAAAAATCATACAAACAACAAAATGGAGTTGTTGGTTCATAGAAACTAAAGTCTGGGCAACTAAGCTGATCTAGTTGGTATCTTGGTGAGATTTGGTTGCTAATATCTTGCTCAAAACATAAACAAATCACAATTAACAAACTTAATATCCTAGACTAAGAGCTTAACTATCATAATGCAAATTTTCAAACTCTAAAAATCAAAAATGGCAGTTCAAGCATACCTAAAACCTAACTGACAGATTATTGCACAAAGTCTAAACGTAAAACTACTTACTACTTCAATAACTAGAAGAAAAACTTTACCAAAGAAATAACAAGATATGCAGGCCAATGAGTGGGAATAGTTGTCATCCTAAGAACCCAGTCCACAATCAACCAAACACCCCTTATCTATCTGATTAGATTTTTTAACAAAGAAATTGCATTCAAATTAACTTAAACCTACTTCTAAGAACTTAAACATGCATATCAACAATGATTAAGCATAAACAACACACTCAACATGCATTTTAACAGATTGTTACAAAAATCCAAGAGTCACAAATTTATAGCTAAGAATGAGGGTTCAAGCCTAGGTATACCTTATGGGACCCACATCCGGGCCCCACTATGGCTGAAAAGCTATCTCCATGTTAGATTTAAAAGTGAGCTTATGGAATAAGAGATGGTTGTTTTGATGTAGAGAAAGGAGAGGGAGACTACTGCAGTCAAACCCTCTCAATATCTTCAAAAGAAAACTCAACAAATTGTCCACTCTTGATACCTGTTTGTAAACACAACAAAACTTCATGTGCCAAAGGTCTTGTATAAGCTTGGTGTCAACAAGCTTATACAAGCTTTTGGCACAGAAATCTTAAAAGAAACAACAAATGAATATTTTTAGGCCAAATCTCAAAACCACTGGTTGGAACAAAAAAAAATTCTTGCACTAAAAGTTTGCAACCTAACAAGTAAATAACACAAACCAACACCTTTTAACAATGATCAACTGTCACTTACTCATTTGTCAAAAGGAATCAACTTGTGGTTCTCAAAGATCTTATGAGCAAAATTTATTTGAACAAAAGCTCTTTGATTAGTTCTAACTATGTTTGCAGAAAATTAAATGATTAACTAAAATACTTAAAAGAAAAATGGAACACAGACTTTAAACGGCAAGATTTTTACAAAAATTTAAATACTCATTATAAAAAGTTTACACATACAAAATCTGGAACAAGAGAATGGGGATACAAGTCATCTCCCATTTATACTGCTATCTAGAAAACAAGAAAGAGAAAACCCTAGTTGATGAAATTCCTTGAATGCCCTTAGAAAGTCTTGGATTTGGTCAAAGAAATGTTGCCATCTTGTGATCTCTGCCTTCACATATGAGTAGCCAACTGTTTCTTTGCACCACAACCATCCATATTGCATTGGTGACCAAGGATTCTCCATAAGTCGTTGTATGTGTCAGGTTTTGGGGAAAAGTGGAAAGGGACGGGGCAGGGGAGGTCCATGTGGCCTTGTTGGGTGAGGTGGAGTGAAATTTGTGAGTTGGGTTTAAGTGAGGTCTAGGTGAATTAATATTCTGGAAAAGGTAGAAACTTAATTGTTATTAATTAAGTTTTGAGGTTTTGTGATGATGAAGGTAGAATAGTGCAAATTTTGATCTAAATGGGGGTTAAGAGAAGCTGTTAGGCGCCTATTATTTATTAATCATATTTTAAAATCTGAGTTAATAAATAATAGGGTTGGAGGGTGGTGGAAAGCAGGCGTAGAGGTTTGGTGGGAGTGATTGGGTGAATGGGTGTGAGAGGGTGGCGTGGCTTGTGGTGATAAGATGGTGTGACTTCGGTTGGCTGGGCAATATTGGCCCTCATACTCCCAATAGATTGTCAATCCAAGTTAATAACATAACACTCACAAATCCTTTGTAACATAAGTTTGTGTTTTCATATTTTGGCCACAAAGTCTTTTGTAAACTTGTTTCAAGGACTAAACATGCCTTTTCTTCAATCTTCAAGGGAAAATAATGTATATTCTTGAAATATTAGGGACCCAATGTGTAATTTTGAGTTTCACAAGGGTATAATATGACAAGTCTTCACAAGATGAGGGACCAATCTTGTCAAGTCTTAAAACTTCAAGGATTTCAACGGAAAATCATGATTCAGGTCCGGTTATTTGTGCGGCTTCATTTCCCGTGTTCGTTTTTGCTTTATTCTTGTGATCTTTTGTTGATTTCACGATATCCGTACCTAAAATACACAATGAACAAACACAAGCATATTTTGGGGTATTTTAATGATATTTTAAGCATTTTAACCCCGTTTTGGACGATGAGACTATGTATAATTGCAGTCTCATCACTCCCCTATACTAAACCATTGTCGTGTCCCCACGCAATGCTAGAATTAAGTATCATAGCACTTCTAAAATTCATTTTTATGTGACATTTATTGAAAACGAAAACATAAATAAACTATTACATGCGTTTTAGACATAATGTATTGTTTTCATCATGATTAAGTGACTTTTAGGGTCAAAGAATAAGAACACGTGAATGCCTCATAGAGATAAGTTCGTCATCCTCGATTTTCACCCAATTCCATGCTAAGCGTGTAACGAGATCATTGTCATTATAAGTTAGTAACACAATCATTACTCATGAGTGTTAATTACGTGCTTAGACTCCCTTATTCCTAAGGTGTATCTCTTATATTTTATTTTTGTCTTAATGACGACGAGGATACATCATTGACTTATTTTGATATTTATTAAGACCGAAAATAAAGTAGGACGATTTAATTAATAGTTAGCTAAAGGACACGATCTTTTAAAACGGCTACTCGTAATCTCCTTAAGTTCATATCTTGGCATAACTCGTTTCACGATTTGAGACCTTTCTTGGACTGATATTTGGCTTGTACTTCATACTTCAAATCTTAGAAGACGTTCTTGAAATAATGGTCTTCTCTTCATATATGGAATTTATTCACATGGACCACGACTTCATCATTTTCTTCAATCTTTATTTGGGATTTTGATATACAACGATCCGCCTCCTTTTCGGACTTGGATATATTTACCTCATACCTTGTTTGGGTCTTTTTGGATAGACTTCTCCATGATCTTTAGGGGAGTATCTTGCTTCTCGTCGTGTGTCTTGATCCTTCATATTGATTTTGGAATAATCATACTTCACATCATCTTGGATCTTTAGCAACAAAATAGAGTCCTCATGCCTTGTTAGGGCCTTTTTGTAACTTTGCCAATCTTCGCATCCCGCTTCAATAAGTTATGCCTTGGCTATGAATTCTATTCGAACACGAGCAACTCTTAAACGATCTTGGGCTAGAAGCTAAGTAACCTTTTAAATCGTACGACCTTACTTATTGCATTTATTTAAACAAAAGCGTGGGGAGAATAAGCTAATAATTACTACACATAAGATCGTGAAATATTACATAACTTATAATTAACTCTATCATTTCTCGTCCTCGTGTAAGAGACTTAGCCTAAAAAGTTAAGGAATCGAAGCTAAGTGCTCAACACGTACGGTCGAGTCAAAAATTACTCTTATTCTCATCATCGGAAAACCTACATTCATGTCTTAAACACTTATGAAAAACAAGAAAGTTTTTAAACTTTGGCCATTTTTAGCCTTATTTTGCATAAAACGATAACAAAAAGATGAAAATTGGATTGCGTGATGACGTTAGCAAGGTGAAGTATCTACTCACCCCCCATACTAAAACTAAACATTGTCCTCAATTTTTTGAGTCTAGGGGTCACCCCCACACTAGAGACGAAGTCGAATGCTTAATCTCGAGCATGGAAAGGTAAAACGAATAACCTAAAAGCAGTTTATTATGCTAAGAAGATAAACGTTAGAACATAAAAGGATATCATCGGATATCGGAATCTCCAAAGGCAACGATCGAAGCTCGAGTGATCCGTAAAACGAACACGAGAGGCTTCAATGATGACGATGAACCTAATGAATCACAATCACAAACAACCACGAAACAAAGGTTGGAAGAGCACAAGTCCCCTCGTTACACTATTAGAAAAGCAATAATATTTACAAGGATAAGTATGAGAATCCCACACGAGGCACCTTGTTTTTGATAACCGAGTCAAAAGCTCGACTTGAATCCCCATAAATGTGATCATTTAGGGATAATCATGGTATGGTCATTTTTGGTGGGGCTTACATGATAAACAAGGCCCAAAAATCAACCGTGAATAAAGGCAAAGCCTTTATACCAGGGTCAAAGATCGTATCCTCACTTTTGGTGGAAAATGATAAAGGCGAAGCCGAAGGATAAGTTTTGTAAGGAAGAAAACTCCTTACAACGTACTCGAAGTGTAGTCATGAGAACCGAGAGGGGGGTAGGATTACTTTGAGACGAAGGCAAATTTGAAAGAGAGTCAATAAAAATGGGGGTCTCAAAGTCTCTTCCCGGTTCAAAGGCAAAGGCCTCATTGAAATCCTCATTCTCATCGAGAGGCGGTCCATCAGTGAACCCCTTGAGAATGGAGGCATCACAAGTCAAAAGAGAAGGCTCATCCAAATGAGACTTAGGGAGGGTGACTAGCAAATCCGGCTCATCGAGTTTAGGATCCAAAGAATCCTCACTCTCGATGTCCTCGAACATCTCATCAAAGAGAGGATTTACGTTACCAAAAACGAACTCGTCATCAAATTCAAAAAGGGGATTCGAGTAGGTTTTAAATTTGTCGACACAAACTTCCTCATCAAGTAGTGACTCGTCATAACTAGTGGAAAAATCATCATCAAAAAGCGGGAAAAAGTCAATGATTCTCTACCCGAAGTGTCATTGGGACATACATCATCACATGAAATTGTATCACACTCACTATCGTAATTTGCCTCGTTAGAATTTTCGTGTAAAAATTCATCGAGAGAAAAACCACTTAACTTCTCATCAGAGACAACCGTAGGCTCGCTTTGGACTGGAATAGGGATCTCAACACTAGGATTAGTGCTAAGATTATTCTCCCCCATACTTAGAGAGGCATCAGGTTCCATTGGGAGCATGAGAGAAATGGTTTCACAAGACGAGTTGAGATTAAAAATGACGCTATCGTCGTCGTCATCACAAATAGGAGACGTGAGATCACATCTAGCTAGATGCTCCTCTCTTTCTTGTTCTTGTCTTTAATGACGAATATCGATGCTTAAACCATTGTAATCTTGTAAAAGTTGTTTAGTTCTAATCTCACACTCTCTTTTAAACTAGTCACTTATTTCTTCTCTACGATATCTCCTAACTCCGAGTTCATTAGAGATATCGTTTATTTCTTGATTGATTCGTCGTTTCTCCTCTTCCATATCTTTGATGCTTTTTTCGATCACTTCGATGATTGAAAGTTCCTTTTTCTCCATAGTTTGTTGAAAAAGCATTTTGATTTCTATAAATCCCTCGTCAACGCGACTTGCACCGAGATCATCATCGAAAAAAATTTGTGGAGGTGATTGGTCAAAACCGGAGAATTGGTTGTCAAAAGACGTATCATGGTTCATTGGTTGACAATCATACCCATAATGAGGTGCGTTTCCATAAGACTCACATGAATACGACGATGGATATTGCGATGATTGGTCAAAGAAATTAGGATTCGGTTCGGGGCCATTATAATTCGTACAACAAAATACGAAGTCGTGCTCCAAACCGCAAAAATCACACGAATAAGACGAAGGCGGTTGTGGAGCTTGGTCATAGGATTGAAATCCGTAACCATGGTCGTTTTGAGGAGAGTTGTAGATATACCCCTCCCTTCCTCCATAAATCTCGCAATTGAAGCAATTACCACCGTCGGGAGGACCTCGACAATATGGACAAGAGTAATATCCATCGTTGGACATGACGAAACACGAATGGTGTTACGAGAATTAAACACTAGAGGGTTAGTAAAAGAATTAATTGATAAGGGGTAAGAAGAATATTTTTCATTTTTTATGGTTTTTTTTTTATTTTTTGTGTATTACGTAGACTCAAATCTACAGATCTCCCCTCGAATCAATTTCTCGATTAAAGGAGCCTCAAGGAATGAAAAAGATCACGTGGAGTGAACGCCTTCGATGACTTTAGAACGTTGGTGGAACACCAAAACGTTCAAGAGGGTTTAATCGTGAAAACAAGCAAATATAGTATACGTAGATAATACTTTGGTTGGCAAACCCTTGATTAGCCCTCTTTCTCAGAACACGCACAAGCAAGCGGGGGAAACGAGGCGACGCTAAGCACTTAAGAGCCTTTTTCCCTTAGGTCATGAAATACAACCGCCTTATACCCACCTTATAGTTTGTGTTAATCAAAATTAAGCCTCACGAAAGTATTTATCTATTTTGCCTTTTGATTTTTGCATTAGATTCGAATACAATAACTGAGTGATGAAATCCCAATTAAGGTTGTGTTTTCACGCTTTTGGAGATATTGTAAATTTATTGTGATACGTATACAATATATTAATAATATTCACAAAGAAAAACGAAAACGATTATATCTACAATATAGTAAAGATTGTTGTGTGTTTAATCTAGGAAAATTAAACACGATTTATTTGGATATTATAATATAATAGAGAAAAATAACAAAAATGAGTATGTATGTTATTTACGCTTTCCAAAAATTGAAAAGGAAAAACGCACTACTCACACAAACACGATATGTATAATGGATAAACACACCTCCCCGGCAGCAGCGCCAAAATTGATGTACGTATTTCTATACAAGACTTAGGAAAGACAAAGCGTAAAGCGGGCAAGTATTAAGTTATACGGTTTAGAAAAACCGTAAAACTGATAAATGCAAGTTCGTTCTCGGCGGAGGTGTATGTATTAGGCCAATATAATAAAATCAAGTTTGGATTAGTGTCATTTTTGGTTGTAGAAAGAGAGAAAATAAAATGACGAGTTACACTACGATTACACTACGACGTAGAACGTAAAAACGTGAACGTAAATACATAAAACGCGACAAAATTTAAAATTTAAGCTAAAAATTAATTAAAAATTAAAACTAAGTCTAAAATAATAGAAATAAGAGTAAAAATTGAATGAATAAATTTTAAAACCTTTTATTAATTAAATATTAAATTTTAAATGCTAATTAAAGCCCCAAAATTAAATATAATTAATAAAAAGCCCAAAATATTATTTTATCAAACAAATATCTTACTTATATTATTTAAACACTAAAAAATATTTTTCCTAAATTTTTGAAACTATTTTTCTATTTTTAAAACACTAAAAACACTTTTTAAACTAAAATAATGATTAAAAATAATAAAATAATGATTAATAATAATAAAATAATGACAAAAATAATTTTACTGTTTGAAAAATCCTATTTTACTTACTTAAACTGTATAAAAATGAAAAAAGTTGAAAACAATACTTTTTTACCTAATAGGACAAAAACAGATTAAATTAAAATCTAATTAAAACTTAATTTAATTCTAGAAAATAGTTAAATAAAGTGAACAGTAAAATTCCTTTTGTAAAAATCTTAAATTATATAACTTAAACTAGGAAAAATAAAAAAACTGAAAATTTTAACTTTTTAACACTAAAACACAAAAAATAGAATATTAAAAACTAATTAAAACTCAAATTAATTCTAAAAATATCAAATTAAATAGTAAACTAAAAATAAACTTAATAAAAAATATTAAAATAAATAAACAAAAATGAGAAAATTAAAATCACTCAAAAAGGTTGAAAAAAGTTCACTAGAGACAAAAAAACTAAGAAACCTGACAATGACATGTGTACTGTTTTTGTCTTTTTGCTGCTCAGTGGCTAGAATTACACTAGAAGTAGGAACTTTTACCAATGCTCCCACACAGAAAAACGTATATGCTTGATTTTGAGCTTGTTACTTAGTATTACTTGGAAACAAAGGCACCCACACTCAGTGAAGAGTGGGGGAGTCAAGAGCAAGCAAGAAACACACATGTTCAAGCACTAAAAAGCATACAAACAACCAAATGCAGTTCCTGGTTCACAGAAACTAAAGTCTGGGCATCTAAGCTGATCTAGTTGGTATCTTGGTGAGATTTGGTTGCTAATATCTTGCTCAAAACATAACCAAATCAACACTAACAAACTTAATATCCTAGACTAACAGCTTAACTATCATAATCTAAATTTTCAAACTCCAAAAATAAAAAAATGGCAGTTCAAGCAGACCTAAAACCTAACTGGCAGATTATTGCACAGAGTCTAAACTTAAAACTACTTACTACTTCAATAACTAGAAGAAAAACTTTACCAAACAAATAACAAGATATGCAGGCCAATGAATGAGGATAGTTGTCACCCTAAGAACCCAGTCCACAATCAACCAAACACCCCTTATCTATCTGATTAAAAATTTTAACAAAGAAATTGCATTCAAATTAACTCAAACCTAATTCTAAGAACTTAAACATGCATATCAACAATGATTAAGCATAAACAACACAGTCAACATGCATTTTAATAGATTATCACAAAAATCCAAGAGTCGCAAATTTATAGCTAAGAATGAGGATTCAAGGCTAGGGCATACCTTGTGGGAACCACATCCGGGCCCTACTATGTCTGAAAAGCCATCTCCAAGTTAGCTTTAAAAGTGAGCTTATGGAATAAGGGATGGTTGTTTTGATGTAGAGAAAGGACAGGGAGACTACTGTAGTCAAACCCTCTCAATATCTTCAAAAAATATCAACTCTTGATACTTGTTTGTAAACACAACAAAACTTCAAATACCAAAGGTCTTGTATAAGCTTGGTGTCAACAAGCTTATACAAGATTTTGGCACAGTAAATCTTAACAGAAACAATAAAGGAAAAATTTTAGGCCAAATCTCAAAACCATAGGTTGGAACAAAATATTTTTTGTGGCACTAAAAGTTTGCAACCTAACAAGTAAATAACACAAACCAACACCTTTTAACAATGATCAGTTGTCACTTACTCATTTGTCAAAAGGAATCAACTTGAGGTTCTCAAAGATCTTATGAGCAAAGTTTATTTGAACAAAAGCTCTTTGATAAGTTCTAACTATGTTTGCAGAAAATTAAATGATTAACTAAAATACTTAAAAGAAAAATGGAACACAGACTTTGAATGGCAAGGTTTTTACAAAACTTTAAATATTCATTATAAAAAGTTTACACATACAAAATCTGGAACAAGAGAATGGGGATACAAGTCATCTCCCATTTATACTGCTATCTAGAAAACAAGAAAGAGAAAACCCTAGTTGCTGAAATTCCTTGATTGCCCTTGGAAAGTCTTGGATTTTGTCAAAGAATGTTGCCATCTTGTGAACTCTGCCTTCACATGTGAGTAGCCAGCTTTTTCATTGTACCACAACCATCCATATTGAATTGGTGACCAAGGATTCTCCATAAGTCGTTCGATGTGTTGGGTTTTGGGGAAAACTGGAAAGGGACGGGGCAGGGGAGGTCCATGTGGCCTTGTTGGGTGAGGTGGAAAGAAATTTGTGAGTTGGGTTTAAGTGAGGTTTAGGTGAATTAATATTCTGGAAAAGGTAGAAACTTAATTTTTATTAATTAAGTTTTAGGGTTTTGTGATGATGAAGGTGGAATAGTGCAAGTTTTGATCCAAATGGGGGTTTAGAGAAGATGTTAGGCGCCTATTATTTATTAATCATATTTTAAAATCTGAGTTAATAAATAATAGGGTTGGAGGGTGGTGGAATGCAGACGTGGAGGCTTGGTGGGAGGTGATTGGGTGATTGGGTGAATGGGTGTGAGAGGGTGACGTGGCTTGTGGTGATAGGCTGGTTTGACTTTGGTTGTCTGTGCAATATTGGCACTCATACTTGAAATGTGTATAGTTGAAGTTCGTTATTCTCTGTTCTTAACAAATTGAAAGTCCTAACAAGATCGGGTTCTTAATTGTTTTTGGTTGGTAAAGTTTTTTTTTGGATATTCTATTGCTAATTTAAACAAGCCTTGCTAAAATGAAAAATACCGTCTACTTATATGTAAAACAAGATGCACATACCAAGTTTATATTCAAATAAAATGCCAAATGTAAATTCTACAAACTATAAGGACTGGAAATGTAAATTCTATGAAATATAAATGCTAAAAATGTAAAGCCAAAAAGTCTAAGGACTAAATGTGTAAAAACAATAAACTATATGGACTGAAAATGAAAATTATCCAAATAAATTAACCAAATTTAAACTAACTTGAAACTAACTAACTACTTTTGAACAAATTTGAAAATACAAGGACTGCACTTTAGCAAACCCTAAAAAGTAGAAAGATTAGCTAAGTTTAAAAACTGCTTAATACTATAAGGACCAAAATGCAATTTTCACAACTTTTTTAACAAAAACGGGTTCAATGACAAAATAAGCTCGTTTGAGCTTATTTCTCAACCAAATTTGCTCAAACCAGTTGCAAACGACTTAAAATTGAAAATCAACTAGACCTATCCAAGGAATTTAGCTAAAAGTGACTAGAACTCTGATAAGCAAAATCCAATAAGTTCAAAATAAGCTACCAGTTAAACCAGACTTGCACTACTTGATTTTAGTGAAAATTCTTGTTAAACAGCTCAAAAGAAAGACGGGAAATCAAGTTTCAAAGAAAATGATCAAGTAATAAGCCCTAAATCTGAAAATAAGCCAAAATTGTGCTTATGTTGACTTTCGTTGACCAGAATTTTCAAAAAGCTCAAAATCTCAAAATCTATCCAGGAACACTATTGGAATAGAAATGTGAAAGAAAATCAGCTATTTTATGAAGTGGAAAATGAGATATGAAAATTCAGTTTGCATTTTACTACAGGGAATTGCATTTGCTCTAATGCTTAAACTCTGGCTTATTTCTTACTCGATATTGGATACTATACAAATTCCTTTTACACATTCAAAGTTCATATGTTGACTGAAAAATGAGACTTGGTTTCAAATGATTTCATCAAGTAACAAAGAAATGCCAAGCATTTAAAAATCAAAACTTTCTGAAAATTAACTTGTGAAAAACTGACCCAAACCTTTTTATTGACCAATTGCCTTTTTGACCAAAACCTTGACTAGTTAATGACTGAAAACTTGTTATAATGACCTAAGGACTTGAAATGAACCAATTATTACCAAGAACTAACACTTGAAACTCAATTACAAGCTATAACCAAACACTACTTTACTGATGTTTTTCAAACTTTTATGAAGAATTTTTGACCAAATGATTAGACTAAATTAAAAGAGATATCACACTAAGTTTTATAGCTAAAAAGAAATGTATTTGAACTAGAAACAGGCAGTTAAACTCACTAGTACTCAAAATGATTAGTAAAGCTAGAATGACTGATAAATGTGGAAAAACAGGACAAAAACTAGACCTATAAGCAAGTATAAGCTACTAATAAGCTACAGAAACACTGAGATCAGATCAATAACAAGCTAAAACAACTTTTATCATGCAATCAAGGAGAATTAACTAGGAATGAATCATGCATTCAACAATTGAGTGGAACTAGAAACTCAGAAAGTGAAACCTTTTGCTTAGGCCTCCTTTGGGGAGTAGAGGAGCGCTGAGCTCTCTAATTTAGTGCTAACCACCACCTTAGCACTAGAACACATTAAACAACTACCAATCAACAACTATCAATCATCAAATTCGCCATTAATGGACTGGAATTCTGCAAAATCTACTAGGACTGGAACTTGGATGAAAATAACAGGTAACAACTCCAAAAACTTCACAAGTAGCTAATCATGATCAAGTGATGATCATAACTAAATAATAGCAGCAACAGGATAACAATGATGCAAGAATGAACAGTGATTAAGGGAATTGAAGTAAATTTTTATTGATTTGATTGAGAAAGTAGTTACAGAACTGGTAAGTTTGTTACAACTAACTATAACAGACTCAAGAGTTTGTCAGACTCTTGAGTTGTTAAGCTAAAACTAAGAAGGATGAGAGAAAAAACTAAAAGTGTGTGTGATTTCACACTTTTCTACCACTCAAGAAATGAGAACAATCCAAGGTATTTATAGACTGCAGATGTGAAGTGGTTGGGGTTGGTGACGTGTTAGAACCAATCAGAAACTTCCACGTGTAAAATTCAGCTCAATTGAATTTTGCAGGTCATGAACACATTTGGGGATTTCTTTGTTGTTGATCTTGAGTGTAATTGGTTGTGATCATTGAATTCGTCTCTCAAAACCGATCACCTTTCATGTTTATACCATCTTCTGAAATTGCCTCTAGCTCAAGAACGATTCTAGGCTGTTGTGTTGAAGAAGATGACACGTGGCAAGATTTTATTGGATATGGAATTAGCACGCGGATCATTATCCAAGTTGGATAATCTGATTATTGCATGTTACATTTCTATTGGTGGAGAAAATGTGAGTGGCAGCACTGTTGGGATTCGCCAATTAATGCCAAATGAAGTTAGTGGCCAGGTGTCACTTTTGTTGGCAATCCATGTTACAAGTTTCCTTCATTCTCATTGGCTGATAACATATCACATGGATTAAACTCTTATAACTTCCACAAATTGGCAGAATTAACCCCTTAACTTGACAGTTTTATGATTTGAGCTATCATCTTCATTTCTTTGGCATAAATGGTCCTTCAAAGTTCATTCTTGAACACAATTGATCCCTTTGACTTAGTTGACTTGAGAGTTGACCAGATTTGACTTTGATCTTGACTTTGTCATATTTACACTTTTGGTCCTTCATCTTTGCAGATTGTCAAGATAGGTCCTTTGTCTTCAAAGTCTTGTCACTTTTGATCCTTCTTTGTCTTTTTCATCAAATTAAGCTTGATTTTACTTTGTTTGCTTGAAATTGTATCCTTCTTACCTATTTGAGTACAAACACAAAACATACCACATAATTCCGCTTTATAGCACAAAGTTTAGGTATTTTTCTTGTGTTTTAGGGTGATTTGTTGATAAATTGATATGAGTTTTTGCTCATATCAAATCCCCTACACTTGAACATTGTCATGCCCTCATGCAATGCTATATTTTAAAGCACAAATTTACATTCTCCTCATAATTAATCCACCTTGGCCATTATGGAATGCATCTACACTACTCTAAACTAAATGATGCATGATTTTGATTTTTAACAATGCAATGAACAAAATACAATTGTATCTATATCTTTTTGGTTTTTCTTGAAATGGTTTTGATGGAAATAACTCATAAAGAATTCAATGACTTTGATTAGGGCTTTGGAACTATGGCCACTTATCATCCTCAAGTTTCACTTTCCCCATACCAAGCTTAAAAATGGGATCATTGTATTCACAAGTAAAAAGTGCATCAACTTATTCATGACAATTAAATGTGGAACCGATTATTATTTGAGCAAATTACTTTTGGGCAAATTTGTCATTATTTAAAGCGTGAAGTATAAGAAATGCAAAATCCAAAAATAAGGAAGCACGGTTTTAATCCTAAGTAATCCTTTCATCCATTACTTGAAAAACCGCTCACAATTAATATAAGTCCGTTTCAAGAGTAATAAGTCGTTCGCCTTATGTGTAAAATCCTCATGTCATGCTTTCATAAGTAGCTACACACTCGCTAAGGAAAGAAAAATAAAACTCACGCAATAGTTTACATCCGCCGCCTTTTTGAGACCTTGGATCTTCAACCCCGCAACCCGTCAAGGTAATATTGGATTGGAGAAATCTATTGAATCCCCGCAACCCGTCAAGGTAATATTGGAACTCAATAGTCACTATAATTAACACCACACTGCCCCTCTTGGGAATCTTGTATATTTATTTATTTTTTCTTTTTTTCTTTTTTTTCTTTTCTTTTTTTTCTAGCCACTCATTTTTTCATAAGCCGCTCTTATTTTTCTTTATTCCTCACTAAGAAAGTTTAAAAGAATAAAAGGAAAAACACCCGCTAAATATTGAGCATGACATAAGTCTAATACACATAAAACGTTCTAACTTAGAAACTTAAGACGTACTTATATCAACCATGAATGATTAGACAAAAATGCAAAGAGATTACAAACCAATTAAAACCGTTCTTGATTATTTATTAACAATTATATACATGCGAAGAAAATAGAGGCAAAGAAGAGAAGGGTTTAGCCACAAGTAATTATCATGAAGTTTATCTAGCCCTTTCATACTTGCTTCAACTCTATCATTTCCCATTCTCCACAAATTTAAAATCTCAAATAATGGGATTGGTGGATGCTTAGCCTAATAGACCAATGAAGGACAACATGGTTAAGGATACTAGCTAGAGAATGCTAAGATAAGCAAACTCGGGTTGAGTCAAAATATCCAAGGCGGGCCTAATATGTCAAAGAAATCTAAATTTGTTAAAACCATGTTTTTATTATATTTTTCCTTTTTCAGTTTTTCATAAAGAACAAAAGAAGAAATATATACAATGCAAATATGTTATGCAAATGAAAAATGATTGATGCAAAAATTATGAATGCATATTTTTGTTGGCCAAAGTAGATCAAAAATTTGAAAAATGTTTGAAAAATTAATTTTCCAAGTTATCATGAAAGACAATGACAAGTTCTAGGTAAGGTCACTTCGATAGAAGACCCCCCTACACTTAAGCTAAACATTGTCCTCAATGTTTAAGAGCATGGAAGTATAAAAACTTCCCCTACACTTATGACAAAGAATAGGCTTTGCTTAACCCAAGTTAAGGAAAGGTCAACTATTAGTGAATTCATGTTTAAGCACAAGGTGTCAATGAAAGATGACAATAGTAACAAAGTGAACCGGATACAAGGGTCTCCTCCATAAGCTCCAAAGCATGAAATGAGTGAGCAACCCTACAAACAACATGAAGACAAAAGAAGGTCTCCCCTACACTTATCTCCAAGTCTATACCCTTATTGCTAACCTACAACACTCTAAACCTAGTTATACGATGCTTGAGTTAATGAGTCTCTAGCTCGACTCGTCCCTCAATGACATAATTCATGGGGAAAATGGGGATCTCTTGGACCATTTCAACGAAAATGTCCTCCCCAAAATAATGTTTCACACGGTGACCATTCACTTTAAAATTTGGACCATCGGGTTGTGACAACTCAATAGTTCCATATGGAAACACTTGAGCAATAGTGAATGGACCGGACCATCTTGACTTAAGCTTGCCCGCAAAAAGTTTCAGCCTTGAGTTAAAGAGGAGAACCGACTCTCCAACTTTGAACTCACGGTTCTTGATCTTAGCATCATGCAATTTCTTAGTCTTTTCCTTGTAAAGCAGAGAATTTTCATAGGCATTGGCTCTCAATTCATCCATCTCATTAAGTTGATCTTTCCTATGTGAATCGGCTTGGTTTAAATCAAAATTAGCCCACTTGAGAGCCCAAGATGCCTTGTGTTCTAACTCGAATGGGAGGTGGCACGCTTTACCATAGACAAGCCTATAAGGAGTACAACCAATTGGTGTCTTAAAAGCCGTCCTAAAAGCCCACAAAGCATCATCAAGCTTATCCGACCAAGAAGCGCGATGCTCTCCCACCGTTCTCTCTAAAATTCTCTTTAAACCACGATTTGTGACCTCGGTTTGACCATTGGTTTGAGGGTGATACGCGGTAGAAAGTCTATGATTAACTCCATATTTCTTCATAACTCTCGTGAATTGATCATTACAAAAGTGCGTACCACGATCACTTATGATGGCCCGAGGTACACCAAATCTAGCAAACAATTGCTTTAAGAACTTCACAACAACTCTAGCATCATTGGTAGGTAAGGCTTTAGCCTCCACCCATTTGGACACATAATCCACCGCCACAAGTATATACTTGTTTCCCTTAGAAGATGGAAAAGGTCCCATGAAGTCTATGCCCCATACATCAAAAATCTCACACTCTTGAATAAAATTTTGTGGCATCTCATCACGTTGCGTAATTTTTCCTTGTCTTTGACACACATCACAAAATTTCACCATCTCATGGGCATCTTTGTAAATGGAAGGCCAATAGTAACCCGAATCAAAGACTTTCTTGGCGGTATAGTTGGGCCCAAAATGTCCACCCGTAGATCCTTTATGACATGCTTCTAAGATCTTAAATGCCTCTGGCCCATCTACACACCGTCTAATGATTTGGTCCGCACATTGCCTAAAAAGATAAGGATCATCCCAAAAGTAGTACTTAATTTCCTTAAGAAATTTCTTCTTTTGTTGGTAAGTAAGACCCTCAATAAGCACATTTCCCACAAGATAGTTTGCTATATCCGCAAACCAAGGAGTGGCATCCTCTTGGGAAGAGATAGACATGAGCTCCTCTAATGGAAAGGATTCATTGATTTCTTGATGTGGAAAATCTCCTTGAAAAGGACGCTCAAGTCTACTCAAGTGATCCGCTGCTAAATTCTCGGCCCCTTTTTTATCACGAATTTCTATCTTAAACTCTTGAAGTAACAAAACCCATCTCAAAATCCTAGGCTTAGCATCTTGTTTTGTCATGAGATACTTGAGAGCGGAATGATCCGTATACACTATGGTTTTGGATAGCACAAGGTATGGTCTAAATTTCTCAAAAGCATAGACTATAGCAAGCAACTCTTTTTCCGTGATAGTGTAATGAAGTTGTGCACCGGTCATGGTTTTACTTGCATAGTGTATAGGTTGAAAATGCTTATTCACTCTTTGACCTAACACGGCCCCCACCGCATAATCACTAGCGTCACACATAAGCTCAAAAGGTAATTCCCAATTTGGAGAAACCAAAACGGGAGCCTTTGTCAATTTCTCCTTAAGAGTCTCAAAAGAGTCCAAACAATCTTGGTTAAAAATGAAAGGAGCCTCTTTTTCCAAGAGGTGAGTCATCGGTCTAGCTATCTTAGAAAAATCTTGTATAAAGCGCCTATAAAACCCCGCATGACCTAAGAAACTCCTCACACCTTTAACCGAAGTGGGCGGGGGAAGCTTAGCAATCACATCAATTTTAGCTCGATCCACTTCTAATCCCTTGTTGGATATTTTGTGTCCTAAAACAATTCCCTCTTTCACCATAAAGTGACATTTCTCCCAATTAAGCACCAAACGTGTTTCCTCACAACGCTTAAGCATTCTCTCTAAATTGGTGAGACATGAGGTAAATGAATTTCCAAAGACGGAAAAATCATCCATAAAAACCTCCATAGTTTGCTCTATCATGTCATGGAAAATCGCCATCATGCACCTTTGAAACGTCCCCGGTGCATTACATAAGCCAAAAGGCATCCTCTTGTAAGCAAATGTACCCTAGGGACAAGTGAATGTGGTCTTTTCTTGATCCTTAGGGTCAATGGGTATTTGGAAATAACCCGAAAAGCCATCAAGAAAGCAATAGTACTCATTTCCCGCTAAGCGTTCAAGCATTTGATCCATAAAAGGTAATGGGAAATGGTCTTTCCTAGTAGCCTCATTGAGTTTCCTATAGTCAATACAAACTCTCCAACCGGTAACAAGTCTCGTAGGAATAAGCTCATTGTTCTCATTAGGCACTACGGTGATTCCACCCTTCTTTGGAACACAATGTACCGGACTAACCCATGGAGAGTCGGAAATGGGGTAAATCATACCCGCATCAAGGAGTTTAATCACTTCCTTCTTAATGACCTCATGGATTTTTGGGTTAACCCTTCGTTGACTTTGAATGGCGGGTTTGTAATCATCTTCCATAAGGATTTTGTGTGTACAAAAATGTGGATCAATTCCCCTTATGTCGGATATTTTCCAAGCTAAGGCTTTCTTGTGTTTCTTAAGGACTTCAATGAGTTGCTCCTTCTCATCCTCTTTCAACTCTTTAGCAATGATCACGGGTAATTGGTCTTTTCCCTCTAAGAAAGCATACTCTAAGTGGGATGGAAGGTCCTTAGGTTCAATTGGAGGTGGATTCTCTATGGAAGGTTTTACTATGGAAGGATCCTCATGGGTAACTTCTTGTGGAGTAGGAGAAGGAATAGGGTCCTCATTGAGCAACTTTTGGATAGTAAGAATATCTTCTTGCCAATTAATGGGAGAATCATCATCACCAAGAAAGTTTGACTCAAATTCCTCCAAGAGGAAATCACTCTCTCCAAAAGGTGTTAAAGAGGGAGCAATTGAGGCCACGGTTTCAACATGGGGCATCTCATCACTAGTACTCTTGCAAGCATCATGAAAGTGTTCATCACACACTTCATCTAACACATCAACTATGTTAATAGTCTCACACGGTCTAGACTCCTTAACCTCTTTCCTATCACAAACTTTCCCTAACTTAAACACCACTTTCTCATCCTCTACTCTCATAATTAATTCTCCTTCTGCCACATCTATCAAAGTAAGACCCGTTCTTAAAAACGGTCTACCAACAATCAAAGGAACTCTAGGATCCATGTCATAATCAACCACTACAAAGTCAGCCGGAAATGTAAACTTATCCACACCTACAAACACATCCTCCGCTATACCTACGGGGTAAGCTATGGTTCGATTGGCTAATTCAAGGGTCATCCTAGTGGGAGTGAGCTCGGGAAGAGAGATTTTTTTCCAAACCGATAAAGGCATGAGGTTTATGCTTGCTCCTAGATCCGCCAAAGGCATGCAATTTTCTACACCAGGAAAACTACAAGGTATCAAGAAGCGCTCCAGATCTCCAAGTTTTGTTGGTAAGGTTTTAAGTAGCACGGTGGAACAATTTTTATTAAGGGATGTGTTGGGCAAATCAACCAATTTTTCTTTGTTTGAGAGTAAATCCTTGAACATCTTAGCAAACTTTGGCATATAAGCAAGAGCTTCCGCAAAGGATATGTTGATGTTAAGTTGCTTGAACATCCTTAAGAAATTTGAGACTTGGATGTCATCCTTGTTCTTTAATTTTTCCTTTTTCAACCTTGAAGGATATGGAAGAGTTGGTTTTGGGGTAGGTGTAATAGGTGTTGTAGTGGAAGATTTGTCTTTGTTAACTTCTTCATTGGGAGGTGTGGAAGGTAGAGGAGAAGTAGGAATAGTTTGAGAAGGTGTGTTTGATTGAATGGGAACATTTTAAGGTGTTGAAGTAGAGGTAGAAGGCTTGTCACATGTAGGAACAAAAGTGGGTGGAACAATAGGAGGTTTAAGAGGTGAAGGATCCTTTGTTGTCTTTCCACTTCTTGTTGTAATAGCATTGACATTTGCCCTTGGATTTGTTTGTGTGTTAGATGGTAAAGCCCCTTGTGGTCTTTGATTGAATGCCATTAAAAGCCTATTGGTTTGTTCCTCCATTGTACATTTCATTTGGTCATTCATTCTTTTCTCACTTTCACGAATTCTCCTCTCAACATACTCATGAGTCTCTTGTAGCCCATATCCTTGATTTTGAATTTGAGGGTAAGCTTGATTTGGTATTTGAGAATATCCTTGATTTGGGAAAGGTGGAAGTGGTTGATTAAATCCTTGATGTGGTGGATAAGAGTTATTTCCTTGATGTTGAAAATTGTTGGGTGCCTTGTAGTTATTCCCTTGGTAATGTGGTCTTTGACCTTGATTCCTTTGTAACACTTGAGGAGGATTTTGTTGAAGTTGGGTGGGTGGTTGGGGTGGGAATCCCGGTGGAGTAAGGTAATTTTGAGACTTGTAAGAAAGGTTATTGCGATTGATATTTGGCTTGAAGTGTTCACGATGTTCCTCTTGGTAAGCATAACATTCCCCTTGATAACCTTGCACCTTATCACATTGTTCATAGGAATGGGGACCTCCACAAGTTACATAAGAAAGAGTAATGGCATGCACATCATTTGAAGAATTGTTCAATGAAAGGCTCTTAATGGCTTGAATCATTTCTTGTTGTGCCTTAAAACTCATCTCATGATCTCTATCCATCTTTTGAATGATCTCTTGGTGATACTTGAGGAATTGGTTATCACAAGGTGTTTGAGAATTGTTTTGGATAACATGAACCCTTTCTTCACATTGAGTGTTTGTTTGAACCATTGCTTTGGTCTCAATGATGTCCAAAGCCTCTTGAATGGATATAAGAAGAATACTCCCTCCCGCGGAAGCATTGAGTGAATCTTGGTGATGAGGTTTAAGGCCATCATAGAAAGTATTGATTTGGTGAACTTCATCCAATCCATGGTTAGGGCATCTCCTCAATAACTCTCTAAACTCCTCTCAAGCATCACTAAGGGATTGACTAGGTTTTTGTTGAAAGCCTATAATTAAGTTCCTCAAAACCGTGGTCTTAGATGGGGGAAAGAACTTGTTCAAAAACTTAGTGGTGAAATCATCCCATGTGGTGATACTATCGAGTGGTTGTGTGTCTAACCAATGCTTAGCGGGTCCCTCTAGTGAAAATTGCACTAATATCAACTTAATAGCATCATGTGGAACTCCATTGTACTTAATGGTATTGCAAAGAGCAAGGAATCTCTTAAGGTGATCATGAGGATTATCATTCTTGTGACCATAGAAAGGTGTGTTTGAAACCAAGGTAATCATAGCCGTTTTTAGCTCAAATGAATTTGTGGGAATGTCGGGAATCTTGATAGCATCGGCATATCCGTGAACGTTAGATTGCAAACGTTCCATCAAAGAACGATTATCAACAGCCATGGCTTCTTGTTGTGGATGAATCAAAGCACGATTCTCGTGATCGGCTTGATAGACGGTGGTGGTCTTACTCTTTCTCTTATTCTTCCTTTTCGGAGGAAGGGGTTGTACACCAATCGGTATTTGTGCACGCCCGCGAGTGAGCATGCAACTCAATACGAGGAATGAGAGAGAAGCTCTCGTGTGACTTTGAAGAGAAAAGGATTATCCTCTTCGAGTTTCAATATGAAATATCCACAAGAAAATAATAATATACGTATGTACTACTTGGGTGCAAGACCCCCAATGAAGCCTTCCTTCTTAGAATACTCACAAGTGAACGGGGGGTTAGGTGGCGCGAAG
This sequence comes from Glebionis coronaria, assembly GCA_025667525.1. Classification (NCBI taxonomy): domain Eukaryota; kingdom Viridiplantae; phylum Streptophyta; class Magnoliopsida; order Asterales; family Asteraceae; genus Glebionis; species Glebionis coronaria. The sequence continues at coordinate 580,072 of JANFOE010000168.1, forward strand.
CACTTAAGTACCTATTGACCCTTAGATGGCATTTTATAGCACATCGCCTTTCTATTCACTTAATTGTTTGTATTCTTCGAATTGTTGCTTATTGGAAGTATTTATCTATTCTTGCTTTATTTTGTTTGATCGATACACGTGTCAAGGACCGGAACGCCCCTCAACACGGTGTATTGCCTTGGCAATACTTATGGAGAATATGTGAATTGGTTGTTCTTATACGTATACGTATTTACTTATAATAATATATGGAAAATATCTTTGTATTTATGAGTTTTTAAGAGAAAATACTATATGTACATAAAAACCGAGAGAATCTAATAATATATATTTTTGGGTGCAATCTCTTAGGAAAAAGATTGCTTTTTGGATTTTTTAATTTGTTTGGTCAATTCTTTAGGAAAAGAATTGTTTTGTTAATTTTTTAGTTTTTATGTATTTTTATATTTTTGATTTTTTATTTGTTTTTGATTTATGATACGTAAAAATAACGTTCACTAGGTGAACGGATCCCAAAAGCCAATGAAAACCGTCAATCGATAGTCTCTCGTAAAGTCAAAGAACCGGCAGCGGCGCCATTTGAAATGTGTATAGTTGAAGTTCGTTATTCTCAGTTCTTAACAAATTGAAAGTCCTAACAAGATCGGGTTCTTAATTGTTTTTGGTTGGTAAAGTTTTTTTTTTTGGATATTCTACTGCTAATTCAAACAAGCCTTGCTAAAATGAAAAATGTCGTCTACTTATATGTAAAACAAGATGCACATACCAAGTTTATATTCAAATAAAATGCCAAATGTAAATTCTACAAACTATAAGGACTGGAAATGTAAATTCTATGAAATATAAATGCTAAAAATGTAAATCCAAAAAGTCTAAGGACTAAATGTGTAAAAACAGTAAACTATATGGACTGAAAATGAAAATTATCCAAACAAATTAACCAAATTTAAACTAACTTGAAACTAACTAACTACTTTTGAACAAATTTGAAAATACAAGGACTGCACTTTAGCAAACCCTAAAAAGTAGAAAGATTAGCCAAGTTTAAAAACTGCTTAATACTATAAGGACCAAAATGCAATTTTCACAACTTTTTTAACAAAAACGGGTTCAATGACAAAATAAGCTCGTTTGAGCTTATTTCTCAACCAAATTTGCTCAAACCAGTTGCAAACGACTTAAACTTGAAAATCAACTAGACCTATCCAAGGAATTTAGCTAAAAGTGACTAGAACTCTGATAAGCAAAATCTAATAAGCTCAAAATAAGCTACCAGTTAAGCCAGACTTGCACTACTTGATTTTAGTGAAAATTCTTGTTAAACAGCTCAAAAGAAAGACGGGAAATCAAGTTTCAAAGAAAATGATCAAGTAATAAGCCCTAAATCTGAAAATAAGCCAAAATTGTGCTTATGTTGACTTTCGTTGACCAGAATTTTCAAAAAGCTCAAAATCTCAAAATCTATCCAGGAACACTATTGGAATAGAAATGTGAAAGAAAATCAGCTATTTTATGAAGTGGAAAATGAGATATGAAAATTCAGTTTGCATTTTACTACAGGGAATTGCATTTGCTCTAATGCTTAAACTCTGGCTTATTTCTTACTCAATATTGGATACTGATACAATGACTTTCAATGGGTTCATAATAATTCTCGGAATCCTCTCGAATTGATCTCAGTTAAAAGTGGAATGATTTGTTCTTGGTGACAAAAAGTGGATTTGGTTTTCTATTCTAAATAAATGAAGTAAATAAAAATTAAAGCCAGAAACAGTAGATCAAAAGCAATTAAATGATAAAACTGTAAAGATCCTTACTGAAAACAAGTGTTATTCGGAATAAATGGAGAAGATGCTCTATTCGGAATAATCGTGTTATGCGGAATAATGAAACCTACTCGGAATAATGGCTTATGCTGAAAACATGCTATTCGGAAAAATCCATCTATGCGGAAAGATAATTCTATGCGGAATAAATTCTATTCGGAAAATAATATCCTATGCGGAAAATAGACTCTATGCGGAAAAATATCTCTATGCGGAAAAACAGACCCTATTCGGAAAAACACCTTTATGCGGAAAAATCAAGTCTATGCGGAAAGTATGGCTATGCGGAAAAATAAGTTCTATTCGGAAAATGTAGCCTATTCGGAAAATAATATCCTATGCGGAAAATGTTGCTCTGTTCGGAATATTTAAAATATTCCGAGTAAGGGAAAAGTGAAAAGCCCTATTCGGAATATCAAAAATTCCGAATAAGGGAAATGGGAATTCGCCTATTCGGAATATTGATCTTGTTCGGAATAATGTGGGCAGCGAAGAACAGTAACAGCAGGTACCAAACGATTTTTCAATCTAAACACCAAAATACTCAAAAAGGTTTTACCAAATTAAACACAAATCATTTAAATACCTTAAGTAACAAATCCCACCAATAAAAACACTAAATCAACAACTTTTTAGGATCAAACTCGAATCAAATAAAAACTTAAGAACTTGCAATAAAAATGGAGATGAACAAGATGAATGAAAAGATGGAATTGATAGATTAATGAAAAAGTAACAAGAGTAATGATTAAGAGTTACAAGATTGAAAAAGAAAATGAAAAATCACCAAACACCCTAATGGTGTTTTTGATGCTACGAACAAAGAACTGGGGAAAAAGAAAAAATGAAGCTATCTCCCTAAAATGTGAAGGAGGAATCTATTTATACTCCTAGTGGTTGGTTGGTGAGTGGGCTTTCTCCCTTTCTTCTTGTCTTCTCGTCTTTTCAGAAAAGTTGACGTTTTCGATTCTGATTCGGGATTTGTCGTCGATTAAATTCAACTTGTCTTTTAATTTCTTCGTTTAATAGACTTGAGTTTCTTCGACTTATGTAAATCTTCCATCTTTGGTCCTTTTCTTCGATAATTCTTCAAATAGTCCCATTGACTTCAAATCTTTTGCATCTCTTGGACAATAGACGTCGTCTTGAGTCTTTTTCTTCGATAAAACCCGTGCAATCCCATGTTTTCTTTAATATTCATCCGGTTAGCTCTGAAAACACAATAAACACAAAAACCACGCATAATTCCAAACAAATGATATTAAACACGTGTTTTGGTCTTGTTTTAGACAGTATTAAGTGGTAAAAGGATGGGTGTTTACACACCTATCAAATCCCCTACACTTAACCATTGCCATGCCCTCATGCAATGCTTAGTGATAAAGCAATTTTACATTTTTCTCATAATTAATCAACCTTGGCCTTGTTACATACTACTAAACAAAAATTAAAATGCTAAGAGAAATTAAAACTTTAAAATGAACAAAAGGATGGAAATAACTTGTAAAGAAATCAAGGACTGACATTAGGCCTTTGGTGTTGCGAAGATTTATCACCCTCAAGTTTCACGTTCCCCAAACTAAGCTTAAAAACGAGATCATTGTTATTATAAGTTAGTAAATCAAATACTTACACACATAGCTTAATTAAATGCTTAAACTCCCTTATTCCTAGGTGTATCTCTTATATTTTATTTTTGTCTTAGAATGATCATGAAGATGCATTTTTGGACTTATTTCGATAGTTTATTAAGGCCGAAAGCAAAGTAGGACGATTTGATCAATAGTTAGCTAAAGGACAAAATCTCTTAAAACTGCTTCTCGGGATATCAAAAAGTTCATATCTTGGCATAACTTGGTTTACGATTTGAGACCTTTCTCGGGCCGATATTTGGCATGTACTTCATACTTCATATCTTCGAGAGACGTTCTTGAGATAATGGTCTTCTCATCATAATAGAGTTTCTTCGCTTGGAGACTTTTGAGGGGTACTCCAACTTTGTTGACCACGACTTCATGATTATTTCTTCAATCTCTAATTGGGATTTTGAGATACAACGATCCGCCTCCTTTTCGGACTTGGATCTATTTATCCTCATACCTAGTTAGGGTCTTTTCGGATAGACTTCTCCATGATCTTTATGGGAGTTGAGTGCTTTTCGTCGTGAGTCTTGATCCTTCATATTGACTTTAGGAATAATGCTTTTCACATCACTTTGGATCTTTCAGCAATAAAATTGAATCCTCATGCCTTGTTAGGGCCTTTTCGGACTCGCCAATCTTCGCGCCCCGCTTCATAAGTTATGCCTTGGCTATGAACTCTTATCATTACCGAGCAAGTTTTAAACGATCTTGGGCTAGAAGCTAAGTAACTTTTTAAATCGTACGACCTTACTTATTGCAGATAAATTATTAGCAAGTGATGGGAGAATAGGCAAATAATTACACCAAGTGAGCTTGCACAAGAATACCGACTTATAATTGACTCTATCATTTCTCGTTCTCCACAATTTAAAATCTCAAGTAATGAGACTCGTGGACACTTAGCCTAATAAACCGATTAGGGTTTACATGGTTAAGGATACTAGCTAGAATAAACTTGAATAAGTCTATTCGGGTTGAGTCAAAATAAACGCAACGGGCCTAATATGTCAAAGATTTCTAAACTAGCTACACCAATTTATTAATATTTTTGACTTTATTGCGGGATATATACATATGAAAGCAACGATAAAAAAAAATTTAAAAATTACGACTAAATGGCCAAAGTTAATAAAAAATTTGAAAAATGTTGAAAAATATGATTTTCCGGTTAAATGAAGGCATTTTCATGGAAAAGTCCACTTAAAACTTCGATAGAAGTCCCCCTACACTTAAGATAAACATTGTCCTCAATGTTTAAGCATGTGGGAAAAGTCTCCCCTACACTTATGACATTGTGCACGTTGGTTAACTCAAGTTAAGGAAGAGACAACTAACGTGATCAATTTCAAATGTGAGTATGAAGAAAACTGAATCACGATAGTTGAGGGATAGAACCGGATTTCGGATAACACGGGAGCACGGTTCTTCAAAGATTTCCAAGATTGCAGTTATCCCTGTAATCACATCACCACACAAACACAAACGACCAAAATAGGTCCTCCCCTACACTTAGGGGGTTAAAGGGATAGATACTCGGGCTGCCTCCCGATGAGCGCTTGTTTTTGATAACCGAGTCACGAGCCTGACTCGACCCAAAATTAGTTCATGGGGAACGTGGTAAGGGATGGAATCACCTCCTGAGAGGTGTCCTCACCAAAGTACAACTTCACTCGTTGGCCATTCACCTTAAAATTAGGTCCATTAGGTTGAGCGAGCTCGAGAGTACCATATGGAAAAATTTGGGCAATGGTGAATGGGCCGGACCAACGAGATTTCAGCTTGCCCGAAAAGATTTTCAACCGAGAGTTAAAAAGTAAGACTTTGTCTCCAACATGGAACTCTCGGTTTTTGATCTTGGAGTCGTGAATGAGCTTAGTCCTTTCCTTATAGATTAAAGAGTTTTCATAAGCCTCATTCCGAAGTTCATTCAGCTCATTGAGTTGGATCTTGCGTAGGTCACCGGCTTTGTTAATATCAAAATTAGCCCACTTCAAGGCCCAATAAGCCTTGTGCTCCAACTCAATGGGGAGGTGGCATGCTTTCCCGTACACAAGACGATAAGGCGTACAGCCGATCGGGGTCTTGTAAGCAGTACGAAAAGCCCACAAAGCATCATCAAGTTTATCAGCCCATGCGGCACGATGCTCTCCCACGGTTCTTTCCAGAATTCGCTTCAGTCCTCGGTTGGATATTTCAGCCTGGCCATTAGTTTGTGGGTGGTAGGCTGTGGAAAGACGATGATTTACACCATACTTAGCCATGACTCTAGCAAATTGGTCATTGCAGAAATGAGTCCCACGATCACTAATAATGGCGCGAGGCACACCGAATCTAGCGAATAAAGCTTTCAAAAAGTTACAAACCACCCTTGCGTCATTAGTAGGCAAAGCTTTGGCTTCAACCCACTTAGAAACGTAGTCAACGGCTACAAGGATGTATTTGTTTCCTTTAGATGAAGGGAATGGCCCCATAAAGTCGATACCCCAAACATCAAAAATTTCACACTCTTGAATAAAATTCTGAGGCATCTCGTCTTTATGTGTGATCTTGCCTTGTTTTTGGCAAACATCACATTTTTTAACCATATTGTGAACATCACGATATATGGAGGGCCAATAAAATCCCGAATCAAACACTTTCTTTGCGGTGTAGTTAGGACCAAAGTGACCACCGGTGGGTCCTTTGTGGCAAGCATCAAGGATTTCAGACGCTGCCGGTCCGTCAACACATCGGCGGATAATCAGGTCGGCACATTGTTTGAATAGGTAAGGGTCGTCCCAAAAGTAAGTCTTAATGTCGGTGAAAAACTTCTTCTTTTGTTGAGACGTCAACCCTTCCTTGAGAATTCCACCCGCCAAGTAGTTTGCAAAGTCCGCAAACCACGGGGTTTCATTCGACTTCGAGTTTATAGACATTAAGGTCTCCAAGGGAAAAGAATCATTGATTTATTTGGTCGGATGATCCCCTTGGTATGGATCCTCAAGTCTGCTGAGATGATCCGCGGCTAAGTTTTCTGCTCCTTTTTTATCGCGAATTTCGATTTTAAATTCCTGGAGCAGCAAAACCCAGCGAAGAAGTCTTGGTTTGGAATCTTGCTTTGTCAACAAGTACTTTAGCGCGGAATGATCGGTATACACGATGGTGGTGGAAAGGACAAGATAGGGGCGAAATTTTTCAAAAGCATAGACAACAGCTAAAAGCTCTTTTTTGGTTGTCGTATAATGCAATTGTGCCCCAGTCATTGTCTTGCTAGCGTAATGGATCGGTTGGAAGTGTTTGTTCACTCTTTGTTCAAGAACCGCTCCAATAGCAAAATCACTAGCATCGCACATCAACTCAAAAGGCAGCTCCCAATTAGGGGTAACCAAGACAGGTGCCTTAGTAAGCTTATCCTTAAGTGAGTCAAATGCTTCGAGACACTCTTTGGAAAAGATAAAAGGAGTATCTTTTTCCAAGAGGTGGGTCATCGGGCGAGCGATTTGAGAAAAATCTTTGATGAATCGTCGATAAAAGCCCGCATGACCCAGAAAACTTCTCACACCCTTCATGGTTGAAGGTGGAGGCAACTTTGCGATAACATCGACTTTAGCACGGTCAACTTCAAGACCGGCTTTCGAGATCTTATGTCCAAGCACGACGCCTTCTTTTACCATGAAATGGCATTTTTCCCAATTTAGTACAAGGCGAGTGTCTTCGCACCTCTGTAGCATACGTTCCAAATTGGCAAGGCAAGAAGAGAACGAATCCCCGAAGACCGAGAAATCATCCATGAAGACTTCCATGGTTTGTTCAACCATGTCATGGAAGATAGCTAACATACACCTTTGGAAAGTCCCGGGCGCATTACATAAGCCAAAAGGCATTCTTTTGTAAGCAAAAGTGCCATAGGGACAAGTGAATGTAGTCTTCTCTTGATCTTGGGGATCGATGGGTATTTGAAAATAACCCGAGAAACCATCAAGAAAGCAGTAATATTCATTACCCACTAAACGTTCAAGCATTTGGTCCATAAAAGGTAGAGGGAAATGATCCTTTCTCGTGGCATCATTGAGTTTGCGGTAGTCTATACAAACTCTCCACCCAGTAACGAGACGAGTGGGAATCAACTCGTTGTGTTCATTGGGAACAACGGTTATTCCGCCCTTCTTAGGCACACAATGGATTGGACTAACCCATGGTGAATCCGAAATAGGGTAAATCATACCCGCATCAAGAAGTTTGAGAACCTCTGTTTTGATGACTTCATGTATTTTTGGATTCACCCTTCGTTGGCTTTGAATTGTGGGCTTAAAGTCGTCCTCCATGAGAATTTTGTGTGTGCAGAAGTGAGGATCAATTCCACGAATATCGGAAATCTTCCAAGCAATAGCCTTCTTATGATCTTTCAACACAGCGACAAGTCGGGCTTTCTCTTCATCCTTCAAATCCTTGGCAATGATGACTGGCGACTTCTTATCTTCTTCGAGGAATACATACTCAAGATGGGGCGGCAACTCCTTAAGTTCCAAATCCGGAGGATTTTCGACGGGAGGCGTATTCGAAGTCGGAGTATCGATAGCAATAACAGTGGGAGATGGAGGGGAAGGATTGTCTTCTCTGAGGAGGTTTGCAATGAAACTGAGATCGTCATCCCAATTGGCAGTAGAATCGTCATTGTCTTGCTGCACATCTTCCAAGGTGGCTTGCAAATCTTTCCAAAGGAAATCACTTTCTCCAAATAGAGATAGTGATGAGTCGATAGAGGAAACGGTCTCAACATTGGGAAGAGAGATAGGAATGTTTTTACAAGCATCCTTGAAGTGTTCTTCACAAGCCTCATCAAGAACGTCAATACAATTAACACTCTCGTAAGAATAAGGCTGTTTAGAAAGCTTTCCCATGTTGAAGACTACTTTATCGTCACCCACTCTCATGATAAGCTCACCGGCTTCAACATCGATAAGAGTGCGACCGGTCCTCAAGAATGGACGACCAACAATGAGTGGCACACGGGGGTCCATCTCGTAGTCGACGACAACAAAATCAGCAGGGAAGGTGAATTTGTCGACTCCTACAATGATGTCTTCGGCTATCCCCACTGGATAAGCAACCGTACAGTTAGCTAATTCCAAAGTCATTTTGGTGGGGACTAGATCTGGGAGAGATAATTGCTTCCAAACACTTAGAGGCATGAGATTAATACTGGCACCTAGATCGGCTAGGGCCATGCAATTCTCTACTCCCGGGAAATTGCAAGGGATAAGAAAACGACCCGGATCACCAAGCTTAGTTGGCAATTTCCTTAAGAGTACTGCAGAGCAATTCTCATTAAGTTGGGTGTTAGAAATATCGAGGAGCTTTTCCTTGTCTCTCAGAAGATCTTTAAACATTTTTGCGTATTTGGACATGTGAGCGAGAGCCTCAGCGAAGGAGATATTGAAATTCAGTTGTTTGAACATTTTAAGGAAATTCGAAACTTGAATATCATCCTTGCTCTTTTGCTTCTCTTTCCTCAACCTAGATGGATAAGGTATATTGGAAGAAGAGGAAGGCTTTGGGAGAATAGGATCACTCACAACCACGGGTGGAGGAGGGGTAGAAGGAAGAGGTGGAGAAATTGGGGAAGGAGAAGGAGGAGGAATAGGAGCAGGTGACTCGTTTTCCTTAGTCACAACCACCGGTGGAGGTATAGGAAGCTCGGGTTCCATGATACCTTTGCCACTTCGAGTGGTGATTGCTTTCATCTCCCCTCTTGGATTTGCAACGGTGTTACTCGGAAGAGTACCCGAAGAAGAGGGTTGACTACTTTGGAAGAAACTAGCCATCATGTTCCTTAGATCATTAGTTTGGCTATCCAACGTATTTCTCATGTCTGCTCTCAAATCGTTTCCTTGCTTGACCAAGTCGGCTTTCAGGTTGAGCACTTCTCTCTGAAGATTTCCCACTATCGCATCGTTAGTCCTCATATAAGTTTCCACTTCTTGGTGAAGAGCGGTGGGTTGGTTGGGAGGAGCATTGTATGCAGGTGGTTGGTAAGCAGGTTGTTGGTAGACTTGGTTGTTGCTGCTTGTGAGGTGGTATGTATGGTTGTCGAGGTTGTTGTTGTTGTTGAGGAGAGCGATTGAGATTTTGTTGTTGGGTGGGGTTGGTAGGAGAGAAACCAGGTGGTGAAAGATAGTTGTTGCTGCGGTAGCTAAGCAAATTACGGTCACCTTGAGGTCTAGCTTGATAAGCAGGTTGTTGATAGGTGCCATATGCCGCATTCACATTCTCAACAGGGTAATCTTGGGTGGCGGTACAAGTTGTGTAAGAGTGTGGACCACCGCATATCTCACAAGGTTAGCTGACAGCGTTCACTTGAGCGTTTTTGGCGTTATTGCTGTTGTTGTTGCTGACGGTGTGGGTGACAAGCGATTCAAGAAGCATAGTGATTTTGTCTAATCGCTTGTCGCTGTCACTTGTGCTAGCACTAGCGACATTGGTCCGAACACTCTTGGTTTGCACACGAGACTTGTTCTCAATGATATCCCAAGCAGCATTGGAAGTCTTAGCCAATAAATTACCCCCTGAGGCACTGTTCAGTGAATCTTGGTCACTCATGCTTAAACCATTGTAAAAAGTATTGATTTGATGTACTTTGGTAAAACCATGTTGTGGGCATTTTCGTAAAAGATCTTTAAAACGATCCCAAGATTCACTGAATGACTCATCGTACTTTTGTTCAAAGTTTATAATCTCATTCCTCAAAGCGGTAGTACGAGAGGGTGGAAAAAAGTAATTGATAAACTTTGTTTCCAAATCCGTCCACGAGAGAATACTCTGTGGCGGTTCCTTAGCAAGCCAATGCCGGGCTTGTCCCTCTAAAGAAAAGGGAAAAAGTTGTAACCTTATAACTTCTTGTGGAACCCCATTGAACTTGACCGTGTTGGTGAGTTTTAGAAATCTCTTGATGTGGTCGTGTGGATCATCAATGGTTCGTCCCAAGAATGGTTGAGCAGAGACCATCTGGATAAAGCCTGACTTGAGCTCGAAATTGTTGGCGGCAATTGGAGGTATGACAATTGGGTCCGTGTTGCCATCTACATGAGCTTGCAGCAATTCAATCATCGGGCGATTATCCGGAAGAGGCTCATTGTTGTTGTTATTGTTCATGTTGTTGAAAGGTGGGTTGTTGTTGTTATTATTGTTTGGAGGTGGTACACCGGCCATGTCTAAGTGATCGAGAGGCTCGGGCTCTTGATATGACGTGGATCGAGTGCGCATACACCTGCAAAAGAACGAACAAAGAAAAGCAAAGCAAAAATATTTTTGGTTTTTATGTTTTTTACTTTTTAGGATTTTTGAAAATTTTATATTTTTTAGTGTTTTTGAAAGTTTTTGTGAAAAAGTAACGTTCACGGGGAACGGATCCCAAAATCCAAGTTCTCACAAAAAACTTTTGATCTTAACGAGAAGAGCCGGCAGCGGCGCCATTTGATACAATGACTTTCAATGGGTTCATAATAATTCTCGGAATCCTCTCGAATTGATCTCAGTTAAAAGTGGAATGATTTGTTCTTGGTGACAAAAAGTGGATTTGGTTTTCTATTCTAAATAAATGAAGTAAATAAAAATTAAAGCCAGAAACAGTAGATCAAAAGCAATTAAATGATAAAACTGTAAAGATCCTTACTGAAAACAAGTGTTATTCGGAATAAATGGAGAAGATGCTCTATTCGGAATAATCGTGTTATGCGGAATAATGAAACCTACTCGGAATAATGGCTTATGCTGAAAACATGCTATTCGGAAAAATCCATCTATGCGGAAAGATAATTCTATGCGGAATAAATTCTATTCGGAAAATAATATCCTATGCGGAAAATAGACTCTATGCGGAAAAATATCTCTATGCGGAAAAACAGACCCTATTCGGAAAAACACCTTTATGCGGAAAAATCAAGTCTATGCGGAAAGTATGGCTATGCGGAAAAATAAGTTCTATTCGGAAAATGTAGCCTATTCGGAAAATAATATCCTATGCGGAAAATGTTGCTCTGTTCGGAATATTTAAAATATTCCGAGTAAGGGAAAAGTGAAAAGCCCTATTCGAATATCCAAAATTCCGAATAAGGGAAATGGGAATTCGCCTATTCGGAATATTGATCTTGTTCGGAATAATCTGGGCAGCGAAGAACAGTAACAGCAGGTACCAAACGATTTTTCAATCTAAACACCAAAATACTCAAAAAGGTTTTACCAAATTAAACACAAATCATTTAAATACCTTAAGTAACAAATCCCACCAATAAAAACACTAAATCAACAACTTTTTAGGATCAAACTCGAATCAAATAAAAACTTAAGAACTTGCAATAAAAATGGAGATGAACAAGATGAATGAAAAGATGGAATTGATAGATTAATGGAAAAGTAACAAGAGTAATGATTAAGAGTTACAAGATTGAAAAAGAAAATGAAAAATCACCAAACACCCTAATGGTGTTTTTGATGCTACGAACAAAGAACTGGGGAAAAAGAAAAAATGAAGCTATCTCCCTAAAATGTGAAGGAGGAATCTATTTATACTCCTAGTGGTTGGTTGGTGAGTGGGCTTTCTCCCTTTCTTCTTGTCTTCTCGTCTTTTCAGAAAAGTTGACGTTTTCGATTCTGATTCGGGATTTGTCGTCGATTAAATTCAACTCGTCTTTTAATTTCTTCGTTTAATAGACTTGAGTTTCTTCGACTTATGTAAATCTTCCATCTTTGGTCCTTTTCTTCGATAATTCTTCAAATAGTCCCATTGACTTCAAATCTTTTGCATCTCTTGGACAATAGACTTCGTCTTGAGTCTTTTTCTTCGATAAAACCCGTGCAATCCCATGTTTTCTTTAATATTCATCCGGTTAGCTCTGAAAACACAATAAACACAAAAACCACGCATAATTCCAAACAAATGATATTAAACACGTGTTTTGGTCTTGTTTTAGACAGTATTAAGTGGTAAAAGGATGGGTCTTTACACACCTATCAGATACTGTACAAATTCCTTTTACACATTCAAAGTTCATATGTTGACTGAAAAATGAGACTTGGTTTCAAATGATTTCATCAAGTAACAAAGAAATGCCAAGCATTTAAAAATCAAAACTTTCTGAAAATTAACTTTTGAAAAACTGACCCAAACCTTTTTATTGACCAATTGCCTTTTTGACCAAAACCTTGACTAGTTAATGACTGAAAACTTGTTATAATGACCTAAGGACTTGAAATGAACCAATTATTACCAAGAACTAACACTTGAAACTCAATTACAAGCTATAACCAAACACTACTTTACTGATGTTTTTCAAACTTTTATGAAGAATTTTTGACCAAATGATTAGACTGAATTAAAAGAGATATCACACTAAGTTTTATAGCTAAAAAGAAATGTATTTGAACTAGAAACAGGCAGTTAAACTCACTAGTACTCAAAATGATTAGTAAAGCTAGAATGACTGATAAATGTGGAAAAACAAGACAAAAACCAGACCTATAAGCAAGTATAAGCTACTAATAAGCTACACAAACACTGAGATCAGATCAATAACAAGCTAAAACAACTTTTATCATGCAATCAAGGAGAATTAACTAGGAATGAATCATGCATTCAACAATTGAGTGGAACTAGAAACTCAGAAAGTGAAACCTTTTGCTTAGGCCTCCTTTGGGGAGTAGAGGAGCGCTGAGCTCTCTAATTTAGTGCTAACCACCACCTTAGCACTAGAACACATTAAACAACTACCAATCAACAACTATCAATCATCAAATTCGCCATTAATGGACTGGAATTCTGTAAAATCTACTAGGACTGGAACTTGGATGAAAAGAACAGGTAACAGCTCCAAAAACTTCACAAGTAGCTAATCATGATCAAGTGATGATCATAACTAACTAATAGCAGCAACAGGATAACAATGATGCAAGAATGAACAGTGATTAAGGGAATTGAAGTAAATTTTTATTGATTTGATTGAGAAAGTAGTTACAGAACTGGTAAGTTTGTTACAACTAACTATAACAGACTCAAGAGTTTGTCAGACTCTTGAGTTGTTAAGCTAAAACTAAGAAGGATGAGAGAAAAAACTAAAAGTGTGTGTGATTTCACACTTTTATACCACTCAAGAAATGAGAACAATCCAAGGTATTTATAGACTGCAGATGTGAAGTGGTTGGGGTTGGTGACGTGTTAGAACCAATCAGAAACTTCCACGTGTAAAATTCAGCTCAATTGAATTTTGTAGGTTATGAACACATTTGGGGATTTCTTTGTTGTTGATCTTGAGTGTAATTGGTTGTGATCATTGAATTCGTCTCTCAAAACCGATCACCTTTCATGTTTATACCATCTTCTGAAATTGCCTCTAGCTCAAGAACGATTCTGGGCTGTTGTGTTGAAGAAGATGACACGTGGCAAGATTTTATTGGATATGGAATTAGCACGCGGATCATTATCCAAGTTGGATAATCTGATTATTGCATGTTACATTTCTATTGGTGGAGAAAATGTGAGTGGCAGCACTGTTGGGATTCGCCAATTAATGCCAAATGAAGTTAGTGGCCTGGTGTCACTTCTGTTGGCAATCCATGTTACAAGTTTCCTTCATTCTCATTGGCTGATAACATATCACACGGATTAAACTCTTATAACTTCCACAACTTGGCAGAATTAACCCCTTAACTTGGCAGTTTTATGATTTGAGCTATCATCTTCATTTCTTTGGCATAAATGGTCCTTCAAACTTCATTCTTGAACACAATTGATCCCTTTGACTTAGTTGACTTGAGAGTTGACCAGATTTGACTTTGATCTTGACTTTGTCATATTTACACTTTTGGTCCTTCATCTTTACAGATTGTCAAGATAGGTCCTTTGTCTTCAAAGTCTTGTCACTTTTGATTCTTCTTTGTCTTTTTCATCAAATTAAGCTTGATTTTCCTTTGTTTGCTTGAAATTGTATCCTTCTTACCTATTTGAGCACAAACACAACACATACCACATAATTCCGCTTTATAGCACAAAGTTTAGGTATTTTTCTTGTGTTTTAGGGCGATTTGTTGATAAATTGATATGAGTTTTTGCTCATATCAATACTCCCAATAGATTGTCAATCCAAGTTAATAACAGAAAACTCACAAATCATTTGTAATATAAGTTTGTGTTTTCATATTGTGGCCACAAAGTCTTTTGTAAACTTGTTTCAAGGACTAAACATGCCTTTTCTTCAATCTTCAAGGGCATATAATGTATATTCTTGAAATATTAGGGACCCAGTGTGTAATTTTGAGTTTCACAAGGGTATAATATGACAAGTCTTCAAAAGATGAGGGACCAATCTTGTCAAATCTTCAAACTTCAAGGACTTCAATGGAAAATCATGATTCGGGTCCGATTATTTGTGCGCCTTCGTTTCCCGTGTTCGTTTTAGCTTTATTCTTGTGATCTTTTGTTGATTTCACAATATCTGTACCGAAAATACACGATGAACAAACACAAGCATATTTTGGGGTATTTTAATGATAATTTTAAGCCTGATTTAGACGATGAGACTATGTATAATTGCAGTCTCATCAACAATGCTTCTATAGTTTCTTCCAATAACAATTGCCGGTTGTAGCCTTTTTCTTCCATCAACAGTTTGTTTTTAAGATCGTCTAGAAGTGACTGTGGAGGGTCTGGGAGACCAAATTCACGCAATGTCCTCCCATAGTCACTTAGAATACAAATAATGTCATATAGTATGTAGCCTTTCTTCTCACTATCATTGACAAAATATCTTGGTATTACTGTCTGTGCCGACACCCAGGCAGATATATGGTCAGACATGGAAGTCCATTGTTTTTCCCATAGCTTCCGAGGGTCAGTAATTTCGCAGAACAGAAGCATCTGTGCAAATAGGGTTCGGGTTTCAAATGCAGACGCGGTGCCAGTGGCCTCTTCTAGAGCGATGTCTCACTCGCGATCGTCACCAAGGAGGCCTAAGGCATGGCAGGCGACACGGTATGTTGGTTAGATTTCGTTGTTAATGGTGCGGACATTGACAGGTAATGTGCAGCCTTTTCCGTGCGAGATCATCATCCGATAATAGAACAACTCACCGGCACTTAGGTGCACAAATGCAAGCCTTCCAAATGAATGTCTGGTACGGACAACCCTACGGCGTCAGCTTTTGGAATCTGCGTACCACACAAACTCGATAGAAAACTTTAAGTATGTGAGATGTCTCCCGTCATGGTGTTCTGCGTTGTACGCGTACCATTCAATCATAGTGGTTTTTTTTCGTCAGGTCGATTAACAATAGAAGCAATGTCGTCCTTTTCCCTGAAATTGATTTTTTGCATGTTTTCAAGGTGAACGGCTAATATCTGTACAGCATGTTCTCTACTGTTTATAGGGAAATCAAAGATGCACCAACACGCCTCATGTGGGCATATGAATCGGCCATCAAAAAAATCATGTATTTCGTCTCTTGGGGCTGGTGGAGGAGCAGTGGAAGTTGATGCCTCCCCGATAGGATGAGACACTTTACCGAAAATCCGATCCGACCCTTTTGAGATGTACTTGAAAAGGTATTTTATAAGCACATTCCAACCAAAATATTCAACGTTAATGTGCGCATTGAAGGCCAGGGATAGTGTCATGTTAAACGACACCACATATGAATTATCTAGTTGCACACCTTTTTTTGTCACATGTATGCCGGTGTCTCGTCTTCGATAGTGCATGTAGCCTGCATCATCAAAGAAGGTGCGCTCGTTGTATTTTTTGGGGAAAAGTTTACTGCAAGAACCATCCTTCATGTAGGGTGAGTTCATGTTTGGTGCACCACAGGGGCCATGGAACATCAGTTCAGAAACGACTGCAAAGGCTTCGGGGTCGGCTACAGGATCAGGCAATTCAGCACTAACAAATTGGTCTAGCTGTGCTGGATCAAGAATTCTATCCTTCTCGTGCTGCCAAACTAAGGTGTGGCAGTGTGGGAGGCCCCTTTTCTAGAACTAGATCGTGTACAAAACTGTAAGATTAGGAAGAATGTTAGGGAACACAGGTAGGACGAATGGAAAATATATAATAAACAACAGGACACGCACCTCCTATTATTACTCCAAAAGGTTGAACCTCCTTCAAAAATTTGACAAAGTCTGCCACTTTCTGTTGGAAGACTCTGCATACAGCATCTGGCCTGTTTGACGTTGTCAACAACGGGTAATCGGCCATGAACCAGTCGATTTCAGGCCATTTTGCATTGCACGTGAAGGTTATAAAAAGCTTAGGATTTCCAAACACCCTGCACAGCGCCAACGCGTCAAGGTAGTGGTTATACATGTATCTAGGCCCCCTGTAAAAGACATTGGTAATATAATGTGCTTGCCACATTAGATACCTTCACGACCACCTCTGTTCAAAGAATCGTACAACCCGACAAGACAATCAGACAGAATATCGTTTTGATGAGTGCGAATGAAATCAAGTCTAGCCATTTCTAGAGCACAATAGATACTAACGACATATTGTTGGAAGAGCATGCCCCCTCTGAAAAGCAAGCTGTAATCACACACGCGTTGATGAAGCTGGTATTTGTAATAGCGATTCATAGAGATGGTTGACCCTTCACCGCGTCCGTCACGTGGCATGACAACCAACTTTGTATGGTAACCGGGCTGGTCAAATATGAAAAGCAGTGGGTAGTGAAGAGGCATATAAGACTTATGTAGCTTGTTAATACGTGTCAGTGGGCCACCCCTAGGCTCAATAATCACGTCATAGTCAGTCCTTGTATCTTGTCCAGCATTAAAGACAATGCCACCAATGTCTCATGATGTTGGCAGTTCATAAACGCGAGCGTCTCTCGCGTTGTATAATCGTATTTTGAAGTCAGAAAATATGGCCATCAACACGTTTATCCCGTGTGGTTTGAAACAGTTGAACCAAAGAATTAGTGTTGTTTTGAACTTCTATAAGATGTTATACAATTGAGGCGTTCAAAGAACTATCCGACTATCCTCTAAAAGGAGCCATTCGGTTAGCCACTTAATTTTTGGTATCGTATATGTATAGTTGTAGGAAGCGTGGGGCATAGTGATCCTAGGCGATGGTAAATCTGGCCTGATATTTTGAACACATATGGGCGTGCCGAACGGTTGGTAGATTCGTCAATAGTTGCGTCTAAGGAAGTCATACCAAACATTTGATTGTAGGCGCGGATGTTTTCCATGAAATGGTGGTGGTTGAAAAGCTGCTGTATAGACCGAGGTGGTGGTGGTGTTGGAGGGATATACATTTTCCCACCACCATAGCAGGCATGATACTCTGGCCGTCTGTTGTACCGAGTTGATTTCAGTCGTTCGCCATACCAAAACAGAGCACCACAGAACTGGCCCTCGTATGTATAGTCTCCAAGGTCGCGGCAGACAACATGAGCTGGGTAAATATTAACCATTAAAAAATGGGCCAAAGCGTAGGTAACCATAGAAATGGGAGTAAGAGCGGCAACCACGTGTATACTTGTGTTAAGCACGTCTGATGTAGATTTGTTTGCCGGAATAGTTGGCGCGTTGACTGTGGATACATGCGGTGTAGTGCTAGAAGATGCCTAATTCTGTGTAGAAGGTAAAGTGTGTAGCCGTGGGTAGTAGACAGCACCTTGGCCATGACAGGTGTGTGGCCGGTTGTTTGCACCGAGTTCGTGCAAGTGTGCAACGGGCCTGAGAGAAACACAAATACAATTGTAAGGAATGGGACCAAGCCACACTAAAGGAGGCGCAACATACTAACTTAAGCAAGAGTAAAAAAAGGTTACCGGCTAGCGCAGGTTGCAGCGTGGCCGTACTCGAAGGGAAAAGCAAGCGACGGCGTGCACTTGCGCGTAGGCCTACACGCTGAACACCCAAATGGTTTACATGGCTACGTGTATCTGCTGTTGTAGGCGGATTATGTCCACTTGCACGTGGAATCTCACGCGCAAGAGGTGTTGCTGAGGAAAGACACATGTAAGTGGAAAGAAAACGGATTGGAAACGAAATGTCAAGCGTGTGAACTAATTACCTACTACAGGCAGTTCCCGTTTCTCTGAATTGGAGGGTGAGGCAAGAACACCGTTGGAACGCATAATATCAGCCCACAGGGCTGGCTGTGGTAGGAGTCTTATACCACGCTGTGAGACCCCCAAAGTCAGGAAAGGAAACAACTAGGCAGCAAGGGGGTTCCACGTCATGGTACAAGAAACAATGAAATACTGTTGACACAAAGTTGACGTAATAAAAACATATACATTACATAATAAAAGATCAGAGTTTTAACAAAGGTCCCAGAGGTTTATAAGCCAAAAATTTTATTATTTCATCATGATTTATAACATATAATTACTAAAAATACAGAATAATCTTCTAACGGTTTTTAGATAAAACCAAAGTTAATATACACAGAAATCTCCAAGATGTGATATCATCTTGCGGGCTCCCATCCAAGCAAAGCTAAGTATTAATACCTGAGATTAAACATGTAAAATCGTCAACACGAAGTTGAGTGATATTTATTGGTTTAGCAGTAAAGGTGTGGAACACAAGCATTCATTTGTAAACAAGAAATAGGGGAAATGGTTATGTACATTAACCATAGTCTGAAACATTATTATTGTTGTTTAGTTCATGAACCGAATCTAAACTCAATGTAAGTTCCTCTAGTGAGTATTCAGCTTAAATACTCAAGTAACAAATCAAATGTTAAATGCATCAAGGTAATCGGGACAGGGATTGTCAATCCCGATGGATCCACCCACAACATTCGCGCTTAGCAACACAAGTAGATTAACGGTTCATGATCAAGAGAGGAAACTTAACGCTATTGACTAAAAGCAATAATATCAATGAAAACCGTTGGAAAGCATATACGTCTGGATAACATACAAGTTTTGGATAACATACAGTTTTTTTTAAATGGTTGTGTTCCACCATGTAAAATCTCACCCCGCGTTTAGTAACAATGTGCAAGTAAAAAGGGGCTATGAACTCACCTTAGCCACGAGGTAAGTGAATCATTGAACTCAGAAGCTGAGTAGATATAGTAGTGGTAAGACGATCGCCGACTATGTGGATGCCCGGTAAACACGAAAGCCGCAACCTATTAAATAAGGCGCGCTCGTTAATAATTGACTCAAGTATAAACCATACTTAAAGACATAAACTCAGAATTACAAGACCATGACAAACCCGAAAGAACAACAATACAAGTGATACTACAATACCCTTCTAGATGTTCACTTTATTAACTACTTCCTCGATAAAAATCTGCCGGTACATATCAAATATACAAGCTCGTTCCCTTACTTATACAACTCGGATTATTATGAAACTTGGTGAAAAACTCAATCATAACCTGAATAAAAGTCAGTTTAATTTTCATTCAATGATTTACATTTTAGAACCACCTGCTCAACACATTTCTAGACTTGAAAAAACGG